>CM035793.1:42301500-42489000 GCA_020466265.1 Siphamia tubifer
CAGACTTAAGCGTAAAAAAAGCAGACGCATCAGGTGTCACTTCATCCCTCTGACTTTGTCTCTTTCCTACATACGTCACATGTTGCTGTTCTGGTATTCGTCTTATCTGTTCCCCAGAAACAAAAGCTCCTGAATCACAGCCTTTCCTTTGTAACCCCCAGGGATTGTGTGTCGATGTGAACAGTGCTTTGTTTACAGCCAAGCCACTCGGTTTCACATGTTACACAAACTAAAACACATTAAATAGGATTGAGATCACCCTGGTATTGGCGCTGAAACATTAAACCCAGTATCGGCTGCACGCGGCACATAAACATTAAATACAGACTGTGTAGAGTCTGATGGGAAAAAAGACGCACACTGCAAAAGAACAGCCTCAAACAAATAAAAATAATCCCATTATTGTAAAGTCCTGCCCCTCCCACTGTACCTTAACTGCACCGCTGGGACAAAATATGAACATGAATAACTACTATTTTTACCCATTTGAAATGCGTCATCATTTACACATATGATTTTACAAGCCAAGAGAGCAGAAGTTTATGACCGAGATACACTGCTTGGACAAAAAAAAAAAAAAAAGGAAATATTTCACTGCGCTACCTTTGGTTTTTGATCACAAGAGACTGACACTGGATTTAACGAAGCAGATAGTTCAGATCCTTCCATGGGTAAGAACTGCGGTAGTTAGCGTTTCAGCTGGAACAAGTTATTTAATGTAACTGATTCAGTCAGTGTCGTCTCATGGCTCTAACGTCTAAAAGAGTTGACATCAACAGGTGTGACCACGTTTGTGACAGAATACTTCAGGGAGCATGAGACATCATATCCACACATGAATTAACCTCCAAAACTTTCATTTTTGGTGAATATATTTAAAAATAAATTAAAACATGTGACCAGCGCATGTTAAAACAATAAGAGAATGAAAGAGTTTTTGTAATATATATATATATATATATATATGCTTCTTTTTTTTTATCAAAAAGTTAGTTCACATTTACTTGGTTGAAATGTGAATTATATTAGTGGGAAATAATGGGCCACGTTAATGATGGGGTTGTGGAGATTGTCTTGTATTTGTTAAAAAAGGGGCAGAAAAAATATTTAAGAATCTTATCTGCTCTATTCTATCTTCTCCCTTCTATTCATGTAAAAAATTTAAAACTGTGATACATTGTACACATTGTGCATTGACAAGGTTTGCATGAATGGAACAAATAAATCACTAGCAGACCTACCACCAGATGTCTGGGGTGAAACCCTGCATTGTATACATGTACATAAAGCACCATATGTATTAACACACCATCATATATACTAAAAACATCAGCTAACCAGCACTAAAGTCATGTGTTTTCTGATTCATTTTATTAAAGTACGTAAGATTTAGCACATTTAATGTCTGACGCAGATACTTTCTAAAAAATTGCAGAGCAGTGTGTTGCAGGAATACTCTAGGCATGGATCCAAAAAAGCGGGAGATCGAAACCAGATGTGATGAACTCAAAGTATTTATTTTACCAAAACACCAAAGGAGGAAAACACAAAGGGAGCTCCGTGGTCTGCCGAACTAAAATACAAGAACACAAACAAAAGACTCACTCTGACAGATAACTATTCCAATACAAACTCTCACAGACTTCAAGGTGACAAGACATGAGTGGTATGACGCACCGACAACAGACAGAGGGGAAGAGGAGAATATATAGGGTGAGAGGGATTACCATCAGGGGTGGGGAATCAACAGGAGGACACCAGGTGCAGACAGTGAAGGAGTCAGGGAAGACGCAGACAAGTCAGATCGAATGCAGATACAACAGGAAGACAAACCCCTTCACCAAAATAAAACAGGAAATGAACAAACTTCAACAGACAGAACTAAAACAGAATGGACATAACATGGTGTAATCGAAACCAAAGTTGGGGCAGTGAAACAATGCATGTACACGCCCAACATCCAGACTGCATCTCATTGTAGGAGACGTCACCTATACAAAAACTGCGATACAAAAGTATTGGCGCGAAAGCGAGGTGAAAAAGTATTAAACCACAGGGAAACATTCAGTCTGGAGGTAGTTCTGACGACATCACCTGCATGACTGTTAGGTGTTTAGTCTACATATTAACTTTATACACACCTGTTGTAAAGGACATCGAGTCTGCCGTGTGCATTAAATGTGTTCTACAAATAAATAAGGACTCATGGTGCACAACTTCACCTTCCCATTGATGCTGTATATTAAGTGAATGTTTGGCTGATCGGATAAAATCTACCTCAGATTAGTGTGAAGCCATGCGGTTTTTATTTGGGATTTTTTTTTTAGGTTTTTATGTTCTATAGCGGTTGTGAAGCACGCCGTCTGCCTTGTGGATGGATAAATAAAATTACATGCTCAGGAGAAATGATACTTAACAGAATTTATTTTGGAAATAAAATACTTTAATCTACAAATTTCTGGACGATGGTAATGTTACCATGTTCCTAAGTTATTACAAATGTTCAATGTGTGCGAGAATAAGAGGAGAATGACTGAGGCTCTGGAGAATGTTCCACATGACATGCTGCAGCCAGTGTGAATACAACAAGAACAAAACATTTTATGTCCAAAATAAATCCTATTAACCCTCATTTCTCCAGACCATGTAGTCGCTCTGATACAAATAATAGCAACTTTTTTGGGGGACACCCAAATACCTACAATTCCTTGTGGGTGAAACATTTGGCAACAGTCGAAAATCTTTACATTTCATTTCAGCAGATTCTTTCCTCAACATGTGTCACCAGGCAACAGTTTTGATTATGTTAAAACAAACCAATAAAATGAAGGCACAACTGGATAAGAAAACTAAAACAGAGTAAATAAATACAACATTAGGATTTAAAATGGGTTCATTCCAACAGATACACTCAGCTCTAAAGGCCATCTATAAATAAAGAGGCGATTCATTTGGGATTCAGGGTTAACTTCAACTATAATGAACCCTCTGATCTGGTCAGGAACCTTGTTTTGTTCAGATTTTCTCCGTTTTATGTCCCGTTCACTTCCCTCTACATTCATTTGTGTTGCCCTTGTGCAAACTTCCTGTCTGCCGAGAACACAAAGCCCCGTCCACGTGATGACAAATACTGACGTCAATAATGTAATTGTGTGATTCAAAGAAACAAAAGATAAACCATAATATAAAATGATGGATGGTGTTCTATTATGGTGTGGCCCAGCTCTAACAGCGCTGTTTATGTACAAACAGAAAAATGGTGAAAAGCTGTGAGAGATTTCTCTTTGTCGAATTAAGATCTGGAGACAATTTTAACCATGTGACAACTCGCACTGTGCTTGTACTTAAGGCAACACAAACTTTTTGTGTCCAGTCAATGCTCTGTCATGTTTGGTAGACTAATATATTTGACAGTTTAATAGAGCAGGATGTTAATAGGCCATTCAGACCAACTTGGAACACAATGTAATCCTTTTTGATACCTAGGTTAATATATTATTATTATTTATTTATTATAATATGTTGTAACTTCGTTAGTTTTACTTTTTTAACTTATTTGTCCGATGTATTTTTTTTTTTGGTATATTGTCAATGCTGTTTTTTTTAATATTATTTTGTCATCTATATGTATGTATGTGGGGCATAGGGTGTTTTCGTGAGAGATGTTCTTATGTTGGGGGAAAAAAATATAACTGCGTTGTATGTCCTTAGAGAAAATTGTATGCAAATTCTGAATACCCAATAAAAAAATACATGGAATGTCATTTTGTGATTCAGAAGAAAACAAAAGATAAACCATAATATAAAATGATGGATGGTTTTCTATTATCGCATGGCCCAGCTCTAACAGCGCTGTTTATGTACAAACAGAAAAATGGTGAAAAGCTGTAAGAGATTTCTCTTTGTCGAATTAAGATCTGGACACAATTCTAACCATGTGACAACTCGCACTGTGCTTGTACTTAAGGCAACACAAACCTTGTGTTTTAAATCGTTTACATCCCCGTACTTGTATTTAATCAAATTAGAGCCTTTAACTGGAGACACGTCGGCGTGTTTTATGACACTACACGTCCCTCGCATGTTATAAAACTCGAGCGCGTCACAGCAGTTTATGCTTCAAATTGGAGAAGACGAGCCCGTTTGTGACTTTGGGTTATTTCAGGTAGGTGGTGGTTTGGCTGTAAGTGGCTGGACACAAGTGGGTTGATATAAAATACTCACGTCATCCTTCATGGGCTCTTTGGGGGGGTTGAACTCCTCGTGGTAGGAGCGGCCACTCGGCTGATGAATTAGCCTGGGGAAATGGAGAGAAGATGGTGAGAGGCGGTGGAGTGCGGGACAAGGACGGAAAAGAAATCAGAGTAAGAGGACAGACGAGGGTTGGACGTCCACAGTGACTCACTAACTACTCCACTGTCCTTTCCACAGCCCACACGCTGACCTTGTCCTACTTGGGCTTTAAAAAAAGGCAGCAGCAGCCGGCCGACACCCTCCTCCCCCTCCTCCTTACAAAAGGACCCCCGTGGACACAGAGATGCATCTTTTCAGACTAAACACTTTCCATCTCTGAGGTTTTTCAGATAATGGTGCCGCTATTGAGCAAGAAGAATGGACGAACACTGTCATAATAAACGCACACAAGATTTCACAACACATTCGATGGTGTGTAGATGAGAGTCTGTGCAAACGTTCCTGTGTGTTCAGAGTAGCGGTCTACCAATATGGATTTTTTTGGGGCCAGTATCTTTTTCTGGGGCCGATTTATTTCTTACATCAGTGTTGCCCCCAAGTGCATCATAGACCTGGTGGACCACCAGGTGAAGTGTAACTATTTATTTATTTATTTTAAAGAACTTTAAACATGTTACAGTTAGTGATACTAACCATATGTTAACTTAAGATATAGATTTAAATATCTGTATAAAGAAAGAAAAAAAAACAACTATATTTGTTATCATACAATTGTACAATGAAATGTGTCCTCTGCATTAACCCATTCTTTCTTTGATGCTGTTGGGGCACCTGTAAGGAGCAGTGGGGAGCCATGGGGGGGGGCGATCAGGAACCCATCTCCAGATTCGAAGCCAGGTTAATGTTTAGAATCACCTGGCTGGAGGATTTTACCCAAACAAACATGTTTTCAGTTGTAATAATAGAGTTCAAATGTATCCTTTTTACTTCCTTGACATGTTTTCTATTAAATAAATCATAATCAAACCTCAATATGGCAAAACTTTATTCACCTTATCCCACTTTGTGGATTCTATCATTGACATCTATTTATTAATTTAGTGTGCATTTTTGTTAGAGGTTTATGTAAGCATTGTTAATAAATGCTATATGGATACAACTTCATATTTCTTGTCAACTTTTACCCTTTTTTTTTTAATTATTATTATTATTATTTACAAAAACATGGTGGGCCACCGGTGGGCTTCACTTGTGGCCTCAACACCAGATTCAGCAAGATTTCTGGGGTAAATGCTATAATATTTTATTTAGCAGCTTATTTACCCCCCCCCCTGCTAATAAAAAAAAAAAAGTTAAACCCAAAGGCTCAGATGTATGTAACAGCTAATTAAGTAGCCAGTCCTTAATCAAAGAAAGAAAAAGGGGCAGAGGCAGAAAACAGTCACTGGTATATAGATATAATCCTTAGTGTAATTTAACTTCCTCCAAATAGGTGACAAAGAGTCTAAGCAGTTGATAATCCAGTAACTTTATTCGAAATCAAGATAAATTTGGAACTATCATTTTCAAATGCATGGTCATCTTAAAGGAGGAATTAACCTTTACTTGTAATTAAACATGAATAAAAACTTGCGTAAACAGGGTAAGTGTTAACAGCAGTATGGCGGAGGAACAAAAAAAAAGAAAAAAAGTAGATCTGCCAACGTAACAGGTTGATACAGATACAAGAAAAAAAAAACAACACACAAATACCAACCGGCTGATCTATCGGTCTATCATTAGTTGAGAGTGACTGTGCTTCACGTTGGGAGCATAAGAGGGTTTTATTTAAGACTTTGGAAACTGTTAAATCCTATTTGTTGTACAGCTGAGACACTACAGGTGGACCGTGTCACACAAACACACACATAAGAAGCAACAGAGTAACTGATCCGATAGGAAAAGGATGTTATCAGACACTAAATGGACAAAAGCATTAGGGCACATTCAATTCAGGTGTTTCTGGGGGCTACGAAACAATGACAAATGTTCCATTCCCAGCCTATTACTGTATGTGTGCAGCGTCCGTGGTATGGCTCTGCATATTACAGGCCTAATTAGGGATTGAGAGCACCAGCGTGAGGCACTCTTAAGCCGACCCCACCAGCTCCACAGTGCACGCTGGTTTCCATTCTACAGGGACCTCCCCCTTGCCTTCGTCTTTAGTTTTACACGTTGTCAACACACACACACACCTGACGCTACATCCAAGCACCACCACATGTCTAGATATCAAAGGCAAAGACCAACAAAAGCCAAAATACATCTGTAACGGGAGTAAAGTTATGGCTTAACCATAAGAATTAAAAACATACACACTCACCACATTTAAAAGGGTGTTTAAAACCAAGGTATTCAATAACTAAAATATTAGATACTTTCTAAAACATTGTACATTTGTTCACTTTATTCTGTTTCAGACATTAAATGTGCTAAATCTTACATAATTTAATCAGATCAATCAGAAAACAAATGACTTCAGTGCTGGTTAGCTTATGTTTTTAATATATATAATAACTGTGTGTTATTCCACATACATGCTGGTTTACGTACCGTGTTTCCTGAAATATAAGCTGCTACTTTTTCATATGTTTTGAACTATATGACTTGTACAAAGGTGCGGCTATTCTGTGGTTTTTTTCTTCCACCACTAGGGGCGCTCTAACCAGAATTAGAATCAAAAGTATAAAGAACAATCAATGCAAAGAGTACCTACTTTTTCTTTAGCAGATTGAACACGGATAACAAATTAGCAACTGTTAATTATTTTTAAAATCCTCACCCCTTCATTGCTTCTGAGGTTGTTCAACTCTGACACAGAAGAAGACGACTTCATGGGTTTCAGTGAAGATAATGAAATTATTTGTGATTTAAAACACAGGAGAAATGAAGCTAAATATGGTAAATACTAGTTATTTTTATCTTGGTTCCGTTCCATTTTAATCAACAAAGTTGCTGCCGTGTTATAAGGTACTGTTAGGAAAAAATATGTTCAGGTAATAACTCGGTGCAGCTTGTATATTTCTTTATTATATTTTTAAAAAATACAGCGGATGCGGCTTATATACAGGCGCAGCTTAATACAGTACATGTATACTAAAGATGGCGAAATTCATAAACAATCTTGACCGACCACTGAGCCTCATTAACCAGTTGAAGTCGGTCACTGAGAAAAGAAACTATTGCTTTGTCGACACACACACACGTCACTTTTATAAACACGAGTCACACTGTGAGGTCAAGCGATGTTATGTTAAAAGTTCATTTTAAACTGCGACACAGAAAAAACATTCAATGTTACAGCAAATTCTGCTGCTAAATATGGTGGAAAAAAACCTTTAGTGATGTCCACCAGCCTGCGTATGTTCTGCATAAACTCCTTTAGCCGTAGCCCACCTGTCATGTCATTTTAAGTAGGTCTGTCACATGGATACTGGTTTGGCATTGGTTAGTTGGATTTAAATTGTTATTTTTTAACAATAACGTTTGTTTGTCTGTCAGCAGGATTATGCAAAAAGTTCTGAACAGATTTTGATGAAACTTTCAGGAATAATAGATAATGGGTCAAGGAAGAACCCATTAGATTTTGAGCAATGAAGGTCAAAGGTCAAGGTCGTACTAAAGGTCAACATCAAAAACACAGAGGTAATATCTCAGGTTTCAGACAAGATAGAGTCTGGTGGTTCACCTTCAGACATCAGATGCTCAACACCTACGGCTCCATCACGTCCAATTTTGACATCATGTGACACCATGTCAAGCCTTGGCAGAGGTCTCCTGTCTCTGACTGTCTTGCTTTTATTATTATTTTTCTGACATAAGTTGGAATTCTGCGATTAAAGTGACACTTCAGATTTCCAGAACCATAGAGCCCTAGTCGTCCTCTTCTGTAGTAGATGGTCAGTTGTGACAGAAAATTATTATACCAAGAAAAATAACTGAATCCAAATATTCACTTGATTTTTTTGTGATTCATGTGGAAACATTAGTCCAAGTGCGTCTTTTGAAGCTGAAACTCGACTGTAACAGTAAAGGTCAAACAGGCTGCATATGTAGTTCTTCACAATTTAATGGTTTGAAAACGAGCAGGAGCCCAGCTTTTACATCAACACTTCGTAGTTTTGGCTTCCCACATATTCATGCACAAATCCCTGAAAGGTCAAAACGCCATTAACCTCAGAGCAGCTGCAGCGTTTGGTCAGACACGTTTCATAAGATGCAGGTATAAACGTCTTGAAAAGTTCAACCTTCGACCTTCTCACAGCAGGACGCTCTGGGACCAATGCGGGCCTCCTCCTGCATTAATCTCCTACTTTCACGCTCCACTTCTCTCCGGTGTTATCTGACTGTCCCAGACTCTTCTGTTCACATGAATCCATCTACCTGCCCAGGTGGATTTAACGCAGTGACAGAATGAGGAGCCTCTCCGTCACAGATAAAACACCGACATGGAAATTCATAAACCTGCTGTTGTCGAGCGGCGACGTGCCTTGGAAATTAAACGGACCCAATCCCTTCTCCGGTGCTGAATAATTAACTTTCATACCTGCCACAGATCCTGCGGACCAACAGAGAGTCATCGACGGAGAACTCGATCACAGAGTCCAGCTGCTCCTTCCTTTTGTCCAACAGGCCGTCGAGCTGCGAAAGGAAATGGAAAACACCGACTCAGATTTGTCACTTTTATTTAAGAGTTCTGGCTGTAATTGGGGGGGGGGGGGTGTCATGTATGTGCATTATTATGTATTTTATGTTTGTTTTCTCTCTACCCGTTTGATATCATGAATTGTGTAGCTTAAGATGCATAGTAGGCGGGCATTAATACGCTTTGCTTCTGCCTGAGCCTTTTTCAGTCAAATTCTGTATTGTTCTCTTTGTTTTGCTGCTTTAAAGTGAATATATGACTGAAAAAAAACAAACTAACTTCAGCTACATCATTTATAAATATACGAGCAACTACACTGATAATTAATATGATAAAGTATTGGGAGCCACTGTATTCTGGAGGTTTTCTAATAGGGGTCCAGGACACAAAACGATAATCATAATATACAGTAGTTTTATATTGTGATATATTTTGATGACAATATAAATTTGAGATCAGTATCATTGCATTGGTTAGTTTTGTTTAAAGTATTATCTTTGGTACAAAAATGCCTCAGAGATGGTTTTTACTTTTCATATTTTTCAAACTAAAACTCATAATATAATTCATTGTAACCTATTCAAAAAAATTAATTAAATTAAATGAAACCTCCTGTAAATATACATTTTTTAATACAAAAAAAAAAAAAAAAATCACTGAAAAAGAATTTCCTTTGTTATAATCTTCCAAAATGGGTTAACCGTTTCCAGGACATTTGACTTTATTCCTCATTTTCCACATGTTTTTCATGACTGAAAAATTGGTCAAAAATTTTCCAGATTTTCCAGGACACATGGGAACTCTGACATTGCTCTAAAAAAGGATAAAGGTTATGTGGGTAGTTCTGTGGTAGTGTTGAATATGTGTGTGTGTGTGTGTGTGTGTGTGGAGGGGGCTGAAAAATACCTACAGAATAAAAAGGGCACATAACAAAATGTGTATCTTTGTCAAACATGGCTATTTTCAGGGTACAGTTGCAGCTCAGTGGTTGTTGTTTTTCCCACATAGTGGGGAACAGATGGTGTAAGGAAGAAGAATGAATACCCCGTCACCGCTGAGAAAATACATCAGAAATAATTTATCACCTTTATTCCAGGAGAGATAATCCAGCAAGCAAGACTAAATGGACAGAACAGATGATTCTATTTTCAATATGAAACCCCCATAGTAGTAAAATCACCATATTGTTACATTATTATTTACATTTTTTAGACCGTAAAAAATTTTAAAAAATATGTTCATCCTGTCTTTATCTTTCAATTCTATTTGATTCCTCTTTGCATTTGAATTTGACCACCCTTGTTTTCATTTATTTCTTGTTCATTTTAATGCCTGGTATAATTAAAGGTACCTTTGTTTCGACAAATACAACAATAATAGCTCTTAATAGCTTAATTTCAGAGCAGATATCTATCCATTTTCCATGTTTTCTTCATAATAATCAAAATCACTTCAGTTTTTACACCAATATCTGTGGCATTATACAGACAGAAACAGTGCTTTTATTCATTGTATGTTTTCTTTTCTGTCTGTTTTAGTCACATGATACAAACAGGAGTTGGTACTTGATTACATAACCATTCTTTTTGATGACTTTTGATGGTCTAATAAGTTTTCCACAGCTCTATTTGATCTACGTCATTCCCAACTCCACTTAACTGTACCGACTCTAAAGCTGCAGCAGGATATTAAAAGCAAAAACATTTTCCGCAGCACAAAAACCAAGTGGAAATGACCGAATCGGGAAATCAGGACACAACGTGCCGTTTTCAAAACGCTCCTGCTGTGTCATGAAACCCTGCAGAGAATGGACCTAAACCACATCAGAGCTGGACCACGGTGCAGCTGCTCCCAGTGGAATCCAGGGGTTAGTCTCAACCAGCGCCATCACAAGCCACTGCCACAGTCTAATGTTACACTTCCAGGTCAGCTTGTTGTCAGCACAGGATTTGAAGTACTATGTGAAATCACTGACCTTCTGATGCCATGTGTAAGATTCAGATTACATCCACAGACCTGTCACAGAAAAGGATGATTTGGGCAAGAAAATAATGAATCGATACGAGTCGATTGGTCCAAAGTGAACACACTTATCCTCCAGTGTTGGAATAGTCCAAGACAAAACACTGGCTTCATCTCAACTTCTAATTTCCCTCCATGTTGTACTAAAATACTGGTCTAAGAGTGAAATGCTTCTGGAATAAATCTAATTAAATGTTCCCACATGTGTGTGTGTTACTGATCAGGAAAACTCAAGTCTTAAATGCTTCTTGGCTCAAGTTTCCAAGATAAGTCTGTGGGAAAAATGTGAAATTCTTACAATGAATAAGACAATAGGTTTTAGTCCAAAGGAACATTAGTGTCAGATCTACCACAGTCTGCACATAATAATAATAATAATAATAATAATAATAATAATAATAATAATAATGGATTGGATTTATATAGCGTTTTTTTGGCCACTCAAAGCTCTTCACAACAGTGACCCATTATTCATTCACTCTCACATGTGCCCTCTGGTGGTGCTAAACTACATACGTATCCACAGTTGCCCTAGGACAGACTGACAGAAGCGTGGCAGCCATTTTGTCCCTACAGCCCCTCTGACCACCACTGGAGGCAAGGAGGGCGAAGTGTCTTTGCCCAAGGACACAACGGACCAACGAGGATAGAGCGAGAATGCGAACCACCAACTCTTCAGTTACTGGACGACCCGCCCTCCCAACTGAGCCTTGGCCTCCCCCATAATGATCCATTCACTTTACAGGTTCTTTCTAGTGGAATATTTACAAATCCATTGTATACATGTGCATAAACCAGCATATATGTGGAATAACACACCATCATATATATTAAAAACATGAACTAACCAACACTAAAGTCATTTGTGTTATGATTCATCTTATTAAAGTTTGTATAATTTAACACATTTAAAGTCTGAAGCAGATACTTCAGAGCAGTGAAATCAACAGATTACATCTTGTTTTTCAGATCTGTTCCCATTAGTTACATGAAAAAAGAACAAACAACTTTTCATTCCTTCTTTGGGCATTTAGTAGTGTGAAAGAACATGACCATTATCATTCTAGCTGAAGGTACAGAACGTTTTGGTCTTTTACAAGTTACTTTGTGTTGAAATTATACAATGACGTGGGGTGAATTTGACAAATTACAAACCATCTCTGCCTGTTTGACTGTGCGAGGAAATCCGTCCAACAGGAACCCTTTCTTGCAGGGTGGTGTGTCCAAGTTCTTCTCAATCAGCTCCACAACCATCTCATCACTGACCTGCAGGGAAATGAAAGGACCCCACTTCATTATTAATGCATTCTCTGTGTTATCTACTTGATCTAACACAAGTAACAACAAAACGATGAACCAAAAAAAAGCAGCATTTGCATCAATTTAACGGAAATAAATCTGACTTGAAATTACAACTGTAACATACACAGCCATCAACCAGAATAAAAAGTTTTTGCAGTACTTTTTGATTCCATGTGATGTGGAAGATTAAGACAGACATGTTGACCTTTACCCTGGTAACAGTTGAATGATGTAATAGATCAAACCAATCAGCTTTTGACTGGAAAGCTCTTAGGGTGGACTACAACATAATTTGTTTTTCCAAAATAAATTTCCTGGTGACAGAGCTTTCCAAAAATTTAGGGAAATTTTTTTAAAGGCAAATTTCAACGCAACTGTGTAATTATGCGATCTGTGTTTAGATACTCTGCACATATATTTCATGTCATGTTTTTCCAAGTTATTTTGGAAACCACCTATGCCAAATTAATGGAAAAATCTAAGAGGTCAGAAAAGGAGGTGAAATGTTGCTTTCCAGGTTTAACACAATGACGACGGGGTTAAAGAAGTGCAAACTTATATACAGTCTATGGTCGGATAAGCAGCTAGTAATTGGACCCGGTTGGATATTAATGTTAATTAGCCTAGCTTAAAGGATGTTAAAACAACAAGATAAGACACTAGTTTAGATCTGTTTTCATTGCTTTGTATACGTCACATAATCATTTTTTCAGAGTGGTCACAGCGCTGGCTTATTACATGCAGAGCAGTTTGAAAGACAGCCAATGATCCCATCCATACACTTAAGCTCAGTCTATGGATCGTCTCCAGACTATGAATTCATATCACAGTCGGACATGCCAGGCTATAGAAGAATAGATGTCAACAGTAAAAAAAACATTTCATAACACCTGCGAAATGTGCATATGTTTTATTGTACATTGTAATAATGGCTCAACCCCCCCCCATTCCGCTTTGTTTCCCAGTAACAAAATTCCTTCCAAGTGGACTAGATCAGGCCATCCTCTTGTAATTGAGGCTTTTTTAAATTTTTTATTCTGGTTCGTAGTAGAATATCAGGACACATGATCACACAGCAGTCTTGAGAGTCAGGATAATGAGAAGAAATGTTACCAGTTTGCCAGCATCCATGGTCTGTTTGAGCCTCTGGCCGAGTTCAGAGCCTGAAGCCACCATGGCCCTCAGCATGTCTCCGGTGGCCAGGTGACAAACACAGTACTGTTCTGCCAGTCGAGGAGCCTGCGGGAGGACACGTCATTCTGGTTACAATCAGAAAATAACATCCATCAACTAAAAAGATGCCGTACTGGTTGGTAAAAGTGTGATAACAAACTAACAATGCTTGTGGCAGGGATTATACATCTGATAAGAACTGTAACTGCGTTTCAACCTGGAAGTATTTGCTCCAATTCTAAGGATAGTTAACGAAATGATCATGTGACAGTTTATTAATCGACATGTAAGAACAAATGGTTGGATTCAGGCCAGTGCACCGGCATCAACATGCAGCCACCCTGATTTAAAAAAAATAAGTAAATAAATAAGATTTGAGTTGCACAATATATAATTTGGAATGAGTCATGAAGCATTGTTCACTACATTTTTTCACCAATGTAAACTGGTTATAAGTGGCTATATGATTATGTCCACTTTCAAATTAAAAAAATATATATAATGCTAAATTTCTTAAAAGATAACACTACAGTCTTTAAATAATCATTAAGTTCTTCCAAAGATGCCAAAGTATTGGACTGCAGAGAATTAAACTGAATTTAAATGCCACTTGGGGAATTATTTGACCACTAGAGGGAGTAGTGAGTCACTGCTGATATCTATTAAAAAGTGACCACATGGGACAAGAACCACTAAGAAACATCTGTAAGATTCAAAGACAATGACTCCATGATAAAGGTCAGAAGCACTGTTGTCATTTTCTCCACTGGACACAGCTCTAAAAGGAAAAGAATTAAGTTTGATGTTCAAATGATAGTATTTATTCTACATAGAGGTGTGCAAATTAAGCTAACAGCTATTTTGCAAAGTATCAGCTGATGCAACATGTGAAGATTATGATCATTTTAATTGACTGTCAAAATAAGCATATAGGACTTTTAGTTAAAAAAAAAAAAACCTTTGGCACTAAAATACATGTGTGTGGTTTTGGTAGACATAAGTGTGTTCTGTATGAGACTTCCCCCTGCTGGTGAGAGTTTGTAACGTCAGTATTACAATAAACCACACCAGTGGTGGTAAACTGATTCCTTTACACCAGGGGTGGCCAACCTTGGTACAGGAGACACACTATCCTGCCTGTTTCACATGTATCCCTCTCTCACATCTGATTCCAATGATCAATTTCTCATCAAGTTCGATGGAAGACTGATCACAACCCTCAGGTGGACTAGAAGAGGGGAAACAACTAAAATATTCAGTATAGTGGCTCTCCAGGACCAGGGTTACTCACCCCTGCTTCACACTGACTTCCAAAATCTCTCACCACCATTTACAAGCCAGTTCTTGTCAAGTCTTGCACTGAAAAAACAAGATGCTCCAGATGCTGAGGTGTGTCGATACGAAACTGAAGACACTGATTTTAGGCCTCAGTTTATTTTTTTTTAGTCACAGTAAACAGTTGTTTTGGGGTAGTTTATTTAAAGTTGTCTGCTCAAGAATACAAAACGAAATCAATATGGATGGTGAAATTTGTGTTGCATCAGTCTCCAAGATGCAGCTAAACATCCCTACTGCAGTGCAACAATCTGCCAGATGGTAAAGATGATGTTCACCCTAAAATCTTTTCTATGTGACCATCTGTAGTATTGAGTTATCTACAACACACCAATACATCAGCCCATCAAGTTCTTTCACAATCTCAACCCAAAGCTTAAATTCTTAAATCAACCATCAACTGACCTATTTATTATGTTTTCTGTGCAGATCTGCCTGTCGGTCTGTATTGTTGTGTAGTATGTGTGTGGGCGTGCAGTAAACAAACTGGCCATTTGGGACAAAGAATACAACTGATTCTGATGAGATTTTCCACAGAGCAATGAAAACACAAGACCTTAAGTGGGTTAAAGTAATAAGACACTGAAAACAGAGAGCGAATGCCTGGGCACATACTGGGTTACAACAAGCCAGTGTGACTTGTAACTGTAGCGTTATACAATGTGTTCAATCTACAGACAAACTGAAGGAAGCCACTTTGACATTGACAACTCTTCAGTTATGTGTGACTATATTGTGTCTCAATTTAAAACCAAAAGTGGACAACACTGCACCATCCCTAGAGGACCGCTAATTCCAGTTTTAAATGATTACTAATTCCTGTTAAGTCTTTTATTTGAGGTGCAGCTGATCTACCTGAAGCATAAGTTTCACAAGATTAAATCCTTAACCTGCGTAGGATGTGTTAAAAGATGTTCTAGGCTTTTGTCCTAAACAGATTACAAACAGTATTTGTACAGACTCTTGCAGCATTCATTTAAGACTCCTCGACTTAGTAAATTAAACATAATCAACACAATCAGAGGTACAAAATAATTACTTTGACACACTTCCACGGATTTGATTAATATGGTGTTGACTGGATATTACACCAAAGTCAAAGCCAAACAACACATGTATACATAGTTGACTCTAAAACTGTTATATTCACCGTCATCTTTGACTTACACTGGAACTTATTTTATGCAGAAAATCATGTTTTTCTCTAATGTGTCTGGTAAAGAAGTAAAGTGTAATGTGAAAGCCTAAAAGTGGGCTTTAAATGAAGCATAAATTAAGATTAATAAATTAAGACAAACAATGTTATCCAAACTAACAAAGTCAATTGTCCTTTGGTTTGAATAAAATAAAATTTAAACAAGCAATTAGTAATTGCAGTATGTGTAAGAAGAATGAACATTTGTATCAAAAACATTATTTAGTCTCCAAAGTTTTAGTGTCTTACAACAGCATAACGTCAGATATTTAATGTTTATTAATATATTACATTACTATTTGGTTAATGTATTATTTCTATTCATTCATTCTTCATTTTCATACACAGCAAGGATTAACCAAAAGATCTCATCTAAGAACCGGCTAATGTTACTGCAGCCTGTTTTAATTCTTCCTTGAGTTGTTCACCTTCAATACATGTTTGCAACAGCTGGAATACTGTGTGATAAACTGTCTGAATGTCTTAGCTAGCAAAGTCAATATTTAATGCTTTTAACAAAAGATACAGGAGTATAACAGAACCCTGAGTGTTAGGTTTATTGAGTTTATTTATTTTCTCTGTGAGAATATCGCTGGTGTCTGGATATTTTTCGACAGTTTTCATGAGTTAGCATTAGCATAAGATTGGACGGCTTAAGGCCATGCGCTTCAATGAGTCTGCCGAAGCTAACGGCTAACAACCGAAGCTAGCTCTGTCCGCTCACCTGGGTCCCTTTGCCAGCCCCGGGCGGCCCGAGCAGGATGGCACGGATCCCTTCCTGCACATCAGCCACTGCCTCCTTCAGTTGCGTGCTGGGGGCCATGTCTGGACCGGGACACCGACAGGGTAGAAACTTTATTAAAGTCTGTCAGTGTCGTCCTGACGGCAGTGCAGCCAAGTTGGCCAGGAAAGGGAAAGCCACTACCTCCTTTCCGTCATTGTAGCTAAGCCCCGCCTTTAATGAGATATAAGTTGATTTGATTGGTCGGTAAATCAGTCACTCGTGTTTAATGTGCGTTCATTGGTTGATATTTGTCCTTCTGACGTCTTCTACAGTGAAAGAGTCAGGATCAATACACATTTTTGGAAAAGTCAAAGGTTAAGAACAGATGCGCAAACATTTTAGTGAATAAATAAGAATAATAATATCTGTTAACAGGAAACACTATCCTGCTCTGTGTAAGTGGAGTAACCTAATTAGAAACAAAGTTTAAAATTGTGTATATATTTATTAATAACCTAAATTAAAGGGGACATATCATGCAAAATGCACTGTTTAATGTTTTTACAACACAAATATGTGTTGACTGTGTGTGAGAGGACCCTTAAATTACAAAAAAAAATCCACTCTCCTTTTCTCCTCATCCATTTCCATAACTGCCAACATTTGAGTAGCAGAATCCAGGAGAGGCAGGTCAGGGAAAAGAGGTCAGAACACAAACAGGCAGCAATCAGACAGAGGGAAAATCCAAAAGACATTACCATCGGGAAGCAAGGGGGGGATGGGTCACACCGAGAGTCCGAGGTCTGAAGAGGCACAGATAGGGGTCGAGGAGGATTGAAGTTAAATTCAGGCCAAAGGTTAAAAAGAGGGAGAGTGCAAAACAAGATAGAGACAGATACCAGAAACCAAAAAGCATATCCACATAAAAAACTGAGTAATCTAGAAGTAACCCTCATATGTATCACCAGGACATATAGCATACTTACAAAGACAAGACAGACACAGGAGTGTTATTATATAGGGCTGGACACAGGTGAGACACATTGGGATTAATGAACAAGACGGAGACACACAGTGACCAGAAGAAAAGTAGGAAAAAGGAGAACACAAACCCATATCTTTGGTCTGTAATGCAACAAATCTCTGTCTGTAGTGTGTCCTGTTTGTCTGTGGAACACCTAACACCTGCACAACTCCACCAAATGATCCAAAATATAGAGGGTAACTTTCCAGTACTATGGTGGATTGCAGCGCAAAGTTTCACACCATTACAACAAACTACAACAAAGATATTACACTAATTTCATTGCTCTTTCTAACTTTGCCGCTCTGAGCATTGCTGTGCGCATTGCCTAAGTCCCACCCCCTGATTTGGCTACACCTGCAAACCGCTAACAACTTCAGTCCCCCCAAGAATTCATTTTTGTCATTGTTGTGGTCATAGCAAGTTCAGTTTTGACCAAGGCTATTATTATGACACATTCACAAGACTTAAGCAAGGTCCGTAATTTACTGAATTAACAGGTGGAATGTCTGATTCTGTCATATCCTGTGTCTTGTGTTCTGTGTTGTGTTTCTGCCTGTCACCTTTCACCCTGTTCTGTCTGCCTGTTTAATTAATAGATGCAACTCACCTGATGAGGGCAGCTGAACTCATCAGGTGAGGAGTATTTAGTCTGCTCTCAGACCCCTGTTCAGTGCCAGATTATCATGACCAGTGCTCTGATTCTCCAGCAATCCTGTTTATCCTGTGTTCCGTGTACCAGTCCCGTTTCTGTCCGACCTCCGATTTCTGCCTGTTATCCCTGTCTGTTATTGAACCTGATCCGGAACCAGTTAAGTCTCTTGCCGCCTGCCCTGATCCTGGAATTGACGCTGACTCTGATACCTGCCGCCTGCCCCGACCTTGGACCGAACCCCGACTACGAGTACCGCCGCCAGCCCCGACCTTGGACCGGATCCGGATCGAGACCAGTTTCCCCTTCGAAGCTGTGGAGAACATCTGTGCCCGACGGGGATAAGTACAGTCCAGTGCTTAGAGACTTTGAAGGGGGCTTGTCCTCTATCATCTGTTCTGTGACTTTATTCTGTGTTATAATAAAGTGTTGTTTGGACTTTTACGCACGCCTCCTGTTTTGCGCTTGGGTTCCCCGAAGCCTGTTACAGATTCACCTTCAAGTTAACATCGCACTAATCTTAAAGCTGTCATTCCATGGTTATTTCATTAATATTGCTATATTTTCCATTGTTATTGAATACATTGTTTGTTGGTTCTATTTAAAAAATGTCCGGATTGCTTTGTTTCCAGCTTTTTGCACGGTAGAAAAATAACTTGAGGTCGAACTAGAGAGTTTACCGGTACTTCTTCATACATGTCTATGACGCGGTGGTGAGGCGTCTCTGATTGGCTAAGAATGCATGAAGGAACACTCCCCCCCTCCCCTCTCACTCTCTATCTGTTTTACCAAAGTAACATCCAGCTAGGTTTCCCACTGTCCCTTGTTCCGAAAAAGGGAAGGAAAAAAACTAGGCTTTATTTCCACAGAGAGCCATTTTTTCAAGGTTGTGCAGCAGCTACTGTGGCGCCGTCTTCTCTTGTAGATGCTAATGCTAATGCTACTTCAGATTCACTGGCAATAGCCCCATGTGGGTAACACTAAAGTCCGTCTGATGTCAGATGGACCGGCTTTTTCTGGGTCCCTCATTCCTCTTGTTGTTTTCTGTGAATGCGGTGTGCAGCCAGTGGAGGTGACAAACCACTTTGAAAGGCAGCATGTGTTGGTAACTCAGGGTGACCCATCAGGTTCCAAAAGGAGTGTGGAAAAGTGGTTATCAATGGAATGACACCTTTAATGACTGTAGGCTACATTACTATCTCACTCATCTGCTGTTTGGCTTTATCACTTCACTTTTAGACCCTTTTCATTCATTTTTGGTTTGTTTGTTGTTAGCTGTAGTTTAGTAGGCGGAGCCACATTGCCCAGTTTCCTGTTTTTCATGCATTCAAGTCCGAAAGTACACAGTGACATTTGAGTGTTGGACGAGCAGCTGTTGGCTCACTTCACGGCCGTAATAATATATCTTGCTGGGTGTTGATTGGTGTGGCCTGCATTAGCATGCTACAAACCACTACAGTGGTAGGCTGTCTCCCCCACCCGAAACTGGGTTTTACTAATTCCACCAGCAGTAATAACTTACAACATTAGCATTAGCATATTCACAGATTCCAGTACACACTTCCAAATAATTATTATAGTCTTTATTTCTGCTCCTTTCAAATGATTTCACCCACTTCCACAACACATTGGTAGCAAACAATCTCACATTTTCTACAGGCTCTGAATTAGTGTCAAAGTAAAAGCCCAGAACTCCAACAAAGACAAAACCCCCAAAGAGACTTCCAAAAATAAAACAGACAAGACACTAGATACTGAACTTATGACACACTGTTCTGGGTAAGATTTTCTTGGAATAAAGTTCTAAAAATTGTCTTCTATGAATCCTCAGTGAAAAAAGGTCACTTCACAGTTCATGCCTTTATTTCCTCATCACAGTGAGTAATGCACTGTTAACCCAGACGTTGTTAATAAGCACATTTTCTAAGTAAGGTTTAATTAAAAATATTAATATAAAATGTGATGTTAGCGTGTACTCAAAGTTCTGAGTAATGAAAGCTTATAATATCAAGTTTTAACCCTTCATTAAAAATGTTTAGTTTAAAACTTTTTCATGCACTGTCTTTTTGGCCTATTGCTACACAACCCACATAAAACCTAACGTCACATTTGCTTCCCATCAAAAACAGGTGGTCTGCCTATGACACATCAAATATTTATTATGAACCGCTATCATATGTGAATGTCAGGGCACTCTTCAAACGGAATCAGAATTTATCTTGACTCATTTATTAAATTTTTTTGCTAGCTATAAGCGCCGACGTACCGGAAGTAGGAGGGCGTGACTTGACGATAGCAATATATAAAGCCTCCTAATTAGTGTATCGACTGGTAGCTCGGCCCATTAGTCATGATTGACGTGTGTTGGACCAATGAGGTGAGGGCAGGTAAATTACGGCACTCAGTTGGGCTAAAGGCTCGTGTGAGAGAGAGAGAGAGAGAGAGAGAGAGAGAGAGAGGTGACTTGTCCGTTTATTGCAATGGTTCAGTTTTTTTCACAGTAATGGCGGGACATGGAGCCGCTCAAAAGTTACCGGAAGTTAGCAAAAGCAACAGTTGGTTCCAGGTAAAATGTTTAAAAATGACATTTTCATTCAGTGGGGCATCGGAATTAAATTGACATGAATAATTAATGACGTTAGTGTATTTTCTCCATCTAGATTATAGGATTTAGAGAAAGTTAATAAGTAAATGTTTAGGCTAACCCAGTGGATAATGATAACAACCAGTGACTGAGCCAGAGAAGTCAATATAAGTAAATATACATTTTTATTTATACATAGATTTAAGTAGCCAAGCTGAATCAAATTACTGCTATGTCTAAAAAGTAATGTGACTTACTGCCAATAGATCAGACATCGCCATCTATTGGCATTTGTTGTGTAGTGCAATTTCACAAGTTCAACCTTTGTATCTAGACATTTCTTGTTTTATATGATGAATTGGATCATACAAGTAATTATGTATTATTTATTATATACAGTCTTTATATGACCAATATGTTATGATGTCATTTCTATTTATACTTTGATTTAAGTCACCAGGCTGAATGAAATGACCCCCTCCCATAAATAAATAAACAAATAAATAAATAAATACAGATGGTGGAAACACAGGTGGTTTTAGTAAAAAATTCCTGGCCTGAAAAATTGGCCCAGTCCAGCCCTGCTACCCACCCCATCATGTCTGACTGGAGGAAGTTTCTTGTCTTTTTTTTATATTATCAGAAGAGCACATGCACAAATGATCAGAGGAGTGAAAAAAACATTTTAAGGAAGCAGAGTTTCTAAACCCTCCCTATTGAGTTTAACAGGAAGTTTACTTTCTTTATTTGTCACAGTCGGTTTCAGTCCTGCTGTAGCCACACAGCGGTAAAATGCCAGACACTGATGTTCTATACGCTGATGTCAAGTTCAAGAATATAACAGGAAAATCCTATGGTAAATCCTTGTTTTTTTCCCCTATTTATTTCCTCTTAACTGTGGGCACTTAACTTCTATATTTATGTGATTTGTGTTTTATGTGGCAGATTCTCCTTCACCATCCCATGACACAACTTATTCCCAGGTCAACATTGTGAAAACGCAGCTGACCACAGAACATTCTGGTACGTTAACAATGTATGACAAATAAATTAAATACACAGGAAGATGAAGAGTGTGTTAAAGTCAATGGTCAATATGGTTCAACCAGGTTTCAAGCCAAAGAACACATTAGTTTTTACATTTTTGTCCTGATGCCCATAAATAAAATCCCACTTTGACCTTCTTTTCTTAACCTTTATTTATCACAAAACCTTGCTTTTATATATTTTGCACTCAGTCAACTATTTATTCTACTCTATAATCTATTAATTTCTAATATTGCATTATACATAACATTTAGAAAAAGCTAAATGAAGCATAACATGAAATTCAATAATTTCCGATGGCACGACAGTCATTAAAATTCATAATATAAATGCATGTAATGTTCCAAATAGATTCACAATTTAAAATATTATATATATTATGACACAAACAGATCTACACAAAAGTGTTTAGAATTATTAAAATAATGACAAAAAACTGTGATGTAAATACTGTCTTTGCCTAGTAAAAAAGGAAAGAAACAGATGAACAAAAAATAAACCATAGTTAAGTCTATAAAAATGGTTTGAAAAGAGGAAGTAAAAGTCAATAATAAATAGGGAAAAGAATGAGAAAGAAATGTGAAAAAGATTAAAAAAGCTTAAAGTCATATGTGGAGTCTTTTATTTCACTCATAATTTCATACTTTCATTATTTATTTTATTTTTTATTCTTTTTTTTTACAATTAATATCAGGGTATTTTCTATGTTGTGAAAAGGTGAAGAAGAAATCAGGAGAGACACAGCAAAAAAGAAACATTAAAACATCTTAAAGTCATAAAAAGTTATATTTCATTCAGAATGTCATGCTTTTATTTAAGTTAAGGCCAGTGTATTTTTGCGTTATATAAGCAAGTAAAAGTAAAAAAAAAAAAAAAAACATGGAAAATAACAACAAAGTGTGAAAAATATTTTAAAATCATAAGTGGAGTTTTATATTTCACTCAGAATTTAATTCTTTTATTCATTTAATTTTATTTTACTGTTCAGATCAGTGTATTTTTCTACACTGTAAAATTACATAAGAAATAAGACGAGTAACAGTAATGAAGTGTGAAAAACAAAAGGTGTTAAAGTCATAAGTCAGGGGTGTCAAACTCATTTTAGTTCAGTTCCACATTCTGGGCTGAATGATCTGAAAAGGACCAGACTAATAAAATAACAACAGTGAAAAGAGTCAAAATACTTTATGATAATCTATAATGTTTCCTTCAAAATCATCAACAATTTGACACGTCTTCAGAGAAACAAGTGAAATTTGAACCATTTTCTGCCTCAGTCTTTGAGTTTATCATTTGCACATGTACAGAACAACAGATATTTCAGGTGGTTCGTATTTCTTCAGGGTTTTTTTTATAAAAGGATGTTTTTTAATATAAAAATGTTCATGTAATTTGACTTTTTTTATTTTAAAATCTGATGCTTTCATTATTTCTAGGTAATTATGATCACATTAAATTAAATTATAATCATGCTTTTATTTATTTTAACAGTAAGTCAGTGTATTTTTCTGCATTGTAAAAATAAGTCATATAAGGAAGAAATAGTTATTTGTTTATTTATTTAGATCTTTTTACTGTTAAGATCAATGTATTTTTCTGCATTGTTAAAGAAAACATTAAAATGGCATAAAGTCATACATGGAATCTCAGAATTTAATGAGTTTATTGTTTTTATAGAGGGGTATTGCTTTGTTTTGTCTGTTTGTCAGCAGCTTTACACAAAAACTACTGGACCAATTTCTATGACATTTTCAGGAAAGTTATAAGATGGTCCAGAATAGACCCCATTAAATTTTGATAAATGTAGGTCAAAGGTCAAGGTCAAAACTGTGTCAGATATAAAGCAAATCAGGTAAAATGTTTGTGAGGGGGCGGGACTTGTTGCACAGTTAAGATCCAAGTATTTTTCTGTGAACATTTATAGCTGCAGTTTTTTTATTTTTGTCTGAGCATAAAGATAGAGACATTGGTATATGAATTTAAAGAAGTTTGGAAAATAACAAGTGAAGTTTTAGAGTTGTGACAAAGAATAATGATGTAAGTCATGTAGAATATGATGCAAGACTGGATATAACATATGTGGAAATTAAACAAAATCTGTTTTAACCTCTGAACACATGAATTTACACACACACACACACACAAATATATATAAGGCTGTTAAAATTAAAGAATTAACATGAATTAATCATTATGTTTAATCTGATTAAAATGTTTAACACAATTCAATGCAGTGGTTGTTTTGTTGAAACTATTAATAAAGAATAGAATAAACATGTTAATTACATATATTCATATTTTTGCAGATGTTTTGGATATTTTATCACATTTCGGGGTGTCTTTTTTTCTTTATTTTAGAAGAGTTTTTGAATATGTTTTGGATTTTTTGTGTGAATTTTAGTGGATTTTAAAATGTTTTGCGACGTTAAAGCATTTAGTTTTTAACACTTCTTTGCCGTTACTTTATTTCTTGTATAATTTGACTTACTTTTAGAAAAATACACTGGTTTTAACTGTAATAAAAACAAACAAATAAATAAAAGCATGAAATTGAGTGAAATATAAGACTCCTGGTACAACTTTAAGTTGTTTTAATGTTTTTCCACAGTTCTTTGCCATTACTTTCTCTATTTCTTCATTACTAATCCTAACATTAACCGTGTTTTACTGTTAAACGACATCATGAGCTCATTTAGGACCATGTGTCTCATGTTACACAAACATTGTAAATGGTGTGTTTATGATTTTGCTCAGTGACTATTTTACTTTTTATTACTTATTTATCACTTTCTATTTAATTTTTATTCATTTAAACCTCAGGGTCATTGATTTTTTTTGGTAGTTTAATGAGAATCACACAGTTGTGTCATGTCCAGATGCTGCTCAGTCAGCGTTAACAGGATTCACGCACTCCTACACCTACAAATGTCACATGTCACTGTGACACAGACGGTGTAATCATGTGGGAACAGTTCCTCATAACATCCTGTAGCTCTGTGAACCCCTCAAACAGGAGTGGATTAACATTCCACAGCCACAATTGACAATACTGCACTGGGAAAAGTGTATTTTTATTATTTCTAGTCCAAATATCTCATAACACTTAAAGTAAGACCAAATCACCTAAAGAGGAACATATTAAAACATATTTTTACACAATAGAAATTGTTATTTCAGATATTCAAGACATTTTTCACTTATTCCATTTAGCAGATTATTATTATTTTATTATTATTTAATTTTTGCCTGATTCAAATAAAACAAACCTTGTATTCATTTTTGAAAACTTCTTTTTAGAAGGGGCATTTTCCCAGTACAAACTTGGTGAGTAGATAATATGTTGCTCTACAGCACAGGTATCAAACATGTGGATACTTAGATACCTAAGTACAGAAACAAAGTACTTGTACTTAGTTACTTCCCACCTCTGACATTTACATAATCTGACTTTAATTTCTCCACAGGTTCCCAACAACAAACATATAGAAGGTCAAAGGTCACCCCAGAGCGTGTGGCTGTGGTGGCTCTCAGTATCTTCCTGATCGTTGCCGTCTCTGCTTTGATTTTCACCCGTGAGTTTGAACTTTTAATATTTAAACTCATGAATTGGTGAATGGGTGGAAATGATGAGTGACTGAAAGCATCGTGTGTTGGGGATATAAACTTTAGCAGTTGGAGACGACTGCATAGGCCTCGTTTAGATTTAATTCACCAAGCATGTACTTTAACCATGACAGACAGACAGGCAGGTAGACAGACAGACAGGCAGGTAGACAGACAGACAGGCAGGCAGGCAGGCAGACAGACAGGCAGGCAGGCAGGCAGACAGACAGACAGACAGAAAGACAGACAGACAGAAAGACAGACAGACAGACAGGCAGACAGACAGACAGGCAGACAGACAGACAGCAGACAGACAGACAGACAGACAGACAGACAGACAGACAGGCAGACAGGCAGGCAGACAGACAGACAGGCAGGCAGGCAGGCAGACAGAAAGTCAGACAGACAGACAGGCAGACAGATCTTTTTTGTCTACATTTCCATAGTCTATATTTGTAAGCTGTGCTGTTTCCAAACAGAAGTGAAGTCCATTGACTGTGGTGCAGGATGGGAACAGCACAGAGACAAGTGCTATTATTTCACTCCTTTCACATCATCCTGGAACATCAGTCGAACGTTCTGCACAGACTTCAAAGCAGATCTGGTGAAGATCGACAGTGAGGAGGAGCAGGTATAACACTCATTTCTATGCTATGGGCGAACTAGGCGAACGCTTAGGGAACCCCCATGCCACCAGGGGGCCTAAAAGCTGTAAAAATCTAAGGTTCAGTCATTAACTGTAGCTATGTCATATGTTTATTACATCCTCTATTTACTTAAAAAAGAAAAAACAAAAAAACTATACTGTAAAAAATGACTGGCAGCAACACATCAAATCATAAACAGATTTACAAGAGTAACGTGTGGAATAAGCATTTTAAAAATGTAGATTTAACATTTTAACATGTGGATTTAATATTTAAACATGTAGATTTAACATTTTAAACATGTGGATTTAATATTTAAACATGTAGATTTAACATTTTAAACATGTGGATTTAATATTTAAAAATGTAGATTTAACATTTTAAACATGTGGATTTAATATTTTAAACATGTAGATTTAACATTTTAAACATGTAGATTTAACATTTTAAACATGTAGCTCTAACAATTTAACCCCTAATGGCATCAAAAAGAAGTTATCACAGCAGTTGTTGTATTTTCTTATTTAAAGTAAATTGTTTCTATAAAAACTCAAAATCTTTTTTTTTTAATTTATTGACATATAAAGAGTTGTTTTTCCTTTTTTTTAAAATCAGTTTAATTTAACCTTGGGTAGAAACGGCCCTGGCTAAATGACAACCCAAACCTCATCATGTCCTCATATTTGTCATCACAGAACTCCCATTTTATATCAACTTCACTTTTCAGTCTTTTCTGCTCAATAAAGTGAAAACCATCATGAATTTCCATGAGGATAAATTCTGGATCGGACTGACAGACTCACAGACAGAAGGAACGTGGCTGTGGGTCGACGGCTCATCACTGGATGAAAAGTCTGATTATTAACAATTATGTTCAGTTGCAAAAACAGATAACTCCATTTTTTTTCACATATTATAATGGTATTTTTTACTCTATATTCCAGGTAATACTCATTGATTTGATATATTATTTATTTCATTTGGTAAAGTCCAGTAAATTGAATCAATAATATATTAAATAAATGAGTATTACCTGGAATGTAGAGTAAAAAAAAAAAAGCCATTTTGTGAAAAAAAAAAGGACTTATTTGTTTTTGCAAATGAACTCTTCATATACATCAATTACAGAATTACAAGGAATAGTTTGATTTGAATGATTTGTTTCTGTTATTTCTTTAGTTTGCAGTTTTGGTGGAACGATGGTAAGAAATATAAGGAGCCAGACAACTGGAAAGGTGAAGAAGACTGTGTAAGGATCGGGGAGTTAGGACCAGTCACTGAGTTACAACGTTGGCTTGATGCAAAGTGTACGATAAACCAGAGAAGCATCTGTGCAAAACCAATAAAAGGACGTCAGTGAATGAAAACAGTCATCGGTAATGCAGCGACGACACAGAACACAGTCGTTATAGATAAAAAATAATTATGTAAAGATTAAGAAGATGTTCAGCAGAAGTTTCCACATTCATTGGGCTGGTTTTAAATTGACAGTTTTTTTATTACTGTTTAATTCAGAATAAAGGTTAATTCCTCTTTAACATAATCCGTGTATTGTTCATTCATTTGTTGTTGTTTTTTTTTCAAAATAAAACCAAAAATAAGACAACGAAACAACAAGTCGTTTCTTCATTATTTGTTTCCAAAAACAAAATGGAAAAAAAAAAACGGATAGTGATGCTTTTTTGTCCGTTTTTACTTTTTGTGTTTAAATGAGTAATAGAAAAATACGGATAATGACCGTTTCCCGTTTTATCCAATTTTGACCTGAAGCAAATTGAGTAAACTGGGAATTAATCTTAACCACCGAAAGAAACATGGCCCCCGGACTTGAAGATCATTATGGTCTGATATGACACCTATTTTCTCCGTCGTTTACATCTTTGTCACTGCGGGTCGCGGTCATTTCCTGTTTATTCAATTTGCTTAAGGTCAAAATTGGATAAAATGGAAAACAGCCATTATCTGTTTGTTTTTTTTCCATTATTCATTTAAACACAAAAAGGTTTATAAACAGAACTAGGTTTGGGACCGATGCTTTTTCTGATCTAATATTTGGGAGTAGTTTATTTTATCTCTAATAGTTAAGATTTTATTGTTAAAGAATTGCAAGAAATCAACACAATCAAGCGTGGACGGAATAACTGGTTCCATCGGAGATGTGTCTGTCTGTCTGTCTGTCTGTCTGTCTGTCTGACTACAGTACTGAACAGGAATCTAGAGTTATTCTTATTTTCTTCAGTTATGGATGAGTAATAGAATAGAGTCTAATTTTGGCTGAACATGAAGCTTCCTTATACTTTAGTAACATATATTTCCAGGCACTAAATCAATGAAGAAATGTGGAAATAGGCGTGGTCTGGGCTCGACCAATCACCAAACACCTACATCATATGGTTCCTAGAAAACTACCAAAGACCCTGCCTGCCACGAGGAAGTAAAACTGAACAGCTTAGCCCTGAATCTTTATATACAGGCAATTGCAGTGGACAGCTGAGTCCATTATAAAAGACCCACAACATGAGGTATTCAAGCCCCAACATTATAGCCTCTAAACATAGAATGTGATGGCACTTTTAATGTATTTTATTATGTTTTTATTGTTTTAGTATTTGTATTGTTTCATAAACGTCCTCACGATATATTTATAAATGGAACAATCATTTTAATTTATATTTTAACATATATATATATATTTTTATCTCTGTCTCTATATGTGACACCATGTTTTTGTTTTTTAGTAAGATGCACTTGCTATTGTCCAGAGGTGTTCAAAGTACTTACATTCTGTACCTAAGTAGAAGTACAGCTAGTTGTGTGAAAAAATACTCTGGTAAAAGTAGAAGTACTGATTCAACTCCTCTACTTAAGTAAAACTAAAAAAAAAAAAAAAAAAGTACAACTCCTTAATTGTAATAAAGTACAAAAGTAAAAAGTAAAACTGTTTTTTTTGTCATGAGCACAACAATACTTCAGAAAATAAAGTCAGAAATGTTTCAAACGTATCTAAAATAAAACCTTTAAAAGTGAGTTACTGTGTAGATAATGTGTTTGATCGAGTAACAGTTACTCAGTTTTGTGGATATGGACAGAAAATGGAGGAAAAATGGGGAAAGGAAAGCCAGAATTGAGATAAAAAGTTATGAGATAAAAAAAATAAGTTATAAATATGAGATAAAAATACATAATTTTCAGATAAAATGAGATAAAAATTAAAAAAAATTGTGAGATAAAGTCAAAATTCTGAAATAAAACGTCAAAACTAGGGCACAAAAAGTCCTAATTATGAAATAATAGTCATATAACTATAATATATAAAGAAACAGTTTCTCTCCTCCACTGATTTTCTCTCTGAAGTTTTTTCATACTGTCACATCTGTTTAATTTGTAAAAGTAATGAGTCTTTTCTGAGAATGTAAAGACTGTACAGATATTTATACTAAAATGTGGGGAGTAAAAGTAAAAAAGTAAAGTACAGATACGTAAAAAAAATCTACTTAAGTACAGTAATGAAGTACTTTTACTGAGTTACTTTACACCTTTGCTTTTGTTTTATGTTCAGTGTGAAATGCTTGTATGTTATATGTGTCTTAAATGTTTAATATGTTTGTATGAGTAGAGTTCACTTGACTACAAACCAAATCTACCTTCAGGTACTAAATAAAGTCATCTAATCTAAAAAGGTTCTAGTAACTATGTAGTTCCTATGCTGTGGGAAAGGGTGAAAAAGGGTTCTGGGAACTAAAAAGGTTCTAGGAACTACAAATAGTTCCTACAGTGGGAAACCACCTACAGTTATGGTCGTGACATGTCTGTGGCAACACACAGAAACAGTTAAGTCACAGGTACCGGAAGTGAAACACAGATGATGCTAGTGCCCCAGTCTGTACCTGCTGACTCTGCACTTTATACTAGTTGTTTAAATAGCATCAGAAAATCTGAATAATCACGATCTAAAGTCAGCACAATGAGCCGACGGAGCCACAGACGAGGTAAAAAAAAAAATATATATATATGATGGAAAAATGTCATCATTTTATTTTTTGTTCATATTTTTTCAGAGTGGAGGATAAAATATATTGTCTCTGTAGTTTAAAGTAGTGGTGTAGTCCAAGGTAAATGGTGAGATATAAGAAGTCGACCTATTTATTTTTCTGTGTGCATTGGGTCTACACACTGGAGTATATTTTTGGTTTTATATTTTTATTCCTGCATTTATTTATTTTTCCTACATTGTTTCCTATTTACATTCTCTTTATCTCTTTTCCATTGAATACAGTGTATAAATACTACGGGTGGATTTTGGGGTAAATTAAATAAATAGTCTTATATGTCACTGTTTCTAAAACTGTTTTTCTGGACTACTAAAAAAAGGCATAAATTGAGCGTATACCCACTTCTCCATGGATGATTACACTACTAACTGAAAGTGACAGGAAACAAAAGGACATGGGCACACAACTATTTATTATCTGCTTTTTATGTTTGACTATTTTTATTAATGGAAAATAGAATTAAACTTGGTAGAATATATATATTTTTTTAATATAACTTCACTGCTGAAAAATGAAAATGATGAATTAATTAATGTAGAAAGTTAAAACAAAAGAAATTAGGAAGAAGAAAGTTCCTCATTGTCTTCATCTGTCTAAAATGTACAAACAACAAAATATTCAACTGACAGTTAAGGTCGTTTTAACCATTTGACACAGTGTTCAAACCAACAGGATAACGATGGTGAAAATGAACTAAAAGTCTGAGGTGAAGATAAACCAAACTGTGAAACTGATTCACCACTAAACCCATGTAGTGTGATACATATCAGTATTTGGAGACGCTTATGAAGGAAATTATATCCATATATATATATATATATATATATATATATATATATGGATATATTAGAGGTGTGATGACTCTGTCTCGCAAGACTATTGACCTTTCAAATGGTTTGTTTGGCAGCATTTTGGGTTCCTGGTAAAATGATAAAGCATAAGAGAGTGACTGATAAGACACAGACAATATGCAGAGTGTGACGGTGCAACAACTATGTACACCTGATAGACAGCTCACCCTCCCTACCCATCTACAAAAGGAAACTAAAAGAACATCTGTGCTCAATGGAAATCTGCTAATTTCTGTTTTTTCTGTTGTCATTGAAATTTACTTCCTCTGATGTATTGCCTAAATTATTAAGTCTGTTTATTTTGTTTTAAATTTAATTTTTTTGTACTATCTATATACCATTATTTGTACTATGTCTTTGGTTATAATTAATATATTTTTTTAGAACTATTTTTTTTTATATGGTGAGGTTCTCGATAAGCCCTCCTAGGGTTTCTTACCTCTTCAAGCACTGATATTTATGTTATGTACTAATTTCACCTCCATGTGAAATACCTTGCATGTATTGTCTTTAAAGTGCTAAATCAATAAATACAAAACATTAAGCACTCTGTCATCACCTGCCCCAGACTGTTTAAACTGGACCTCACTACCCGGCATTTTTTCCGTGTTGTGGGTGCTGGGTGTGCACCCCCAGGTACAAACAATGCCATACATTGCAGCAGCTCAGTACTCAAATCAACAACTGCACCTGCCAAGAAAACACCAATGCTGATATAAAACCTATGTGCAACTCACTTTACTCCATTCATATAATTTGTAATTTAGTTTTCTTAAAATCTCAATCTCGTGAACTCAATCTCGTGTCTCATATATATATATATATATATATATATATATATATATATAAGGCCATTTTTTTTAATCAAAAAACGGTACCTTAACACCTCTATTTTCAGTTCCCGTGGTCATTACATTGAAATTCAAGGTGTTTATTGAGTCAATTATTTAAGCGGTGACAAAAGTTCAGGGATTGCTGAGCAAAGACAAAGCCGAATTCCACCTCTTTTTTACCGAACAAAATGATCTCCGTTCCGTGGGTAAACACCCAAGTGTTTGGTACGAGGTAAAAGCCTATATTGAATGTTCTGTCCAATGGTGTAAGCCAAATGATTCTAATACTTCGCACTTCTTTCCTATTATTATAATATATAAAACTTCTGTGACATGTCCATCAGAGTGTCCTTTAACATCTGTGAAAAATTTGTGTCAATCGGATACAAATTATTATGCGTTGCTAAGGACTTCCTACCCCAAAACAGTCCAAAACTTTAACGGACAATATCTAAAAATATGCAAATTGCAAAATATGTCCAAATGTGGATATTAAAATGACCATAACTTTGGTTCTACTTGTGATAGAAACATAATTTTTTCACCATCTTAAACCTTAGTTTCCACTCTACCAAGCTACACAGATAACTCAGTTTGGATTTCCAGACACTTATGCCTGGTTTCGTGGTGGTGGGTCACATATATATACCTATATATATACCACACATATATACCTATATGAATATAAATATTTGTATTTGTGTGAAGATGTATCTTTTTTTTAATTATTATTCTTTTTATTCTTCTAAGATGTATCTTAACATACTCTGTGTGACGTGGCACAAGTCAGAACAGTGGATCTCCAGCTGGAGATAAGGTTGTACTAAAGAATTAAAGATAAGTGGAGGGGATGTTTGTTGTTGTGACTAACAATGACGTGAAGGAACAGGTTGGAGCAGGTTTAACGAGGGTAAATAAGGATGAACTATAAAAGATACAATATGTTTGTTATCCTACTCAACTTATGGTGATGAAATCCTTGATCCATGACAAAATCCACAACATTTAGTGACCCTCGACGGCGATGCAATAACTGCTGGGCAGTGGCTGATACACCATGACCACAGGTGCCAGGGAAGAATCTTTGAATCTTACCACACGGTCGTGCTGCTCAGACACTGCCTGGTGATCCCAACGAAGCCTTGGAATGAGGACAATGAATTTGAGAGGAAATGTCCACTCACCAACAAGTAAGAAGAAGACCAGTACATTTTGAGTTTTGTAAAAACTGTTACAGTGAAGAGATACTGAGAAAAACTATACGTTTTGATTTTTATGAAAAAACTGGGTTACATTGCAGAGACAGTGTAAAACTGTTTATAATATTTAATTTATTAATATTTACTATGACATAAGTCTTAGAATGGATATTTGTTCCTAGAAATGAGTGTGTGGGCTTCTTGCAGCGGATAATTTGAATTTGGATATGAAATAAAGTGAAACTGGTTTGGGTTAAAACTTATGTTGATTACCTCTTCAGCCTGTTTCCACCGGCGTACACTGTTTGCTGTTCGTGGCTGTATAACCCTGGTCCTCCAACTCACCTGTCATGGCGTTGGCCCTGCAACCCCATCATCAAGTCTAACTCCCGGGTATCTACGGCATTTCTTCGCTAACACCAGACTATAACCTGGATCCCGGCAGACCTTTACTCCGGGGCAATTTACCCATGTTACCCCTGTTACCCCTGTTCTACCTGCACTGCATGACTTCTTTGCTGGTGTTTCTGCTGCTCCTATCAAGTCCAGCTTCGACCATGGCTCTTCGCTACACATCCACACAACTCATCAGTCTCAGAAATGGATCAAGTCTACCTACGGACACCATAACCTCCCTGAAACAACTCTGCCTTGTTCGCCGCACACCATATATCCACCGAAGCTCCCGTCATGGAATCTTCCTCAATTTCACCGCTGGAAACTGCATGCCTTCTCTCCGGACCGACCGCAGCGCTCACTTGCATGGATGCTGGAGAAACAACAACATCCGGATACATCATCCACGAACACGTCACGTGACTCCTTACAACTTCCTTCCTGTTGGTACTTCCACCTCAGGGACGTCACAAGAAAAGCCCCTAAGGAGTGCACTGCTCAATACCAGGTCACTCAACAATAAAAGCTCGCTCCTCAATGAATTCATTCTTGACAATAAACTGGATTTTTTCTGTCTGACGGAAACATGGCATAAACCTATGGACTACTCTGCTCTCAAACAAGCCACGCCTCCTGGATACACGTATATGGACAAACCCAGACTAGATAGACGCGGTGGAGGCATTGCTGTCATTCACCGTAGTGACATCTCTCTGTGCCCTATTTCTATCTCAGCTGTCACCTCATTCGAACATTTAGCCTTCGAACTTCCTGGATCCCAGTCACTTGCTGCTGCTGTCATCTACCGCCCTCCCCGAAACTGCCCTTCATTTCTCAATGATTTTACTGACTTCGTCACCCAGCTTTCTTCCATTTCTCCATCCATATTGCTCCTTGGTGATTTCAACATCCATGTCGACTCTCCTACAACCAAATTATCCTCTGACTTTTTGGATATTTTAAATGGCCTCAACCTCACCCAACATGTTTCCTCACCCACACACATTCATGGACACACTCTTGACCTAGTCTGCTCCACACCCTCTCTCACCATTCAGATCATCTCATTGACCAACCTCTCCATCTCCGACCACCTGGCTATCATTGTGGACATCTTTACCCCCACCCCCACTTGAAATCACTCTCGCCCATCTCTCTCTCCTCCTCTGTATCCCACGCCATCTCTACCTCCTCTCTAACCTCTAACCCTTGTCAACTATTACAACGGCACTCTCTCCTCCCATTCCTTCCTCTTTCCTAAAACCTGGCATTCCTCTCCTCATGCCTCTCATCACCTCAGTTATCAATACTTCCCTTACCTCTGGCTCTGTTCCATCCCAATTCAAACTTGCCACTATTACTCCCCTTTTGAAAAACCTGACCTCAACCCGGACAATCTTAACAACTTCAGACCCATATCGAAACCTTCCTCTACTCTCAAAAATTCTGGAACGTGCTGTCGCTACCCCACTCCTCACTACCTTCATTCCAATCACTTGTTTGAACTATTTCAGTCTGGATTCCGCACCCACTACAGTACAGAAACTACCCTCCTCAAAGTCACTAATGATCTGCCTCTTGCTGCTGACTCTGGTTCCCCATCCATCCTCCTTCTCCTAGACGTCTCTGCTGCCTTCGATACAATTCATCACACCATCCTTTTCCACTGTTTAAAGTCCATGGGCATCTCTGGTAATGCACTACAATGGTTCATCTCCTACCTCTCCGACAGTCATCACTTTGTCTTCACAAATAACGCAAGATCCTTCACCGCTCCTGTCACCCATGGAGTCCCCCAAGGTTCAATGCTTGGACCCCTTCTGTCTATTATCTACATGCTTCCTCTTGGCCAGATCATTCATCACCATGGACTCAATTTTCACTGTTACGCCGACGACACACAACTCTACAAATAAAACAGAACTCCTCAAAAACAAAATATACCAACAGATATAATCTAGAAAAATACTCTGAGAGCGCAGGCCTCCACTAAGGTAGACCACTCCCCCTTGGATCACCACCAAAATCAAGTCATTTCCAGATCTCCCCGTCACCAACCTACCCTGAAAATGTCATCAAAATCCATCCATAAGGTTTTGAGTTATCGTGTACGCAAACATGCAAACCAACCAACCAACAAACGCCGGCAAAAACCGGCAGAGGTAATAAACGGACTATACTTATAGAGTGCATTTTATACACCAGTGGGTGCCTAAAGCGCTTTACAATTCCTCACATTCACCCATTGACATTCACACACACGCACTCATACACCAGTAGACGGGTGCTGACAAAACACTGGCGCTGCCTGACCCTACTAGGAGCAACTTAGGGTTCAGTGTCTTGCCCAAGGACACTTCGACATGTGAACAGCCATAGGCGGGATGCGAATCGCCAACCCCTTGGACGACCCGCTCTACCAACTGAGCCACCGCCGGCCTTAAGTAACATTGAACTTTGTGTGATGCAGCCACACATTTTGAAACATAAAAAAATACTTTTTCACTAATATTTATTGTATTCTAATAATAGATTTATAATATTTATCATGTTTGAGATTGTGTGAAACTTTAAAGTAGTCCCAAAACTTTTTGCTATCACTGTATATTAAATTTACGTCCACTCATGCATTTTTTTCTTGCAGGAAAGACAAAGAAAATATGGAGAAAACAGAGATTTGGGGAAATGTAGCAGAGAAAAGAATCAACAAAGATGAAATGTGTTTGTGTAGTGAAATAGACAAGAAAAGCTACAGTGCATATACAAAAAGCAAAATAGATCTTTAATAAACTATAAACATTATTAAGCAAAATTAAACATGTATCCCCTCCATAAATTCAGAATATATTTGTATCTTGTCCAGTTTTATCTCAGAATTGGATTTAACTGAGGCTCACTGTCAAGTGTTTTGCATTTTTCCTTCTACTAAAAGATGCAAAAAGTGTTGACTTAAGTAAGTAAGGTCAGTAATTTATTTGTATAGCACATTTAAAACCAAAGTGCTTCACAGTAAAATAGTAAAAAAATAAAATTAAATACATGAAAGTAATTAAATACAAATATACACATACCAGTACTGAGAGATGAGACAGAACAAACAAGACAGGGAAACAACAGACAACACTATATACAGTAATAGCAGAGGTAGAAAGTTACTAAGTAAAAGTTCCTCATTACAGTACTTAAGTAGATAGTATTTATTTATTTTTCTGATGACTTTTCCAAAGTAGACAGAACACTAAAATACTAAACACTAACAATTCAGAGGGAAATTGTGACTTTCTATATCACAATTATGATTTCTTATATCAATTTTGCCATTTTATGGCATAATTTCAGCTCTTTTTCTCATAATTATGCATTTTTTAATCACATATTTATGACTTCATCTCATAATTTAGATTTTTTTAATCTCACAATTTTGACTTTTTATCATAATTATGCATTTTCATCTCATATTTATGACGTTTTAAAGCTCATAATAGTGACTTTTTTTTTATCTCAATTGTGACTTTTTTTTCAGAATTTTTCCAAAGTTTTCTGTCCATACCCACAAAATTGAATAACTGTGACCCGATCAAACACATTTTCTACACAGTAATTCACTATTAAGAGCTTTATTTTTTGATACTTTTGAAACTTTTCTGATCTTTCCTTGTTAAATAAGTATTTCATCCATGGGGGGGGGGGGATACAGCTTTACTTTTTACTTAATTGTAATTGAGAAGTTGTACTTGTTAATTTTCACTTCAATAAAGGAGTTGAATCAGTACTTCTACTTTTATCAGAGTATTTTTTCACACCAGTAGCTGTACTTCTACTTGAGTGCAGAATGGGAGTACTTTGACCACCTCTGAGTAATAGGGTCCACATCCCACAATTTCAAAGACCATTGAAGACTAGTCTAAACAGGTGTGTTTTGAGACAGGTTTTAAACACCAGTTGCTGTGGTAGAATATTCCAGAGATGTGGGACATAGACACTGAAGGCCCTGTCCCCTTTATGGAAAGCTGTGCACGTGGGACCACCAGCTCAGTGATCGTAAAGCACAGGTGTCAAACTCCAGTCCTCGAGGGCCGGTGTCCTGCATGTTTTAGATATTTCCCTCTTCCATGTGATTCAGTTTAATAATCAGCTCCTTATCACACTGATAATGATGCAATGGCCTCCAGGTGTAATGAAAGAAGGAAACATCTAAAACATGCAGGACACCGGCCCTCGAGGACCGCAGTTTAACACTTAAGTGACCATATGTTTCGATTTTATCTGGACCCACGGCTCTAAACCTGGACCTGGACTGTCTGCAGGTCTGTGTTTGCCTTTGTTTTGTTGGGGTTAAAGTGTTGATGCTTGTGTCTTATCAGTGGACATTGTTACGTTGGAGTGAACTTTGATACAAATTGCTCATTGTTCCTCCACTGACACTGTGATGACATCATCACCACCTGTCGACTTGAAAAAACTGAAGTCATTAATGCCCTACTGTCAAGTACATAAAACAAAACACAAAAACATGACAAACAAATGAATTAAGGTTATTTTCCTCCTTCTCATGTGTTTGACAAGTGTTTTAATAAGACTAAATGTTCAGAGGCTACAGGAGCTTGCATTATTTTCTGTCTTTTTTTCCCCCCTGTTTGATAGGTAAAGCGCCTGCGAGGTCAAAGGTCGTGAAAGAAAGAGTGGGTCTAGTGGTTCTTGGCGCTTTGTTGGCAGCTTCTCTCATCGTCTTGTATAGAGTCGGTATGTTTACCACACCCATTTACACGATGTAGATGATTTTATCACATGACCAACACTGGAACAACATTATATGCAAATTAACAATAATCTAAATAAAATAGAAGACGAGCATTTTCTGGAACAGGATTGAAAAGTTATAATAATAATAATAATAATAATTTATTACATTTCTATAGTGCTTTTCAAGGCACCCAAAGTGCTTTACATTACCACTTCACTATTCATTCACTCTCACATACTCCCTCTGGTGGTGGTAAACTCCATATGTAGCTACAGTTGCCCTGGGGCAGACTGACATTTGCACCTACAGTCCCTCTGACCACCACTGAACAATCATACTCATTCATACACCAGTGTGAGTGACACTGGAGGCAAGGAGGGTGAAGTGCCTTGCCAAAGGACACAGCGGACTGAGTAGGACAGAGTGGGAATTGAACAGCCAACCCTTCAGTTAAAGGAGCCATGGCCACCCCCTATAAATGATATAGCTTAATGTTAATATATTTATGTCTGCTTTTATAGTTATATTTTAATTTTTTATTGTACAGTGTATATATTGATAATACAACTGTGTTGTTAGGATTTATTATATATGTTTTTATTTAGACTTCCTTCTGACATAATGTAGTTGTATTGTAGACTCTTTGGTTTGTGTTTGATATGTGGGATGGTTGTTGTATTTTTGGGGGTGTATCCATACTGCTGCAGCAAAGGAATTCCCCCATTGTGGTATTAATAAAGTATTACTACAACTATTTTTGGTGCTGAAGCAAGAGATCTGCAGCCGTTCTACTGGTAAGGTTTAGCTGTGGAAAAGCTGAAGCTAAATCTTTGCTGCCACACCATACATTTAATTTTAAAAAATCATCATCATCACTGTCACATTAGACTTAAATATATTTCTAGGCATGTGAATGAATACTTTTGGTAATACAGTGTATATGACATTATATATATTTATTTATTTATATATTATAAAAAAAGAACAAAATGCAGACAAATTAGAAAAAGGAAAAAAAAACCTATTTGTTACCTACTTTCCTATCTGCTCATTTGTTGTTGTTGTTGGGTTTTTTTTGGTGTTCTGTTTTGTTTTTGTATATATGTATATGTTTAGTACTTCAATTATTTATTATTATTGTTATTATTTTTATTATTATCATATTTTTGTACTATGCACTATATTGCTATAAGATGGATTCAGGTTATTGGGGAAGTGAAGAAGGGGTAGGATTAAATAAGCTTATGCTTCATCCTACTCCTTTTCGGACATGTCATTGTGTATTATTATTATTATTATTATTATTATTATTATTATTATTATTATTGTTGTTGTTGTTGTTGTTGTTGTTGTTGTTGTATTGATTATTGTTGCATTCTGTACATGTTCGAAATAAATCATTCAAATCAAATCAAATATGAAGGAAATATGTCAGCAAATAGATTTTGTTCGTTCTAAATGTCATTATCATACAGTAGTTTGTTGGTTTGACTGACAGCATGATTCAGATATTGACTTTTTTTTCAAGTAACATCTGATTCACCTTCTGTTTTAATCAGCTTTTGAAAACCTCTGGACCAATAAACGTCTACAATCACTGGAAGAGGAGAATGAAGCTTTAAAGAACAACTGCTCAGGAAAGACTATAATATGTAATGGCATTTTATTTTGAAAGGATTACACTTTTTGGAGGTGTTTTTGTCAATTAGATAGATAGATAGATAGATAGATAGATAGATAGATAGATAGATAGATAGATAGATAGATAGATAGATAGATAGATAGATAGATAGATAGATAGATAGATAGATAGATAGATAGATAGATAGATAGATAGATAGATAGATAGATAGATAGATAGATAGATAGATAGATAGATAGATAGATAGATAGATAGATAGATAGATAGATAGATAGATAGATGTTCCTCTTGTCCTTCTGCTGAATAAAATAAACTGTATTTCAGATGTAACTAAAAACACAAATCTGGCTTTTTGTTTTTTAACAGTAAAAAATTAAAAGCCTGTGATCTTTTCACAGTTACACCAAATTCAGAATGTGATGAAGAATGGGAACATTATGGAGACAAGTGTTATCATTTCAGTACTATGAAATCATCCTGGGACATGAGTAGAATGTTGTGTAGTGAGTTCAGAGCAGACCTGGTGAAGATCGACAGCGAGGAGGAACAGGTAAGTGACGCACACACACCTCAGCACTTCCTCATGTTTGTCATCACAGGAACTCCCATTTTACATCAACCTCTACTTTTCAGAGTTTTCTGTTGAATAAATTGAAGGACATAATGACTCACCGTGAGGATAAATTCTGGATCGGACTGACAGACTCAAGGACAGAAGGAACATGGTCGTGGGTCGATGGTTCACCACTGGATGAAAGGTCTGATTCCACTACACACTACAAGTAAAATACTTCTGGATTAAACTAATGGGATTTGACCACATGTGTTACTGATGATTTTACATAAAAACATTACAACAAGAATCATTTGTAAATAGCTTCAACTTGATCCATTGGTGCTGGAGGATCTTTACATAACACCATTAAAATGCTTCTGGAAAAAAAACTAATGACATTTTACCTCTTCAGTTTACAGTTTTGGTGGAAGAATAATGATTTCGCAGAGCCAGACAACTGGACTGGTGGAAGCCCAGATGGAGAAGACTGTGCAAGGATGGGGGATATAAGACCACGCGCTGATTTAAATCATTGGCTTGATGCAACCTGCACAATAAAACAGAGATGCATCTGTGCAAAACCTGTAAAAGGACGTCAGTGAATTAAAACAGTCCAGGAGTCAGAACACAGTTAAAGGTAGGGTAGGAGATCTTGGAAAACAAGCTATATTTTGAAAGTATACACACCCATGCCTCTGCTTCGGCCCACCCCTCAAAACCACGCCTTAAAAAAATACATGAAGGCGTATGCTGCCTGGAGCGATCATGGAGGTTCACAAGCATTCACGAGAAGTCAATGTCTAGAGACCTTTTTTACAATAACCGGAAATGCGTAATGTAAGCGTATCCAAACTTCCTGTAAAACATCAAAGCAGTAGAAAACCAGTAAGATGGAGAGGGTCTTCTCAACTTCTTTAAGGGATTTGCCACTTATTACATTTGTGGATATCGGAAGAATCATGGCAGAAAAGTCAATCACAAAAAAAAAAAAAACTTGATAAAGGCTATACATTTTTCCATGAGGAATTTGTCCATAATTATCAAGGTAAGGAGGGAGCACTGGGGCTAACTGCTAACTGCTAACTGCTAACTAGAACGACAAATCATTAGTAAGTCCACTTATACCTAGGACTAGGGTTATAGGGTTGTGTATGGATAGTATCGAGTGTCATGTACCATTTGACCGTTTTCAATTTGTTCTGTCTGTGGTTGAAGTCTTGTTAGCGTAATGTTAACGTTAGCCGAATGCTATCATCATCAGTTAACATGTTTCTCTGGCACTGTCTGTTTATGTTCATATGTAGTAAACAGGCAGGTTTTTGTCAGGGCTAGATGTTACCCATCTCAAAGTAAAAATTAACTGTCACAACTTTTATTTTCTAATTCTATATGTCAGAACTGGACTTCAACTAATTCAACTAAAACTAAATATATCATTGATGTACTGAATAACGTATGTAGGAAAAGTCAGTTGTATATTTTCACAGAACATTTAAAGGTTTCATAGTCATTAAACATGAACCTAGAAATAACAAGTTAGTTTGAATAGTGCCAAGTCACAGTTTTCTGACATTTCTTTTTTTTTTTATATCATATGTTCATTTATGTATCATTTGTTTGCAATAAACCAATTTTCTTACCTTGTGCTTCAACATAACCTGGTATAAACCATCTGTCTATTATTTCAAATATTAACTTCAGGTGTTTTGTTCTTGTTCTCAGTGGAAACTAAATGTATGAAATAATCTGGATTAATTTGTTTTCACATTATATTTTACTTATCTCAATCTACATATTCATCACATTTCATTATGTATTTCAGTTGAGTATATACACGTGTTTTTTATATATAAGATTTTACCAAAATTTTTTTTTATTTTATTATTGCATTTTCTCACTGTTTGTGTTTCCATTACTTTGATTTGGTGTTTCCTCTATTAAAAAAGGAGGAAGGTATTATGAATGAAAACTAAAATGTATTCATTGTACATTCACTGCATGTTTAACCATTTTTTAACCCATATTTTAGTTTTGTCATCTCAGATACACTCATTTGAGCTTTTTGCATGTATAACATGCAGGACAGTTGCTCTCTAGGACCAGGATTTTTATTTATAAATTTTGTTGTTTCTTCCTTCCTTCATTTATTTATATATCTGAGAAACTATTTACAATTATAACATATATCCTCTGCAATATACTTATGTCGGGTCACAATAAATTACATATTTATTACCTTTTTCCGGGGTAATAAATAGGCAAATGAGGTAATAGGCAAAGGGCAAATGAGGTCAAATGTTTGCGAGGGGGTGAGGTTTGTTATATTCGGCACCACTTGTTTCTGTCCAGAGTTACATTAATTCTTACAAGAAGTTTGACCACAAGTAAACTATTACTTTTTTCCCCCCTCTCTTTTTTTATGATTAATCATTTATTTCATTAGATAATTATTGTTATATTTATGGATATTGTTTGCGGTTATTCCGTATTTTCTGGACTATAAGCCACATCTGCTGTATTTAAAAAAAAATATCATTAAAAAATAATATACAAGCCGCACTGGGTTATAAGCTGCAGATATCTATGTTGAAAAATCAGATATTTACTGCATGTACAGAATGATTTAACTGTAGTGATTACACCAGGGCACAAAGCACACAGACGTTTTCAAATGAAAAATAGAAAAGGCGGTATACGGTCTTTGAAAAGTTTGCAGGGAAAGATTCTGCTGTGACGTCATCTATGCGACGTCTGATATGTAGTCCAAACAGAGTCCAAATAATTACATATTTTTACACGCTAATAAATCACAAAACACGTATCAAAGAAACTCCAAACGCACATCATTGGTTATGATTTTAATTGAAGTACAGCAAATGTGTGATTCAGGACATAAAGTAAAGTGGAGCAGAAAATAATTATTTTCTCCTCATCCACTCTCATGTTAAATTTTTCCGAATTTAGGCCCAGTGGACCGACCGGAAAGGGGCGGAGACTTAGGCTCCCTATAGACAAGTTCACGAGACGTTTCCGCTTTACTTCCTGATTATGCTGGTCACTTCCTTTACATGTTAACACCGAGTGATTTAGTCAGAAAAAATATGGACAACGACAAGCGGAAAAGTGGCTCGGGAACTACGTGTGCTATTGTTAGATGTTGAAGCTCAAGAAAACAGCTAAACGAGTAGTTAGACAGAGAGTGTTTTATCCACAAAGAGCCAATGTCCATGTCCTCCTTTGTTGTCATTTTTCGCAACGGACTCTGAATCACGCACCTGGATGAAGGCATTAAATCTAAAGAATCCACCACGTAATGTCTTCATGTGTTCCCATCACTTTGTGGACAAAATACCAAACAGGATAACCCGTTTCCAGAGTTATTTTTTGGGATACACTGGCCTTACACTGCTGAAGAAGCTACGACTCACCCAGCTAACTACTAACTATTTCCCCAAAGTGACTTAAACTTCAATCTAATGGTAAGTTCACCAACTGTATCTATGAAATGAAAGCTTTAGTTATGAAACTGTCAATACTGTTAATTGTGAAGTTGTCATACACGAACATTGCCACCGGTGTTTTGCTAAAACAGCTGATTAGCATCTAAGCTAATGTTCGTAGACAGTAGAGCTGTATGTGTTCGTTTGATTGACAGGTCGCCAACACCGTATTAAAAAAAAAACTGACGCCCGGTATTGAGCTGAACTTAAGGGAGACTAAATTCTTATTTTGCCATTGATGATTATATTAAAAAAAATCAGAGGTCTGTAAATCTGATATGATTCGTCATAGTGTCCTGTATTTACCCTCATGGAGTTGGCAGGTGTGTGTGTGTGTGTGTATGAGAGAGAGAGAGAGTACCATTTATTATTATATATTAGTGCTTAAATGCAAAAACTTACAGTCCTCAGAGGCTGTCAGATTGTCCATAGCTTTTCTGTCTATTGCAATGGAGTCCATGAAATACACACAAATCTTGCTGTACTTTACGTTGGGTCACGTGGTCATATTATCCTCCAGGTCTGCACCACATTCAAGTGGAGGATAATAACTCCATCTCCAGACAAAGTACTAAAACTATGTTCCCAGGACATTATAGCTCACAAAACGCTAGCAATCGAAGTCTGTTCGTATGTTTCGGACGGAAGTAGCTTACATATCTGGATAGTAATGGCGGCGCCCAGGGTTTGTGGCGTGAACTTGTCTATAAACCTCATGGTTAAAAACATATGAAAAAAAAGTAGATTTAGTAGTTCTCAAGCTGTCATTTATGAAAATCTATATGATCAGTGTATCCAGTATGACAAAATATGGTATTTTCATTGGAAAAATGCTAAAGACAGGAGATAATATTACAATAAATGATCATAAATCTATGTAGTAGGATAATAGTAATTATTTTTTGGGGTGAAAACTGGAAACAAAATGCAAAGAAGCTGAACTGAAAATTCAATGGCAACACATACATAATTAAATGTACAATAAATCTATAGCAGAGAATGAATATTTGTGTTTTCTGTCTGATCTGTTTGAAACAACGTCTCATTTCGGGGTTTTGTTTTAGAGCTTTTACAAATGTTTTTTGGTTTGTTTCCACCTATAGCATATCCAGTATTGCTTCATATTATGGATGGATGTATGGACGGATCTTTATATCTTTATGCTTTTGAGTACAAACCACAAATAAAATTAAATCAGAGCTCTTCATAATACGTTCATTTCATTTCTATTATATATTTTTTTTTTTATTAAACATGGTTTCTTTTAAAGTTTTTACTTCATTATTTCACATGTTCTGTGTTTAACTCTAATAAAGAAAGAGGTCATATAAGAACAGAACATATTAATTAATAATAAATACCCAACTGTGGTCAGTTTTAATTCTGTAGTTTTCATAAATGACCAAAAGAGGGCGATGTTAAGCTTTGAGTTTAAGGATATAAAGCAGGGGTGTCAAACTCTAGTCCTGCATGTTTCAGATGTTTCCCTCTTCCATCACACCTGTAAACCATTCCATCATTATCAGTCTTCTGCAGAGATGATCAAGAGCTGATTATTGAGTCTTCAGTGTCAGTACTGATGGATTCTGAAGGGATGATTTAGTTTAAATAATCAGAAAAATTTGATTTGATTTTTATTTTATTTTGTGGTTTTACTTAATTTTGTTAATGGAACAGGTGTCAAAAAGAAACTTTTTTTTAAAGGCTAAATTAAAACTACTGGGACCAAATATCAATATTAGTTGGGTTTTTTTGCAAAATTTCCATCTCATTTATAATTTTGTACATATTTATCAGTTTTTGTTTATTTTGTTGATCATTTTGTTTAGTTTTCTACATTTTTTTTTAATTATTATTATTTTTCTTTGATTTTGTTCAGTTTGTGTCTTACTTTGTTCATGTTACTATTGATTTTGTTAGTTTATTCTTTTTTTTTTTTTTACTGTGGGACTAATAAAGTCTGAGGAGGTAAAGGGTTAAGTGACTCATGTGGAAGAGGTAAATATCTAAAACATGCAGGACACGGGCCTCGAGGACTGGAGTTTGACACCTGTGATATAAAGGAAGGCAGAGTCTTTTATTAACTCACTGCTTTCTGATCACATTAATGTACTTTTTGTCCTTTACAAACTTTTATTTCTCCACTGTGGTGTTTGTTTTACTGTGTGGAGGTGTCTGCTGCCCCCAAGTGGACATAATAAGAACTGCTGCAGCTTCAGTATGTGCTCCTTTAACCCTTTAACCCCTGATGGGTCAGCGCTGACGTGTTCTGTATGGATGGTTTAGTTTAAAATTCAGAATATCAGAATTAAAGTTTTTTTTTGGTGTTATTTTACTGATAATTTTGTTCATGGAACTGATGTACAACTGATTTAGAAAAAGAAAAAGCCCAAATTAAAACTACTGGAACCAAATTACAGCACTAGTCATTTATTCCTTTTTTAAAAACTTTATCTGTTGGTGTGTGTGTGTGTGTGTGTGTGTGTGTATTTTTCCACGTTATTTGTTGTTTTGTGAATATTTATTAGTTTCTGTTGATGTTGTTGCTTATTTTAGTTTATTTTTTTCTACGTTTTGTTTATTTATTTTTCTTCAATTGTGTTCTGTTAGTGTCTTTGTTCATGTTACATATTATTTTGTTAGTTTAATATTCATTTTAGTTCATTTTAAGGATGACTTTGGTAGTTTTTGATCATTTTGTTGCTTATTTGATCTTATTTGATTTGATTTTTTTTTTACTGTGGAATTGCTTAAGTGTCAAACATGTGGCCCATATATATTGATTATACTAATAATTTTATTTCAGGTTCCACATACAGATCAAATGCGTTGGATCAGTAAAATACTATCATAAATAACCTATGAATACAACTCCACATTTTGTTGTTAATTTAAATATTTTCATGTCATTTTACTGTATTTACAATAAAATTTCACAAAAACACGAATAACTTGAACAAATGTGATCATTTTGAAATGTCTGAAGTGTACGTTTAACAGTTAGTCAAGTACGTTATGTTCACATTTTAGCTTCAGTGGGAATTTCTGGGGGGATTTGGTAAACTATATATTTTTGGAAAGGTTATGGTGTATGGAGTCACGTAAATCAATGTTTGCATTTTCCCAGATGTCTATATACATTGCTTAATTAACCCTTTAACCCCTGATGCGTTCTGAATGGGTGGTTTAGTTTAAAATATTACAAAAAAATAGATTAGTTTATAATTATTTAGCATAGCTTAAGCCTTAATGTCTTATGGATCAGAAACGGTGATTCTAATTGACGTAATAGTGTGTTTTTGGCACATTTAGGAGACAGATGCTAGTCTTATAATATTATTTTCTTTACAATGTGCAAATTTCAGTTGGTGTTTAGAATTTTAAAGATCATGCAAAAAACAAACAACTTTTGAATTCTGTCCTTATTTAAATTCTGAAAAGTCTGAAATTTTTTTTTAACACAAACTGCAAAGTGTGCAAAAAAGCATATTGCAATACCGGAGGGTTAATTTGCTTTTTTTTTTAAGAAGCTCTACATAAGTTTAAAGATATATTTTCAAAGTCAGTTTTATTGTCAATTCTTCACATGTGCTTGACATACAATTATGTTTCTCACTCTCCTATGCGTTTACATAAAGTGCAGATGTGACAGACAGACAAAAATCGTAGCTAAGTTGTTGGGAAAAAAAACTAATAAATAAATATAGTACAGTGGCTTAAGGCTACTTTCCTAATGCTGCTAAACTAACCAGGTATAACAAGACAGGACATTATGTACATGTGTAAACATCATCCAGTTATTCACACAATAAACAATTTCAGTCTCATTAGCAACACCTACATTGATGTGAACTATAACATTTTCCCATAAAAGACCCAGTGCGCCTTTTGTGTCAGTTTGCAAATACATTTTACCTCAATATTTCCCCTTTCTTAAGTGATTTAATCACCTTTTAGTGTAATATTACCTTATTTTTTATTTTGCATTTGTTCAGTACAAATCAGGTATTTTTCTATATTTAATTTACAGATCGCGAAGATGTTCAGAAATTCTCAAAAGTAAATTAAAGGGTTATTATATCAGAAACTGAGAAAAAGATTAAGTGATGTTTTCATCAAAATACAGTATATCATTACTTGGAACATTCACCAAGTGCTTCCATTCACTGTCATTTATCAAACTGTGGCTTTTATTGTTGAATTAATGTTGTAGAAAATGAGGGTGTTTCTATGGCAACAGAGCCTCTGAACGTCCAAATGGGTCATATCTGATGACCATGAAAAGATGACAAACTGCTTTTTAAACCAATTGTTTACATGCTTTGATAGGATTAGTGGATCATCAGTTATTAAACATTTTAGATCAGTACATAGTTTGGGTCTTTATGGGTTAAATGTAAGTTCATCCCTGTGCTCTTTTACATTGTTCGAAACTTGGCTTTGTGAAACTCCTCCTGCTACACAATTTATGGTTCATTATAAGACTGTGCCTGAACAAAAACATCATGGCAGACTGCCACACTCTACTCTATATCATTAATGAGAAACACTGGCAGTAAAATGCAACATACCCATTAATGCAGCTGTAATAGAAATATACATTATAAGAGTAAAACTTGGACCCATTTTACTGCTCAGTGACTACTTTCAGCTTTTATACTTTAGTTATATTCTGCTGATAATACTTGTATACAGTAAGTTTTGGATGCAGGACTTTTACTCCCAGGAAAAAATGGATACTTACCTCAGTATTTACAGCTAAAACTACATTATAAATTGGGCAGTGGTGCAGCATTCGTGCCTCCTCATGTCTGCATGGGTTTCCTCCCACCATCCAAACATATGCACTGATAGGTTAACTGGTTAATCTAAATTACCCATAGGTGTAAATGTGACAGTGATTGTTTGTCTATATATGTTCAGTCCTGAGATAAACTGGAGACTCATACAGGGTGTACCCCGCCTTCACCCATTGTAGCTGGATTAGATCCCCAGTGACCCCTGTGACCCTCGTGAGGATAAAGCGAGTTCAGATGATGAGACGAGGCTGTTTCTGTACGCCAGTTACCTTTTTCTATGTGCTAACTTAAAATACTGTGATTGATGGGTCTGTTTTATTTATTTGACATTATCTGAAACATTATCTGTTTTTGATGTGTTAACTTACATCACTTTAAATAGACCTGATGTTTTATTTTATATATTTTTTAATTTTGTTTTATTTTCCTAATTATTTGGAGATTGACAAAAGAACAGATCTTTTTTATTTTGCTGATAATATTTGGATATTGTGAGTTTTAGATGCAGAACGTTCACTCCCAGTAAAGAAGGCACACATTGTAGTATTTACTTCAGTATTTGCAGTTAAAATTACACCATAAAGGGTATAATATATTGTACTTCAGTTGATTTATGGGGACATTATTTAGGGAAGTATTTACCTAAATTAAATTAAATAAGTATTCTCTTCTGTTGCATTTAGTAAGGATTATATATATTTTTTGTTTTCTAGAGGAAACATGTTCAATGTAAATAGGGTTAGGCAATAATACGTTTTATTTCGACCTAAACACTTTCAGTCGCGTTGTATATAGAATAATGCATATGTTTTTTTTCTTTTTTGTTTGTTGTTTACAGAAAGTAATGACTAAATAAACTATTACCAATACTTTTATACAGCTTAATTCACAAATGCCACATTTATACACAAACACGTTAAAACCAAAGCTGTTGTTTATTCTCTTAAGATTATACAAGACATTATTTTATAATTACACAGCGTTCAGAAGAGTTTACTCTGTCACTTTGGACTTTATTTTACAAACTAGCTGAAAACTCATGTTGTTTTTACCAGGATTCTGTCAGTTCCATCAATTAAATATGAAAAAAAATCAGCCAAAAACGTTTTAAGAAAGAGAAACGCTAATCTTCCCTTAAATATATTTAAGCATCCTCACAAGAACATCGAGGTCCAGGGAAGTCGCCATGTTTCCATTTCTCTTTAGTGTCTCTCGGGGTCACGCGACAAGGGCGGACAAAAGGTACACTTTGTAGCCAATCAGTGGTAGGATGGTGTTGATTGACAACAAAGGAAGCAAATCAGCGATCGCGCGCACAGAAAGAACTGGCGTGGGATCTGAAAAAGCTCACAGAAGATTAAACTTATTAAATACAACAAAAAAATAATATTGCAATAAAAACAATTCCCTTTAATTGAGAGAGAGAGGAGAGAGAGAGAGAGAGAGAGAGAGAGAGAGAGAGAGAGAGAGAGAGAGAGAGAGAGAGAGAGAGAGAGAGAGAGAGAGAGAGAGAGAGAGAGAGAGAGAGAGAGAGAGAGAGAGAGAGAGAGACTTTTTAACCAGCGGTCAACTGTACCAGGACATTAGAGACAACCCACACGTCACAATTATAAAGAAAGACTTTGCAAACATGGACAATGAGGACAAACTTCCATATCTCCAGGGAGAAGTACAGGCCTGTGCAATGACAGCAGCAAGATTTATTAGCTGTTGTGACCACAGAAGAAGAACACACATATAACAAAGAGTATCAGCACTTTGGGCAGTTGACTGGACATGTCCATTGTCCTCACACCTGGACACATCATATATGTACATATACTACTATGTAAGTTACTGTTATTTTATCTCTAAGTTACTGTAAGACAAGATACACAAAAATAAATAATGATGAATATATGTTTTAATTTGTTTTTGAGAATGTTGAGTGATGTGTGTCTACCAGTATTGAAGCAATATATTCCTTCTCATGGTTTTGTTGGATACACAGTGAAGGTAAACCTGAAACAAACTCTAATGTTGTCCACCTGGAGGCAGCAAACGCCTTCAGACAAGGGTCAAGAAAATGGAAAAACTGGAAATACTCCATTACAAGTCAAAGTGTTGAATACAAGACAATACATCTGCCATATATTGAAATGGGTTTAAAATGATATAGATCAAAATTTGTGGTACATTTTAAACCAATTTTAATACTGTGATTATGCATTTTAGTTTATCTATGACCAGTATTATTATAAATGATACACCTATAAGGTGTCACATTCTACCTCAGACACACTTGAGTGGTTTTCACCATGGAAAAGCATAGAAATGCATAAGTGAATGCATTCATGTTAATGTTCCTTTAGTTGTTTATAGTGTGCATTTAGGGCATGGAGCTCAATATCAGAGCAGATTGAATTTCATACACTCCTCAGTTCATAAATCTCCAGACTCTGTTTGACAGAATAAATGATATGCTGCAACTAAAACTGCTTATGCACATTTTATAACGGAAAAAGGAAAAAGGAGCTGGATGATGAAATAAAAATCTCACATTCCCTGCCTCTTAATCCTTGAAAACCTATAACTATTTTTGTGGTGACTTGCAATTGAATTATTCTCCACATATAACAATTTCTAAAGTGATATATCATATTTTATTATGATATAATCCTCTGTATTTTGCATTTTTCAGTGAAAAAGATGTCAGTTTTCAAGCTGTCATACTTTCATCTAATCACAAATGTTTTCAGTTGGAGTTTATCACACACGTGTAAATGATTTCTGATCAGATTCTGCAGCCTGGATGTTATTCACCTTCTCTACTATATGTCTCAACACATCATTTTAAAGAAATGGCTATATTTTTCCCTTGATAGCATGAAAAGAGAAGTCTTTCAACACCCCCCCCCCCCCCTCCAAAAAGAAAAGAAAATAGCCTGTGGGAGGGAGGGGCTTTTTGGAGCCAGGACCCAGTGGCCATCAGTGGTATTACACTGTAAAATACTGGAGGATTCATTTTAGAGCAGAGGTCCTTAGCCCCTTTGTATTTCATCTGAAGTCCATAAGGTTTTATTTTAGGGTAAAAACAACCTATCACATACATAGAAAGACACAAATGTAGAAATACCCAATATCAGCCAAAACCTAAAATGTTTAATAATGTAATTAAATAAAAAATGCAACATGGAAACGATAATATAAGTGACAGAAATCTATAGGATTGGTTGAAATCATGTTTTGCTTGTTTGTTGCTCGCTTCTTTCTTATCCAGAATGTCCCAGAGGCTTTCAGTGTCTTTTATCTCCTATCAAATGGTATTTTTCCTGCATATTTCTTCTTCAAAATAAAGACATACACCCTTTACAATCCCACTTAAACAACAAATATAAAGGCTGCCTGAGACTTTTGTTCAGTGTATGTATGTTGATAGTGTTTGTTTCTTGTGTTATTTTACTTAATATAAGAACTTAATATAATAGCTAAGTGATGAAGATCACTTAAGAATCAGAATCAGCTTTATTGCCATGTATGTGTACACATACAGGAATTTGCTTCCTCCTCACATTCCAATAAGTAGACAAACATATACTAGACATAACAAGGACATAATTTACATATCATAAATAACATAACATAAATAACATAACATAAATAACATACTAGAGTGCCAATATGGTTGTCTGAAAGCTTTCATTGTCTTTTATTTTGTTTCTCTATCAAAAATGTTATTTTTCCTACATATTTCTTCTTAAAAATAAAGACCTAGACCCTTTACAAACCTATTTAAAGAACAAATATAAAGGTTGCCTAATATTTTTGTTGAGTATATGTTTGTTGATATTGTGTTTGTTTTCTTGTGCTATATTATTTAATATAATAAGTGACGAAGATCACTTAAGAAAGCTTTGGGATTGGTTGAAAACATGTTTTGCTTGTTTGTTACTTGCTTGTTGTTTCATTCCCAGAATGTCCCAGAGGCTTTCATTGTCTTTTATCCTGTTTCCTCTTATCAAAAGTTGTATTCTCCTTACAAATTTCTTCTTAAAATAAAGACACCACACCCTATTTAAATAACAATATAAAGGCTGTCTGAGACTTTTGTTCAGTATATGTTTGTTGATATTGTCTTTGTTTCTTGTGTTATATTACACCCGTCCTGAGGCATTCATCGTATTTTTATCCTTTTTCTCTGTCGAAATAAAATTTTTGCTGCTTAGTTATTCTTAAAAAACAAGGACACACGCCCATTACAACCCTACTTCAACAAATATAAACTCTGCTCCAGACGTTTGCTCAGTACTGTGTATATGTTACAGTTTGTTGATAGTCTGTGAAAGTCTTCCTTTGATAAATAGGAGGCTTTTGTTTTGACGGTGAGACCGGAAGTTGTTGTCGTAAAAGTGTCGCTTGACGGCCGTGGTTTGGCACATTCTCCAGCAGGCAGTCACAGCAACGGACGGACTGACGGCAGCGGACACCGGGGCTCGAATACGGAATACCACCGTGGACGTTGGAACTCATTTCACCTGCCGCCGCGCGCCCTGCCTGCTTTAGGAAGGTAAGGTGACCCTATTCCGGCTCGAAAACACCACTCTGGACGAACCAAACAGATTTATTACGTTGTCTCGTGCGACGGGAGGGGGCGGCGGCGGCGGCGGTTGTCTTCAGAAGGGGGGGCATCCATTCTGTCTTTTGTGCACGAGCAGATTTCGACAGCAGTTATTCGGGTTTAACGGGTATTTTTCCGGGCATCCCATCCCCATGTCGTTACGCCTCAGTGCGGATGTCTGTCCCCTTCTCGGAGCTAAGGGGCTCAGTACCCTAATGTTAGCCCGAATCCATGCTATTATTATCAAGGGTAGCGCTCTTAATAACAGACATCCTCCAGAACTCTATTCACTACATTAGACATTTATTAATAGGTGAACCCCTTTCCTCGTGGAGAAAACCCACGGGCATCAGACAGAACAGAGCTTTACACGAACACTAGCAGTCCTCGTTTTAGCTCGGTGTACACCCACTGCACCAAACAGCTCCGAAGTCCAATAAAATGCCAACTTCTGTGTAATATCTCACCAGGGTACCCCACTGAAATAACCAAAGAAGAAAGAGATGATGGAGTTAGGGTTAATACATGGTAGTATATGCTTGTCCCAGCGTTAAGAAGCTGTAATTAACCTCTAATTAAGGATTAAGATGAGACATTGGATATGTATGTAGGGGGGGGCAGGGTTTTTCCATAGGTTTTCAGATGGTTTAGGTTCTATCTATAAGTTTGTGGATGAGTACATGTAATTATGGATCATGATGATAACCATATATGTGTAGAAGTTTAACAAAAAAGTAAGTAGTAAAATAGATGTGATGCTCTTCTGTATTCCTTAATCCTTAAAAAGATGGAAATGTTCTTGTTTTGACATCATTTGTGTTTTTTGATGTTGTAGGTTATATGTGGTATTCGTCTTGTTACACTTTTATTTTTCACATTGCTTTCATCAACTTTGGAAGATTTCAGGCTTTCCTAAAGGTTTACATATGGTTCTATCTTTGATGATAAGATTGTGACTGTGGTGGATCATGTTGATAACCATATTCCTGTAAGAAGAAAGAAGTCAGTAGTAAAATAGTTTGGATTGTTCTTCTGTATCACTTGCGCCTTAATCCTTAAAGAGCTGGAAATGTTCTTGTTTTGACATAGTGTTTGTCCTTTGATGTTGTATATATGGTTTTGTTCTTGTTACATCTTATATGATGATCACCTTTTCACGTCATTTTCATTAACTTTGGAAGATTTCAGGCTTTCCTAAAGGTTTTCAGAAGGTTTTATCACCTATTAGAAGTTTGTGCATGAGTACACATACTTATGGATCATGATAAACGTGTGTAGAAGCTAAAAAATAATAATAAAGAAGTCAATCATAAAATAGATTTGATGCTCTTCTACATTCCTTGCACCTTAATCCTTAAAGACCTGGAAATGTTCTTGTTTTGACACAATGTTTGTCTTTGGATGTTGAATATGTGGTTTTCATCTCGTTGTGTCTTAATCTTTTTCATTGTTTTCATTAATGTTGGAAGATTTCAGGTTTTCCCAAAGATTTTCAGATGGTTTGGGTCAGGGGTCCCCAATTAGATTTCACCAAGGGCCAAGTTCTGACCTGGGCACCAAGCTGAGGGCCACAGCACCCGTGGGGCACATGGCGGCAGGGAGGGGGGTGCCACCACACCCCTATTCCAGTGACAGGACAGATAACAACATTGCATTTGTACTTAGTGCTTTATTACATTATTATTAGTTGTGCCCTGGGAGTCGGTAACAAAGACAACTTGAACTCTGGAAACAAAAGTTGAGAACCAAGATTTACTTAAAATAAATATTTGTTTTTTATTACAGTCTGCTTGGACAGTTGTTAGATTTAGAACAGCAGCCAGTGGTACTGTAACTCAAAATACAATTAAAAAAATAACTTTGCTCGTCTGCTTGAACAAATGAACAGTTATACAGCTGTAACAGAAGCCAGTTGTACATACTAAAATAAGAAATAATATTTAAATAAAAGAATCCTTTTTGCTCATAAGTTGGTGTGGGCCAGTCTGTGTCCTCTTGTGGGCCAGAAATGGCCCGCGGGCCCCCTATTGGGTAACCCTGGTTTAGCTTCTACTATAACTTTGTGAATGACATAATAGTGGATCTTGATGATAACCTCATTTATGTAGAAGTTGAAATAAAAGTAAAAACTTAATAGTAAAACAGTTTTAATATTCTTGTGTTTTGCTTGAACCTTAATCCTTAAAGACCTGGGAATGTTCTTGTTTTGACTTTTTTTTTTTGTATATGTGGTTTTCATCTTGTTATATCTCATGATGTTCAATTCATCTTTCACATTGTTTTCATTAACTTTGTAAATGTTCAGGCTTTCCTAAAGGTTTTCAGATGGTTTAGGTTCTATCTTTTATCATAAGTTTTGTGGATGAGTACATAGAATTATGGATCATAATAGGAACCATATTTGTGTAGAAGCAAAAAAAAAAAAAAGGCAGTTAGTAAAATAGATTTGATGTTCTTTTGTATTCCTTGCACCTTAATCCTCAAAGGGCTGGCCATGTTCTTGTTTTGACATATTTTTTTGGCTTTTTATGTGGTTATATCTTGTTACATCTTATAAATAATGTTCATCTTTCACATTGTTTTCATCAACTTTGGATGATTCCTCATAGGTTTTCAGATGCTTTAAGTTTCATCTTTTATCATAAGTTTGTGAGTGAATTATTCATACAAATGTGTTATAACAAATATTTATGGATTATAATTACCATATCTGTATACAATATAGCGTGAAATGTGGAAAACTAAAATGTAATTGGTTTGACTTGAAGCGATTTATTTTAGCAAAAGAGTTCTTATGCTTTTCACACTGCGTTTGCTTGGATGTGACATCAAAGCCTTTTAATAGTCGGTTTAAACCTGCATTTTACTTCATATACATATACATATACTGCAGTACTGAAACATATTACACAATTCAAAAAACAATAATACAATAATTGCCCCATTGGGGACAAATAAAGGGATTGATTGATTGATTGATGGAGCAAGAAGATGAAAAAAAATCTTGTGTTGCTCCTTAAAAATCCCACAAGACCTACATCTATTTTTGTGCCAATGTACTTATTAAATTTTCACCACATTTAACCTTTACTGAGTAATTTATCACCCTTCGCACCTCAGAAATTTAAACCTTTATTTGTTCCGCATCACAACAATGCACAAGATAATAATAAATATGAAAGAGAGCAAGATAAACCTCAAGTGTAAACAGAATATGAGGTGGAAATTTGATTAAGGAATGAAACAGTGGTTAACGGGTATGTATCATTAAATGGCTGAGAAGATATTATTGGTGTGAAGTAGTGTGAGGGTTGTGAGGATGAAAGATGTTTTTTTTTTTAATTTGTTAGTTTTATTATCGTCTGCATTTTGTATTTTCCAATGAAAATCAGGTCTTTTCTTTTATTTAATTTACTGATCATGTACTTGTTCATAAAAGCTCAGATTAAATTCACGAGTTAGTGTATGAAAACTGAAAAAACGTGAGTTTTTCAGCAAAATCTATCATGAACTGTATATGAAAACCCACACCTACAACCACTACTGTTCGTCTCGTTACATCTTTAACATAATTTGCATCTTGTTGAGCCATTTATGTTGTTGTTGTTTTTTTTTTTATCTTGTTTGCATATTTCCCACAATTTATCCACTTGTTAGGCCTTTCATATTATTTTCATCTACCCTGTTTTCCTTATTTTATATTGCACATATTTTTGTTGTGCGTTCATTTCACCACAGCGTTTTAACGTGAGATTTCTAAGATTTTTGCGAAAGCGTGCAAAGAAAAATCCTTCAAAAATGCATTAAAAAACTAAACCCTGGAGTAGAAAGTTGAGCTATTTCTGTTGAACTATAAGGAATTAAGAGGAAAAGTTGTAAATTAAGTAGAGTAGAAACAGATGTGATGACACTAATGGATTATTTGTTATGGCTCTAATGGTGATTTGAGAGTTTCACTAAAGGAGGCTGCTCTCTCTCTCTCTCTCTCTCTCTCTCTCTCTCTCTCTCTCTCTCTCTCTCTCTCTTGTGGCAGAAGGTGTTTGTCTTTTCCTGACAACTATGAACACATCACATTGTAGCAGCTGGAAGTATCAGCTCCACCAGAGCATGTAGACGGTTATAACATCTGAAATGATGCTCTGGTGTGTTTTCTCTAACCCACATAATCCCCCCAATTATCTCCCATCGCAGCTCATGGTCGAATGCAGTTAATTGCGCCAGATAGCCGGCCTGTTTGTCAAATGTCAAACGTGGAGTCAGCTGGCCAAACCCGCTGTCATGTTTATTGAACAATCTGTCCTTACTTCTGTCTAATTTGATATTCATTTCAGCTCGGCGGCAAACGTCCGCCGGAGCCGACTCCTCCGCCAGCTGCATTCATTTTTCATTCCAGACCTGAGGATGCAAATAGAAGCATTCACCTTGAGGTTTACACTTGCACAGCGACAGCAGGGGGGTGGGTGGGTGGTGGTGGGGGGGGGGTGTTGGGAGGGATTGGACTTGGTGAACATGACCTTGTAGGTGTCGTTTATTATTAAGACTCAAGCCTTGTGACCAGCAGATGTTTAGCTCATTCAGATGAGCGGGGTTAAAACATGTGACGTTTCTATTACAGTTTTTAACCTCCACGGCTTCAGATAAAACCCTACGGAGGATCAACTTTACAACCTCTGGGTTACAATGTTGATATTTATATGATGACGTAGCTTGATTTGGATTGTCACGTCAATAGAATTATAAAGGCTGAAGCGGGTTAGACTGACTGTGTATGGTCTATTTCCATGGATTTAAAGGACTCATATTTCGCTAAACCCACTTTTATTGGTCTTTGGTTAATGTTTTTGCGTATATTTAGACTAGTGTTGTCACGGATACCAGTACTAGTACCGTACCGTGGTATTGAGGCATTTAGAAAGGTACTAGAGGGGATTCCCACTTGTCGTCACATCATAGAGCGCCTCCATTTTGACGGTGCTAATGCTAACTACTGAACCGCCAGTAACATTAGTCAAACCAACAATGTCTGAGGTGTTGTTGTACAGTCAGACGCAATCGAAAACATGATCCTGCTGAGGGAATAGCCTTATATCGTATCCCAAAAGAAACAGCACGCAGAATTGGATGACACACACAGTGTTACAAAAATTTATTTTGTGACATGTCACCTTTGACCTCCCAGAAAACTCAAAATCTACTTCATTCTGCATCGTTTGGTACCAATCTGAAAGTTCTGTGTGCTTGAGTTATAACCAATAATGTGATTTTGACCTTTTAGTTCATTGTTACCTTGACCTTTGACCTTTACTCAAATGGATCATTGCATCTGATGCGTGTTAGCTATATGTATATGTCCATGCCATTTCACGGTTATATCTCTAGTATTCATTGGGTTATAGCATGATATGTCTCTGCGGACACACACACACACACACACACACACACACACAACCAAGCAATGTTGGGTGAGATTAAAAATGGAATTGAATTGAACAGGAGCTTATACTGTATATGACCACTTTGTTTTGCAAAAGTATATTTTTCCCTCTGAAACTTTATTTTTTTTCCTATTGTGTACTTCACTTATATCAGACTGGAACATAGTGCATGTGTCGTCATTATATTTGAAATAAACCAAGGATCCAAATGTTGGCTGAAGGTTTTTGCACAGTACTGTATAAAAGGACAAAAGGATGTTATTCAAAGGTTTATGGTAATGTTTTACATTCACTGGTGCTGGTAGTGCTGTGGAAAAGATACAGAATTTAAGTAGCTGTATTTGTTTTGTCAGTCTTTAGTATTTATGGTTTTTTTTTAGTTAAAGTTTGCATATATACACTTTGTTCATCTGCACGTTTCATTACCACCCTGTCACAGGTTTTACTGTTAGCATTTTCAGGGGGAGGTTGTTCTTTGACACGATGAGCTGGACAGACAAGACGATAGTACAGATAATGGAGGAAAGGTCACTGACAATCCTGCAAGTAGAAATATGGAAATAGTCACCTTTATTCTGGCAAAGCACTTCCTGATACAGACAGGAGAAAAATGTTTGTGGACACCCCATACATTTGTAATATTTTACATTAAGAATCCTTCTGTCATTGTAGTAGATAAAGGAAAAATATTCAGGATATGACATGTTGAAAGTGTCAAGAATTTATCTTTTTTTTAAATTAAGTTTAATTTTTTTATTAACAGTAAACAAAAAATGCATTTGTTTGTGTTTGTCTGAGGCAGCCACACCTTCTGAAACTGTCTTCTTCTGAAAATGTTTTTATTCAAATATTTCATGATAATGTTTGGGTTTACATACAATTTTAAGGGTGCTCAATAACTTTTTTCCCCACTACCATATGTGCATTTCTGCTTAAAAACCTAGCAAATTGACCCAAATTGTAAATCCCAATATTATCCATAGAACTAAGTGTTGCGAGGTGCACTTTCTAAAAATAAAAAAATAAATAAAAATCACAATATTCTTTTGAAGCAGGCTTTGTACAAAATTTAATCAGCCAGAAAACAACGGATTAAAATCATAAATCATACTCAATATTGAAAAAAATATAAGATGCATTTATTTGCCCAGACAACTGTTTCACACCTTTACTTAAAAATAAAATAAAATACAAATATCCTCCGAAAAGTTATATTAAATTTTATAAAAAATTAAAAAAACACCTTAAAAAGCTGTTGTATCATTCTGTTTCTAATTAAGGAAACTATTGAACAGAAATGTCTTACTTGGCCTCAGGACGTTAAGACTTTTCAACTGAATTGGAACAAATTTACTGGAAGAAGAAGCAGATGCAGGCTGTTTTTTTTTTATTTTTTTAAATGACGACAAAAAATTATGACCGGACAACGTTGATGCGGTCAACTATTGGTCAAATGGTGATCAGTTAACATCCCTATATCATTCCCAAACCTCTTCACTTCAACAGGAGAACAGCCTCGTTCCCCTGGTTGTGATTTGACTTTAAACATCATGGCATGACTCCACAAAATGAACTGGCTTTTTTTCAGTTCTATCGTGACTGTTCCAAACCTGAATTAAAAACATAAATTCCATGACGCTGACACCTGACAAATGAGTCAACATCAAACGGTGATAAGCTCAACACTACTGAAAACCACAACAAAGTGCACTGACATCCATTACTGACACACATCTGATCTATGACAACAGCCTTGATATGAAAGCATGTTCACCCTGACACTCATCATCATATATCAGTGGATTAAGCGCAACGGTACCTCCAATATACAAACAGAAAGTCAGGCGATACAATCTGCTGTCACTTACTAAAGCTTAGGGATCATGTAAAGACAAAGGCTGCAATGTCACACTTCCTTTTGCCTCTGACTTTGGGGATAACCTTTGTAAAATCCAGTTCATTCTGAAACCGGAGCACTCCTTATCATTAAATTTGTGTCGTATAATTGAATTAGGACTCAGGACTCCAGTAAAAAAAAATGGCTTGCACTATCTTTTTTTTGTATGATATATATTTTTTAATGTTTTATTTTTATAAGGTATTGTGTTTTTTGTCTGTATTTCAGAATCAACACTTTGGTCATTTATGTTATGTTATTGTTACATGTTATTTATGTTTTAAATATCCTTTAAAAATAAATTTGCATTAGATTTAATCACAATATTGACAACTCTCACGCTAAATAAATCAGTAAAGACTTTGGTTTGATATTGTTTATTGACACAGCGCAAAGTTAAGAAATAAAATACAATAAAATTATGTTTATATACCTTATAATGGTGGAATAGAACTCAGTACCAACACAAAAGAAGGATGTAACTACAATATTTAAATTTCCCTTGATACAAACCCCCCAAAACAAACCCAAACTCAAGTGAAAACCACAGCGCAAAATCACTGGAAAAACTGCCAGAACAGATTTATTCAGAATTTAAACAGAACCAAAACACTCAGATCTACTCGGGGATAATCTGACTTTTCTTTGCTTGCGTTACATGAACAGACAGGAGCCAGAGAGTCAGTGTTGACTGTTTGACAAGCTAGCAAGGACTGAGTGGGCTCCTGCAGCTTATAAACCCTTCCCCTGACTAATGGGGAATGGACAGCAGGTGATGAGCAAAATAAAGTAGGGCAAAGGGCAAGACCTGAACTGGAAATGGATTCAGAAGAAAACATAAAGATAGAACTGTGACTTATCAAAAGCACAAAAAGCTCAAATGATCTTATTTCCATTGTGGTCCCTAAGTTACGAGAAAAACATTCTATTAAAGCGTATGTAAGTTGTATGCATAAAAACATACAACAAAAAATAAGTACAGTACAAAAATAAGTACAGTGTTGGAAAACCACCTTTTTAATGCTAATTTAAAACTCTTATTGGATGCCATATTTTTTAATATGTCCAGGTAGGTTGTTCCATAGGACTGCCCCTGAATATAAAAACAACCTTTACCTATTGAAGTTTTAAATCAATACAACACAAAACATTATTTGTGCCCCATCAAAAGATAGATTTTTAAACTCGGAGTAAAATTTGAACACACCAGATGGTTTTATTAGTCGTAAAAGACCAATATTTAAATAAAATAGACCACTTAAAACTAGTCTTGCCAAATAATGATTACAATTTTTAATGGGACTAACCACAGGGTTACCATGGATGAATTTTCATTAATCAAAATGAAATATCAGTTTTTAATCTATATTAATCTAATTTAATTTTGCATGAACAACCAGACTCAACAAAGACAGGAATATATCAGCACTTGACAGGTTTATTAAACACCTTCAGTTAAACATATTCTTCAAACCATATTTTCTGTATCAATAATAAAAGGAAGAATTGATTTGATTTTTGATGATTTGACATTTCTAGATTTCCCACAAGGGGGTGCTCAAAAGTTTAAAACCACTAAATATTCTTTTGTTCATATTTCTGGAACAATTAGTCTGACTTCAAATCAAGTCCAAATGAAAGGTCGTGACCCGGGGATGCCTCACGCCGTGACACGATTAAGGATTGGGGGCGTTCGGGGATATACCCCTCGCCATGGCTTCCAATGATGTAAGCCTATTTGCATTAAAATTTGTAATCAGATTAATCAAGATGATGGATTAATGTGTGTTAATTTGACAGCCCTTCTTAATTTAAAACACAATAAGACACTTAATGAGATTCAGGGTTTATTTTCCTCATTTTCATTACATTGACTTAATGTGCCAAAATCAAAATGATAATTATTTAACAGAACAGAAAATAACAGCTATTTTATTAAAAAAAAAAAAGAGAAAAGTATTTGCAGATTTAGGTAAAATAGTCTAAACTCTGTACTACACTCTCGAATGAAATCTGTTAACATCAGACTGCAAAAGTAAAATGAAGTAAAACAACAGAACACTGCAACAGCTTGTGTTTAATTTGACAGTGTAAGCAAAATGAAACCTCATATAATTATCATTTGTCATTTACCCAGTCCTTGAGTGGAATTCACTATGAGCTTATTCATATTTTTCCAGCCGCTGTAGAGAAAAACATGAGCAAATATCTTCAAACAAATGATCATACTCGCTCATCATAAATTACAGATAACATTTGTGAAATAACCAAGACATTATTTGTGAATCCTTTTAGTGAAAACAGGTGGGACTGGGCTCCACCTGCCCCTAACGACCGGTCGCCTCTGGGTGCAGATGGTCACATTTATCAGACTAAACTAACACTGAACTGAATAAAAAGTTAATTTTAACATTGAGGTGGTTACAGTTTTTCATATGTACAATGTACATTTATATGAATTTACAAATGTATTGAAATGTTATTTTCACAAGTCCATGTCTCTAACGGATAATTTTTTCAACGGTCAATGGGCAAAAAGGTTGAGATAAAATAATAAAGGAGTGTGAAGAAATAAAAATAACATAAAAACACATGAAGCAACTTATAGCATAACAACGGCTCATAATGTACTAACTTAAATGTCATAAAAGTTCATAATGTAATAATCAACTCACAATGTAATCAAATTATGAGCACATAATATAATAACGTCTTTGTGCATGATGTAATAATGTAATAACTTAACCTTAACTCATTCACTGCCATTGACATGTCTTGGCATCAATTCAAATCCAAATCCATACAGTCTACACTTTAATTTGATGGGTGCCATACTTATGTAGTCGTAGAGTCTTTTATTATAGTATAATATGATAGAATATTATACTATATTATAATATAATCTAGTATATAGTATAATATATGTAATATTATATAATATTGACTATATTCTGAGTCAATATTCTCTTCTTATTCACATGGCAGTGAATGAGTTAATAAACTTTAGAATTGCTTCAAAAGCATTACTTAACCATAGATAACCATTCACTTTGCAGCAATGGAAAATGTAAAAAAAATGGTGATAATATAACTTTTCTTACAGTATAAGACATTGTTACATGATGAGCTTTTATTACGTTATGAGTTGTTATGTAGCTGAGCTCATAATTTAATAAGTTATTACATTACATTGCTACACACACATCTACAACAATCAACCTTTGGGAGTGACCATTGTAGCGGGGAATGTTCATTTGCATAAAATAAAATCAGGTCTCTGGATTATCATAAATTGAACCTATTTTTCCCCAATATGAAGCAAAATCTTCAGGTCTAGAATGAACTAATGCAGTTGTTTTCTCCATTTTGTTAATGTCTCATCAGCTTTAGGAGATGGTGGCTTGTTTCTGCCTTTTAAAACTTGTCTTAAAACACATTTTTACTCTCTGGCCTTTGACTCAGCATTGATTTAACTTCTTTTATTGTATGATAATTTAAATTTTAATTGTATTTATTTAAAAAAAAAATTCTGTGGAGTTTTAGCACTTTTTATTGTATGTTTAGATTAATTTTATTGCCTTGTTCCCCTTCTTTGTTTTGTGTTTTATGCCTTTGTGTCAGCTGTGTCTGTTTTATAAATAAAGATGGTATGGTATGGTATGGTGTGGTGTGGTATGGTATGGTATGGTATGGTATGGTATAGAGCTTCTACAGAAGTGTTAGGAGACGTGCTCAGGCAGGACGGGGGTGAGAGGAGACACATGTAGGACTACTGTAATGACAAAGTTGACTCAGATGGAATCGGTTTCCAGTGACGTTGAGTCCAACAGCGCAGCTTTGCAGAGGCGATGACAGTCTAACTAGAGGCTTCAGTTTCCATGATTATCACTATGTCAGCCTGTGTATGTATCTGACACTCGACACCAGGCCGGGGTTTTGTAGCCTCTTTGCTGTTTGTATGATATTATGACTGAAAACGTAAAGTGACTACATTTCACAATAGAGGTATTTATAATTTCTGCACAGGGATAAAGTGTCCCCCTTCCAGTGGTAATTAACTGTAACCCTTGCATTCACTGTTTACCTCGTTTCCCAAGTTACTGTTCATTTCATTAGACATCCCATTTTTAGCGCTCGAATCAAAGTGAGCGCAGACCAGTTTCTGTCATTGTCATTATTTGGTGATTATCTGATGCCATATTTTTCAGAAGAAATAATGACTAGATTTTCCAAGATGAGTAATATATATATATATATATATATATATATATATATATATGACTGTTTGTTTGAAGAGCTGCTCAGATCATTGTGAAACTAACTTGTTGGAAACTGACAAACACTAATGAGTTTAGAAAGAAACAACAACGGTTACAATGCGGTTAAGCCTCAAAGAACTAAACGAACAACAGCATCCACTGATCTAAAATAATTAATCCTATCAATACATTTCAGCACTTCAGATAAAAAGCAGTTCGTCAGCTCTTCAGATTATCACATGTGACCCAGTGGAACCTTTCGGAGGCACTGAAATGAATGTGGAAACGCATCACTAACTCCAATATTGATTCAACAATCAAATCCATGTAGTTTGACAAATGACGGTGGTTATAGATGCTTATGTTGATGTTCAGTTAATCCATAAAGACCCAAACATCTCCTGTTGACCAAAAGCATATACTGATCTAAGCTGTTTAATACCTGTCAATCCATTAATCCCGTCCTTCCAAGGTCAAGACACAGGACTGACAAAACTTTCAGAAGCTGCTGATTCAGCGTCCAGGTAGCTCCTGATTTAGGGTCTGGTTGTGTTTTTCTTGATTTGGAGACTAATGGTTCCGGGAAGGTTTGATTTAATTTCTTCAAATTTGACCCAAAGCTTGACTCATGGATAGAATGATGTTGTTGGGATGAGGTCAAATGTCAAGTGTCTTGTGACGCTACACAAAAGACAATAATGTTCAGACAATAATCGTGACAAAATTATGCACATGTATGTAACAGGATAAAACTATAGGGGGGGATTTTAATATACGGAAGGTCAAAGGTTAACTTCACTGTAACATGATGTGTAAAAACATTTTTTCTGTCCATTTAACACCAAACTCATCTGTGAAACAACCTGTAAAGACAGATATTTTATTAGTCGTATTTCCCTCCTGTGCCTGCTACCATCTTTTTTTCCATTCCCCTGTGCTGAATAATATTGTCTTGTACAATAAAAAAAAATATCTGAAAACATTCTTAGAAATATTATTACCATAGCCACTGAATTCTACAGTTGCTTTCAGCCCTTATTAAATAGAGGTCGACTCAGTGGATTTTTCAAGGCTGATATTTTGGAGGAGGAAAAAAGATGACTAATCAGTTGGTATTAGTCATCTGTTGTATTTTATGAGGTGAACAATTCTGAGGCATAGTGCTGTAATCAGTGTGTGTTTTATGGGTGGCTGTAGCTCAGGAGGTAGAGGGGTTGTCCACTAACTGAAAGGTTGGTAGTTTGAATCCTGCTCTGATCTAGTCCAGTGTTTCCAAACCTTTTTGGTTTGTACATGAGGAAAAATCACAAGGCACACTGCCAAATAAAAATGTCCCCAAAAAAGATATTTACTGAAATATAATGTAATTTTAGTCTCAATTTTCTTACTCAGTGGGAAACCAAGGCCTGTTTAGTTGAACACAAAGCTGGTATTCTGGCAGAAATTGAAGAAAGACATGGGACATTTGGAACAAGAAAGCTTAGAGGGGTGTGTCAGTGACCCTTCAGACGGAACCATGGTTTATGGATTGAGATCCATATAGTAAAGGTATATGCCCCTCACTGCCCAGCCTGATCTGTGGGTATGCACATCGCTAGTGAAGGGGGATTTATCAACAGAATGTACTTCACCAGTTCACATTCATTTTCACTTTGCAAATGGACACTGTTGTCATAGAGTGGATCATTGCACCATCGTTGTGTGGGTGTACATATCCAAATCTCATTTCTCTATCATTTCCACTACACTGCATCAGCCCTACTTGACTGTACTCGAACACCAAGAACTATTCCTTGAGAACATTTCCATACATATAAATTGTACCTGGACGTCGTTGCGAGACACTGTCACGCTCGCACAGATTTTTTTTTTTTGGTCAGCCATCAAAGACAGAAATGTTTCAACCTCCACGACTAACCACGGTGGAGTTCTGTGGAATGACATCATTGCATTGTGGACTGAATTTAACTGGCGGCTGTTTACTGTAAGTCCGAATCTATTTATTTATTTATTTTTTTTAATGGTGGGTCTCATGTTGATAACACACTGAGACAACTCAAACAAATATAGTTTACGCTGCTGACACATAAGGTTATTGGTCCATATGGAACCTCAGCGCAGTACATACCAACTTGCAAACGGCATTGGTTTTGTCAAGCACATCTGTGTCTTTTTGTTTTCGGAACCCAGACTGGAGCCTTGAGACTAACTCTGTCACTACTCTCTGCTGCCATGTTTGTTTGAGGTTTGAGTGCACCTGCCCTGTGTGAATTCGATGACAGGCCAGGGGTCACTGGGGGAAATGTTCACGGGTGGAAAAATTTACAAAAAAAAAATAAAAAAATCGATCTCTGGACGTACGAATCAATCGTAAGTAATTAATAAGCGAATCGATCCACAGTCGGAAAATAATTTTTTAAAAAACTCATCATCAACTTTTATTGCAGACTCAGGGTCCAGATACAAAAAAGACAGACATATGCACCCACATAATAAAAAAGAAAGAAGATAGTGATAAATAATAAAAACAACATTAAAAACATACTTATAAAAGACACTTGTACCAGTGTCTTCACATAAACGAGCACAGCACTAAGAGCAGGGTTTATCAGCAGCAAAATAATTTGGTTATAATGTCCAATCTGCAGATAAATTTCTATATTACATTTCTCAACCGGGCATGGAACGTGTTAACCCCAACACCACAGTACCAATCAGATGAAAGTGGATAATGTTCCACAGCACACCTGATAATTTGTCATGGCCCACTTATGTGGCAGTGGTTGGGAAACACTGTCCTAGTCAGTCCGTTGTGTCCTTGGGCAAGACACTTCACCTCCAGTGTATGAATGTGTATGAATGTTCAGTGGTGGTCAGAGGGGTCGTTTGGTGCAAATTGGCAGCCGTGGTTCTGTCGGCCTGCCTCAGGGCAGCTGTCACTACAGATGTACTTAACCACTCGAGGGAGAATGTAAGTGTGAATGAATAATGGATCAATAATGTAAAGGGCTCTGGGTGCCTTGAAAAGCACTATAAAAATCGAATCCACTTTTATTATTATTATTGTCAGATCATATTTACATTGATACGTGGAGGGAAAAAAAATACTTTAGTTGATGAATGTAACCATCCTCACCGTCTGCAGTTATTCCCTCTGGTGTTTTTTAATTCACACACAAGGTCCATAAATTGATTGGTCAGTAGGTGGTGCTTTTATATGTTTTAATCCATGAAGATAAGAAGTAGACCACCTACATAAAACTGAAAACTCAGGGTTGAAGCAGAAGTTACCTCTGTAATCCTGCTTCATGATGCTGGGATGTGGGATGTGTTTACTCAGTTGTCATGGAGACAAATACTAAATTACTAACTGACTTTGACGTTTTGTTACTTGGGGCTTAAATGAGTCATGCATTAATCAGAAAAACAGTCTTAGTGAACGTCAAATTTGGCAGTGGGTGGTTGGACTTTCTTTTGTTGGTGCCATGTTGATGACTGGGACGCTCTTGAACTGTATTGTGTAAACAGAAACATACAACCAGCGACTGATAAGATGTGCATAGATAAGGTGTGCTGCAGCACAGGCGTGTAACAGTATGCGTATCCGTTCGGCAGAGTCAGCATGTCCAGTGAGGTGCAGCCGAGGCCGGACGACAGCCCCAACACCAGCGGGGGAAGCTCAGATGCCGAGCAGAGGGAGGCGCCCCCCCCGGAGCAGCCCGGTGCCGAGCAGAGGGACCAGACCCAGCCCAAGAAAAAGGAGGCTAAGATCTCCAGCAAGACTGCCGCCAAGCTGTCCACCAGCGCCAAGAGGTACACTTTAAGTCCATATAATCAGGGTTCCCATGATTCTTGGAAAACCTGGAAAACCTGGAAGGATTCAAGGAAGTTTTATTACCTATTAGTCACAGAGAAAGAACGAAATTACACACAGAGGACCTGTATTTAGCTAAAGCAATAAATAACAAATAAATTAATTAATATGTTAAAATCATTTTCATATTTTCGCATCTTGTTACACCTTTTGTTGTTCTGTCATGTTTGGAGTTTTATATCAAAAATAAAATGAGCACTAAACCATACAAGCGGAAACTACTCATATATTCTCTTTATGTGTTTTGTCATGTGTCATATGTGACCAAGGAAACACAAGTGAGTTAATGAACCTCTGATTTACAGTAGGTTGAAATTGGTCTTTAATGTTATGAAGGTACCCAGTGAATTTAAATATACAGTAATAGCAAAAGTCTGAGCCTATTTTGACCATTTTTGAGTACTTTATTTATTTATTTATTTTACATTTTTGAGCCTTTATATACTACATAAAAACAGTTATTATACCCATGCATATATGTATTTCAACACCACTTAAATTTTTTTTTAATCATCTTCTCTTTCAACGTACTAAACACACAAAAATATAAAATCCCATTTGAAAAGTGTATAAAAGTTATTTAATTAAAAATGCAAAGATGCTTAGTGAAACTTTCAGAGACTTTAAAAGTTAATATTGGTTCCAGCTATTATATATATAAAATTAAAATTGTAATTCATTAAAATTACACACAAATATTTGCCATAAAAGCATATCTTTTCATAGGCATTTCCTCACACACCCTCTGATCCTCCAGGTTCGTGTGGGGGTCATCCTCACCCTCACCTTCAATGCTAATGCAGTCTCTTGATTAAAATCCACTGTTTTTTCCCTTTTGAAAAAGGACAGAAAATAACAAAGATGATGCCAGGAATATAACGCTGCTTCACCTCATTACCATACTTTTATTCATGTTTGTTTGCTCTAGTTTCAGACGTCATATATCCAATTGTATTTGCTCTGTCAATATCAAATCAAAGGTGGGAGGGTGTTTTAATTTCACACTTTCGAATGTAATTCTCCCCAGTGGTCTATGCGACTGACTTCTGATGTGTTTAAAATGTCATGTGGTTACCTGTAGCTAGAGGGTGGGAGTTGAGATTAACTATGTTTTTATTGGTACCTTGTCTTATGGTGTTGAGCTATGTCAGTCTCATCCCATGTTTCCCAGTTTTTTTTTCCCGATATATTTGTATGTTAAAAATTTCATAAATAAATCATACATAAAAGTCACGAGGCCATGGACCCCTAAAGGTTAAGTAAATATCCAGAATAGAAAGTGTAAATACCTGGAGATTACACTTTAAAAAAATCTAAATTGTACCTATATAATTCTCTCATTTCTAATCAAAATATCTCACCACACTTAAAATAAGACATGATCACCTAAAGAGTAGTTTTTCAGTGATAGATATACAGATTAAGAAACTTATTTTTAGACAATAGATCTGGAAAATCTTATTTCAAGAAATCTTAATTTGTTTTTAGAAGGACATTTTTTTCCCAATTTATATTTAAGAGCCGTAAAAAAAATATTTGTTTCTTACTATTTCTGAGCAAATACAATATTTTTGATCGATATGAAAATAGACAAATGGACATAAAATTCCCGAGGAGACATTTACGCTGTCAAAATATCATGATGAGCTCAGATCATCCACTCGACAGGAGCGTACAGATCTGAGACGTTGCTGGAAATTGATGAGTTCTGCTGGGAGTAAACACATGTCTCAGACGGAGAGAATTCAGACCCAGATCCAGTTTTCTCACTTTAAACTACATTCTACTGATGTAACGGCGCGGATCGAGTTAGTAAGTGGTTCATGGGACTTTGGCAAAACTTGCCACAGCATGATGGCACCAAAAACAGGTAATAGCTTCATTAACCAAACACCTTTTCCAGTTCAACTAGCATGTAAACACAGATGTTGCTGTCAATAGTCTTGTTTCCATCTAAATGCATCACAGATTTAGCTGAATTTTCAAAGCAGCGACAAGAAACAGCAAATTTATGCATGTTTCCATCCATTTCTGTTATTTGAATAATAGTAGTTGATATTGAACCTAAATGGCACTGAGTGAATTTCTTATTCTTTTTGTTTGACATCGGATTTCAATACCTCAGCATGAGTTGTCAGACAGCAGGGGCGAATATATGGCCATAATGTGCTATGGGAATTCATTTTGCTAATTAAAACAGTTGAAAAATGAGTTTGTGAAAGGCATGTTAAATATAGAGGAATGGCTTCAGTTGTAAAAAGAGGAATTAAAATGAACATGATGTAAAAAGAGGTAATGAGATAAAAAAAAAATGCAACAAGACACAAACAAAAAAGAGCTAAAAGGATTAAAATGAAAGAAATGTAACAAGAGAATGATGTAAAAACATGCAACAAGGCAAAAAGAAGTTCAATAGTTAATGAAATTGTAGTTTTAATAAAATACAATGAAAACAATTGAACCCATTGAATGAAGATGGACATGATATAAAAAGACATAATGAGATAAAAAATGCAACATGGCTAAAATAAAACTGAAGAACTCATAAGATTAAAATGATATAATAGATGTAAGAAGGACAGAAGACACAAATATGACATAAAACAGACTTTCATTGACTGTGTATTGACAGTAATAGAGTCAGTAAAAGTAGCCAGGACACTCGTTCATGTTTCTGATGGAAACTCGGGGCTTGAATCCAAATATGTAGGTGGGACTGTCAAGTGGTGAGAAAACCAACCACAGATAACAGATTACTGTCTCTTTTGTTGGAGGAATAGAGAATATAGGATGTCATCTATAATTCAGTCCTTTTTTTAATGAATTAAACAAGAATCAAGAAGCTTTATTTGTCATTTTGCATATCCAAGAGTCACACGACAACCGCCAACTGTTGTTCAGAGATTTACAGACTTAGAACTGATTTAAACTCAAAACTAAAAGAAGTCTGTGCATACAACACCCCCCCCCCCCCCCAGACTTATGATTAGTCAGTATAGACCAGGGGTCAGTGCAGCAACCCTGGTCCTAGAGGACCACTGTCCTGCATATTTTAGATTTGTGGGGCGTCCATGGCACAGTTGGGTAGAGCAAGTTGTCTATTAACAGAAGGGTTGGTAGTTCGATTCCCGCTCTATCCCAGTCAGCCTGTTGTGTCCTTGGGCAAAACACGTCACCCTCCTCACACTGGTGTATGAATATGTATGAATGTTCGGTGGCGGTCAGAGGGACTATAGGTGACGCTGCTGTCAGTCTGCCCCAGGGCAACTGTGGCTACATATGTAGTTTATCACCACCAGAGGGAGCATGTGAGAGTGAGTGAATAATGGATCACTCATGTAAAGTGCTTTGGGTGCCTTGAAAAGCGCTATAGAAATCTATTCCATTATTGTTTCCCCCTTCCAGTATACCTGATGGTCATTATTGATGATAGGCTGATCATCTGAATCACGTGTGTTGAAAGAGGGATACATCTAAAACATGCAGGACAGTGGCACTCTAGGACCAGGTTTGCAGACCCCTGGTATAGAACACCAATAGAAAATAATTATTATTATTCATTGACTTTCATGGTGATTCGCCCAGTTCTAAACTGGTTTTTCAGTCTTGAATAAACTAAGAAAAGCCAACAGTTGGCCAGGCTCCAGTAAAAGTATACTTTCATAGTAATTAATGACATTTTTGGAGATTTGCGTCATAAGGAGACATCAATATTCTGCTTTGTTCAAACCGTCAAGCTTGGGAATTGTTGCATTGGAATCAATTATCATCAACTTCACAGGTTTATTTTTGTATATTTTAACAACAATTTTACCTAGAAAAGAACTAGTACACAGTCCACACCAAAGCAAATCAGGCCCCCCCCCCCCCCCCCCACACACACACACACACATACCTCCACCGATCACCATGCCCATATTTTTACTAATATCTACATCAAATCAGAGAAGTGCATCAACAGATTATTACTCCACATTTACATAAATAGCGATTTTTTTTTCATAGTGCATTTTAGGAGAAAACGACCATTACACTTTGTGACAGTGTCAAAGTTTATACAATACAACAGTTATCACAACTTAAAAACTATTAATTACAGCAAAAATACTACATTTGTGTACTTCTTTCGTAGATGCCACCATTTTTTAAATGATTTGCGTTGTATTCTGGGAAATTCCTCATATCCTTCCACCTGGAGCTTTACACCCCTTCTGTTTGAAGGGGTTTCAAGCCCTTCCCCTTCCCCCTACCCCTCTGCCTTAACGTGAATTGAGACACCCCTACCAATACACGCGGACGCGCAAAACAGAGGGGTAGTTCTAAGGGGTGAAATGAGATTCAGCCTAAATGTGAGAAATGCAACAGAACGCAGCTTAATGGAACCAAAGTAAAGCATTATTGCTGATTTTTTTTGACAGGAAGTGTGAGGTAAGGTAGGCTGTTCTGAAAAAAAAAGTTTAGTGTTTTGATTTGACATTTAATTATTATAGTGAGTCTGGGTTGCAGATATTTGAAGTGTGTGTATGGGGGTGGGGGGTCCAGAAGGTTAGACCTTCAGTCACAGAGTCCCGTGTCCTGGTGATGGGGGTCAGAGGGCTGGTGTCTGATGATCAGAGTTAAGTCGGAGGAGGTCTGTAAGGTAATTGAAGGCTTTGTAGAGGATGAACAGGATCTTGGGGGGGGGGGGCTGTGTTGTATTAGGAGCTGGTGAAGGGGTTGGAGGATGGGCATGATGTGCTCAATGAAGCAGAAGTGGATGAATAAAACCAAAACGCTGAGTGTTGGACATGTTGAAGGTTTTGGAGGTCAGTGGAGAGAAAGGGAATCTACAATCTGCCATGAAATATATTTAAGGTTTTAAACAGATTCAAGTTAAACCACATAATGAAACTATTTCGTGTGTATAAAAATGTCCATGAGCTGCCAAGTAAAACTATTAAAAAAAAAAGGAACAAAAATGACACAATTTCTCCAGTATTTTCAATTATTATTCAAGACACAGTGAAACCCAGGGCTTTTCTCATCCGTAACTACATTTATATGCAGACTAATGTCCCACTGTTATCTAGAACATGACAATAATCTTAAACAGGCCATTTTTTCTGAATGCAATAAAAAGGAAAAGGTTGAAAACTATCACCTGAGATTACAACAGCTAATTAGGAATATTGTCTTCTGTGGAATAAGGAGCAAAAATTGCAATTTTAACAAGAGTTGTTCAAGTGCTCTGCTGCTGCTGCTTGACTGGAGAGGAGGTGACATTTGAACAAAACAATCAAACCAGAAATGTCATATACTTTGCCTTTTAAAGTAGCAGAAACAATATAAAACATGTACAGTAGGGGTTTCCATTTTTGTTTTTTACAGTCTGCTTAGTGTCACGGTGAGGGACTGAGCTGGAGGGCATCAAGACACACAGGAGTATATTCAGAAAAAAAAAGTTATTTATTTAAACAGTTTGCAAAAGGCAATAATAAAAAAAAAAACATCAAATAAACAGAACTGACCTCAGGGCAACACAGAGTGACGGTAATGACCCAACTGACTCAATGCAAAGACACATAACAGCTCAACTGATCAAACAGGCAAACAAGAAGAAAAGAAAATCCACACAGACATACCTGACAACCACAAAAAGATGACAAACTGTGTTTTAGAACAGTTATTTTCACTTAGTAAGAGCATTAGTAGATGAACACGTATTTAATTAACTGTTAAATTAATAGATGTTTTAGTGCAGGTGGAGGTTTGGGTCCTAAATCTGTTTCTTTACCCATAAAGACCCAAACATTCACTGTCAAACAAAAGCATCTACTGATCTAAACTGTTTAGTACGTGTTGATTCATTAATCCTATCAATCCATGTAAATAATTGGTGTAAAAAATACAGTTTATCATGTTTTCATGGTCATGAGACGTGGCCCATGTGGATGTTCAGAGGCTCTTGTAGTTACCGTGGAAACACTATCACCTTCTGCAACACTCATTCACCAGTAAAAGAGTTGGATCAGTGAGAGTAGATGGAGATACTTGGTTTATGTTCAGTTGATGATATATTTTGCTGGAGAAAAAAAAAATCACTTTTTCTTAAGTTTTCCCCTCAACTTTAATATGAGTTTTAATAGACATCTACATGATCAGTAAGTTAAATATAGGGAAAAAGATAATTTTCAATGAAAAAATGCAAAATGTAGAGAATACTTTTATAATAAAATGGTAATAAATAATTTAGGAAAGGTTAAATAGAGGAAAAAAAATGTATAACTGTATGTATAAGTGACACAATAGTCACACTGGGTCTTTGCAGATGTAGTAGTTGTTCAGCATCCTCTATAAGCCTTATTTGAGGCTCTTTTTTTAGTCCACATCTCTAGCCCTGTGGTGGACCGTACAATATTTGTCCTGTGACTCAAACAGTCTGAACCATCTAGTCATACTGACCAAACCCAGTAACAGCTGCTGTAACCCTCTGGGATTTACAGAGGAGGCTTTCCTGGAGCCTGTGCAGTTACACTCCTGCACACAGCAGGTATGTCATTAGAAACAAAAAAAAACCTCAGGCAAAAAGAAGGAGATGCACTTTATTCAGCCACAGCACACTGTGACAATAAATACACTGGTGATTTCATATCGCCACAGATGCTATAACATAAAACATAAATAGCTCGGGGGTTAGCGCTTTATAGGAAGCCTGACAGACACGGTGTTATTTAGTATAGTTTAGCTCCAGTAATGAATCATTGGCAGTTACACACAAGCCGGAGTCAGTGCATTCCATCATTAAAACTCTGCTTAGTTGACCGATTTGTATTTGTCGGGGGCCTGCAGAATGTAATAGTTTAGTGCTCGCAGTGTCTCGGGGGATTATGGGCTGTGGTGAGCTGTGGAACATTAGAGAAAGCAGGTGTTTGGTTAAAGAGGCCATGCACGAAGACGCAGCGGCGCAATCAGTCGTCTTCCTCTGGATTCCCCCGGCCTTGTTCATCACACCTCTTCCCCTTAACAAGTCCTCTGCTCCTGCCATCAGAATGTGCCACCTCAGGAAATACTGCAGATAAAATTACACAGCACGCACTCAAGCTGAGAATGACTCCATAACCGTGCAGATTGTATTACAGGCTCCTTTGCAAATATGTCTTTTTTTTTTTTTTTTGCCTTTTCCCTCCGTCGCTGAGTGAGTTGTCTGCAGTCATTTCTCCACTGAGGACAGTTTAAAGGAAAAGCCCTCGCTGGATACACTGTTCTGTGTCATCGACCTGTGATGAACACATGACTGAAGCAGATATTTCAATCCACGCTGCAAACCATTATCGAAATAGCAGCCTTTTATAGCCAGAGACCTGGTCGTCTGAAAGAGTAATGACGGGTGACAGAGATGCAGTGTGTGAAATATCCCACCGTCATTTATTTCAATCACAGCCAAATAACACACCAGTGGGTCATTAAAATAGTTGAATCTGATTAGTCGATGCTTTCAATATTAAATCAAATGCATTTTATTAACAGATTCAGGTTTTTTTTGTTGTTGTTGTCTTCAAACACGTCCACAGTTTGTCTAGTGTTTCCCTCTGCAGCTCTTCCTATATAGTGGTATTTCATTACTGTTTCCATTAGGGGTGAGCATGGATACTCATTTAATCAATTAGTCATTGCAGTAAAAGCATAGGCGACTTCTTCTCTTATGAGACAACTAAAGGTTATTTTAGGCAGAGGAGATATGCACCTATCAGCCATAACATCACTGATAAGACAAGTGCTATGAATCTGTCCATCATTCGTTTTTCAAAATAAAACCAAAAATAACACAACGAAGGAACAACTAATTACTTCATTATTTGTTTCCAAAAACAAAATGAAAAAATGGATCGTGATGATTATTTTCAGTTTTCCTTTTTGTGGTTAAATGAATAATAGAAAATTCCCATTTTATCCTGATTTGAACTGAAGCAAATTGAGGAAACTGGAAATTAATATTAACAACCGAAAGAAACATGTCAAACCACAGTTGAAGATCATTATGACACCAGTTTTCTCCATGGTCTTAGGGTGACCCTCTTAGTTTCTCCAAATAGGATGTAGTTTTACATCTTTGTCACTGCGGGTCACGGTCATTTGCAATTTATTCAACTTGCTTCAGGTAAAAATGGTATAAAATGGAAAAGCCATTGTGTGATTTTTTTCATTATTCATTTAAACACAAAAAGGAAAACTGAAAAACTACATTGTTATCCTTTTTTCATTTTACTTTTGCAAACAAATAATTAAGAAACAACTTGTTTCGTTGTCTTATTTTTGGTTTTATTTTGAAGAATGAATGATACATGGATTGATATGACTGGTTATTTTGTTCTAGTGGAATCTTTCACTGGGTTGGATATCGTTGCTGCTGGGTGGAAACTCTTATGTTCAAAACTGGTGGAAAAATAAAATTATATATGTGTGTGTATATATATATATATATATATATATATATATATATTCACATTAATTTATCTTTTTTTTATCATTGAACATTGGAAAAAAATTTACTACATCATATAAAAACAACATTCATCAATCACCCACCCACCCTATTCCTGACCAACACATTGCTTTCAATTAGCTAAATATCACTATTCTTCTTGATTCTCTTTGTATCTGTTCCACTACAGGGTGCAGTTTTAAATTTGAACCCCATTGAATATTATGAGACTTTAAAGCTGACCATAACTTAAGGAAATGAAAAAGAGTGTTTAGGAACATCATAATATATATATACATACATAATATATATACCTTTACGTACCCATGGATGAAGAATTATGTCTATTTTAATTAGGGCTGTCAAACTTAACACATTAGTATGGATCAATCCATCATCATGATTAATCTGATTACAAATTTTAACCCAATAATCTCTTCTGCAGCACAAAATGGCTCTGGATGTCTCTGCCAACACATTTTGGGCAGATTGTTCAAGTAGAGTTACCGTCGCGCATGTGCAAATGGTCGGTTGACCCAGTAGTGACAGGCAGCAGAAACAACCCATAAAAATGGAACACGTTAAACAGAACATTTGCCTCTGGATGGAAATATGCAGGACGAAAAAAGCCCAAGATGGAACAGTTGACTGACATAAAGTATTATGCACACTCTGCAGGAAGGACCTTTCTTTTCATTGAAGCACTTCCAGTTTCAAATACCACATTATTACAAAGTGTACCTTAGTTGGGGGTCGTCTTGTGACAAACACCTTAAATACGTAATAATACATTTCATACATATATGGTTCTAACATGTATTTCTTTATATTTCAGATAACTCATAGTATGCATTTGAATAAAGAGCAATGAACTGAAGTGGCAGTCATATTCTGTAGAACATATTGTGTAAATAAAAATGGTTAATATCAAGAAACTTGTATTTTTTCATCTTTATGGATGTAGATTGAAAATGAATAATCTTTAATCATGATTAATCAATATTAGTCCACAGCAACCCTGTGATTAATCTGACTACAAGAACTAATTTAAATAAATGAATGGATAATAAGAGATGTATTCACAAGCCAACACTTTCTATTGGTTAAATATTTCTAAAACTACCAGGCCAATTTGAGGACTAACCAATAGAATTGTTTCATGACAACACAAACAAACCAGAAGGCCATGTGGAGTGTGGTAACTTCATGAATCATATGAAATCTGTGATCTAAACCAATCATGAATACATCATTATCACCATTACCATGTTCAATCACCAATATATCATTATCAGTTTCCAAGATGTAGACGACATGTTGAAAATGACGTAGTGGACTGTCATGTTTTTATCTTCGTTTTATAATTGTTACTTGTTTTTATAACTGTTATTTGTTTTTTTATTGTTTTTATCTCATTTTGGGAAGCACCTTGTGCAGCTTTTGATGTTGTAAGGTGCTATATAAATAAAATTTGATTGATTGAAACTCTGCTGTGACCTTGACGTGAAAATTCAATATGGCGTCAGACCACAAGTAATGAGTCGATTTGGCTGAATTTTCGTCTGTTTCATTCTTATATCCGTCTCCTTGGGCATGACAAATTTCAGAATTATCCGTCAAGAATTGGTGAAGCTAAAGTGTGAAAAGTTGTGAAAATTCAACATGGCGTCAGACCAGAAGTAGTGAGTCGATTCGTCTGAAATTTGGTCTGTTTCATCCTTGTATCCATTTCAAGGATTTAAGGATTCGTTATTGTCATTCAGCACATGTTAAACATGTATTGAACAAAATTTGTTTCCCCTGGTCCTGGAGCAGCCCAATATAAAAATCTGTGCATAAAAACATACATCTCAACTACTACTTATATACGCCAAATTTCAGAATGATTCATCAACAATTGGCGACATTTAATTTTCAAAGCCAGTGTGTTGAAAGCAGCAGCAAAAGGAACTGAGTGACTTTGATCAAGTCCATATTGTTCTAGGTCATCAGTATCTATATTTACTCTTTTGATTTGGACCGAGAGCAGACAGCTGCAGATGGAAGGCGTACATTTTCACATTCAGTTTTTTCCTCCTGGTTTTGGCGCTCGCAGCTTTAACCTATGGGACTTCAGCCGTTATGATTATATTCAATTATGTCACACCACGTCATCATCCATTAGCCTCCTATGGCTTGTGTTCTGCTGTAGACGTGTCCTTTACTTCAGCATATATCACACTGTGACTGCTACACATCCATTAATTGTGCTGTCGGGGCTGAAACAATTTATCATATCAGCATCGACTTCTTTTCTCTCCCTCTGTCTCTCCACCAATAGCAAATTATTTTTATGTCTCTGCTAACAAACAGCTGAGTGAACCAGCAGCGTGATCAATAACAGCAGTCATTTAGTTTGCTTTTGCTTTATTGTATTGCATTCATGAACACTTTCCCAGTCGGAGCAGAGGAAACTAAACACAAACGGAATGGAAAGAGAAAACCTCCACTTTAACGTTTCATTTTCAATTCTGCCATGAAACATTTCACCACCGGGCAACTCGGCGGGTTTGAGTTTTCTAACATGTTTTATGTAATGATCAAATCATACATTGCACATTTTAATACTCTAAAACCCATGTATTCCTTGTAGTTGATGTACTTATATAACAAACCCATTCCTGCAGGTTATTTAACTTATCTTATTATGAAGCAGAATTCACAGAGAAAAGTGTAATGTTTGCATAATTAATGTAAATGCACAGTTACTTTACACAACTGCATCCACACTGGACTTTTTCAATTAAACAGGACATTTTTATTCCTGTTTTAATTCAGAATAAATCTTAATTCCACTATAAAATGACCATGAAAACACCTAATTCCAGTTGATAATAGCTATTCTGAATTAAAGTTAATTAAGAATGAAGACGCTGGTTTATTTCACTTTCAATTCCAAATTAAATAATTCCTCTGACACGGAAACACTTTATTCCTCTTTAACTTTATTCACGTCATTCTGCACATGCTCCTTGTTTTGTCCTATCGTGATGACGCACATATTCCATGCTGTCAGGATTGTCGATTCACCAGCTCTTCTGCCTGCCTTTTTCTTCTTCAGATAATAAATATTAATTTGTTGTGTTGATTTGGCTAAAACAACCACAGAAATAGATAATATCCTTGGCATCCCCTGTCCTTAGACCCTTCTTCTCTGCAAGGAAAAACTCCAAAACCCAGGAGAAACCTTAAGGAGAACCACAGTGAATGACAAATCCACTCCCATGGACGGACAGGCTATAAATGAACATCCATTAGTAGATGTAGGAGAGTGGGAGCAGGTCTATCCATCAGGTTAGACTGTCATAAATTAAGGCCTTAATTATCCTTAGAAGTCATACAGGCATCAATATGTCCAAGAACACAGATGCAATGCAATGCAACAGGCCGATACTGATACAAGAAAAAACAAAGCAACACCTAAATACCAGCCTCATATATTGGCCGCCCATTATATTCGTGTTACCATTACTGTTTGGCATTTGTTGGCTTTTACTGCCTAAAGTCTAAAAGAAATCACCAGCAAAGTGTCTAAGGCCTTGCAATCATAAGACATGAAATATTAACCATCTATTTGTGAGGCAGCGTCGTGCAGGTTAGAGTGAAACTGCAGCTTTTCCAGCAGCCTGAATGTCTGCAGAGTACAACACCTGGCCCTCGGATGCTTTAGGCAAATCACTGGCACAGTTATGTAATGAATACTTAACCAGGAAGAAACCTGACCCCTCTCCCATCTACTCATCAATCCTTTTTTATGTGGTCTGTGTGGAGACGTTCCCCTCAGCTTCCTGACAGTCTGAGCAGAGGCGGTGTGGGGGGGCTCATCATCATCAGCGGCAAAATTAATTTTCCAGGATACGTATTCGAACCGATTCCTTTATCCGACATGGCCTTTTGACATCAATATCAGTTAAAAAAAAAAGCGGAATATTCGTCTGTGTGTTGCTCCTTGTTGTGCGTTGATTCTTGCGTGACAGGTCTCATTCCTGTGCTCAGTGGCAGCGCTCAGGAGCTCATTAGAAAATCAATGAGGTATTCAACGTGTACACTCACAGATTGATTTCACAGCCTGGATTTATAGAACTGTCTTGCATATGTGTGTGTGCGTGTGCGCGCGTGTGTCTCAGAGTGGGATTAGAACACATATCTTCCTCTCGTTTCAGAATCCAGAAGGAGCTCGCGGAGATAACCTTGGACCCACCGCCAAATTGCAGGTAGGAGCCTGTTGATGTTGTGTTTTCAAAGGGCCATTTGCTCCAACACCTGAGGCATTTTGTACGTGTGTGTGTGTGTGTGTGTGTGTGTGTGTGTGAGCGTACATAGACTGAGCTTGTGAAAGGATTGTGCCGGCTCAGTGAGTCACATGAATTGCATAGGTAGATTATTGTGTATTTCACTGCTGTTTGCTCTAGCTGAAGCATGATGAATGGAGCTAGCCAACAGCCTGAGCAGAGGTGCAAAAGTACACACTTTGTTTACTCTGGTAGGAGTACAGATACTGGCTGGTAAAAGTACTAGTGCACTGTAAAAGAATAAGTAAATGTTCAGTTACCGGTAATGGAAAATTTTCAAGCAACCTTCTGTAGAAAAGGTTTTATGTTTTCCCATCGAGGGTGCAGTTAAATTGTTCTGTTATACATAATATGTTCTACTACATTGAATTTTTTGTTGAGCCAACAAAAATTATTGTTCCCCAAATAACATTGTACAACAGAATTTTATGAAATATTTTTTTTACACATTTACAGAATCAATTCTGGTGTAAAGACTTCACATTTGATATCTGTTTTACCATTCACCATGTTGATTTATTTGGAAAAATCTGTTTAGTTTTCACAATTATATAATAAACTATGTACAGTCTCGCATACAGTAACTAGTCGTTAGTGTAAACAAACAGAATGGAATCCAATATTAGTTGATAAACCTTTCATTTTGCTGGATCTTCTGCTCCAGCAGTAGCACTGGTGTAGGCTTTCCTTTGGAACAAAGTGCCTCCGTCTCACTGAGTGTCTTACTGGAATCAAAAACCATGTTCATCCCACACATCACACATATTTTCAAGAAAAAAAAAATCTAAATATGAGTCAAGGAAATGAGGTTTTAGTGACATGTTACAGCCAAGTTTACATAAATTGAACAAATTACAAATGTATAAGGTGAAAAAATAATTGTATCTTTGAATTCCTCATCAAATTTCACACAGATACATGTGTCACAACATGTAAAAAAACATGTTTTGTACAGCGTAGTGGATTAGATTTATTTTGCACTTTTCTATGAATGCATACTCAAAGCCTGAACAGTGGGTCCATTGTTTATTCACTCACACATTCATACACCAGTGAGAGCAGCAGCACTGGAGGCTAGGGGGGTGGCACATGACTAGGACACAGTGGGATTTGAACCGCCAACCCTGACTATAGTGTGCATGTCTGGTGGTTGTCCAGTGCCATTGTTCAGTCTATTCACAGATCTATGTTGAGGTATTAAATGTTGAGGTCTGATGTTTTTTTCCATTATAACTATGAAGATCTCTGTCAACTGAACAAATACATATTTACATTTTTACAGTGTACTGATTCAACTTCTTACCTTTAGTCTGTTTCTCATGTTCTTTATTGTCCACCATTTTCCTCAAATTTACAAAATATGAACTAAGTCAAGTAATCAGACCTCTGGAACAAATTTGTCTTATATCTTTTTCATCATTTTTGTCCTTTTACTCCCTTTTGTTTTTGTTATTTTTGCCTTATTTCATCTTTTATACCCCTCCATGGCACTTTTCTATATAGTTTTTCCATCTTCTTACATGTTTTATATCTTCTACTTGTGTCATGTTACATTTTTTTCCTTCTTTCTGCTCTTGCATTTTTTAGTTTGTTTTCATCCTGTTGCATTTTTTACATTGTCTGTATGTGTTGTTCTGTTTTGTTTCACCTTTTCTGTTTGTTTCTCGCTTTATTTGTTTTTATCCATTATACGTTCTTTTAACCTGTAACACCCATTGTGCTTTATTATACTTTTTACATCACATGATCACATATGATACATCATTTTCATCGAGTGACACCATATCATATTTATCTTGTTTTGGTTTCTATTGTTGTTTCATGTTGGTCAGTTCTTCATTTTCTCATCTTTTAATGTTTGCCACAATTGATACTTACCAAGAGATTTTCTCTTCTGTGTTATTGTCACATCCATTTAAGTTTAAATTTGTCTTGTTGGGACAGTGCACAATGATGCAAAAATGATAGATAATCCATTTTAGATGCATTGAAATGGCAGTAATAAGCCTGGGTTTTTTTTAGATTAAAAGGAAGAAAATACAGTTGCTTGTGTTAAAATATAGGGACTAAAAGGGAAAAAGAGCGGCCAACAAAATATATATATATATATTCAAGTATACATATCAAAAAGTCTCTTTAGGTACAGTAAGGCAGTAACCAGCCTGTTTTTTTTTTTTTTAGATTAAGAGGAAAAAAATACTGTTGCTTGTGTCAAAATGTAGGGACTGAAAGAGAAAAAGAGTGTTTAGGACAATACATATTCAATTATACAGACCAAAAAGTTATAAGAGTATTTGTGCTTTTGGAATCACTGACAATGTAAAGAATAACACGCAGTAAACGTGTGTGTAATGGACCTGATTGACAGTGTTTACCATTAGGATCACTGCAGCAACAGTGTTGTGTTTGCTCACACTCCCTAAGGGCGGGAAAGGCGCTCGGCTGTGGCTCGACTGGTTTGCAGGGTTTATTTTCCTCCCGTGTCAGAGCGTGGTGAAAGAGCTGCGAGCTGCAACAGTCCTGCCAATCACGACCCGTGTAAGAGCTCCCATTGTTTGCGGTTCGGTCGAGTCAGCAGTCGTTATTCTCCTCAAAGCGGTGCCGTCGAGGAGCAGAGTTAAGAGGGCGAAAGGAAGGCCGAGGTCCAGCCGTTCATTTCCTGCCGGCCTGAGAAAACAGGGCGACTCAGTGATGCGGAGATGCTTTCAGGCTATGAAATGTTGGCCTCAGCTCAGCTCAGTTCAACTCAGTTCAGTCCAGATATTGTTTCCCAACACATGCACCAATATGACTGTTTTTTTCTCTCTCTGGATTGCAACCAACAGGGATTGATGTTTTACACCTAGAGTTAGAATAAAGATGCATTTAGACTCTTTTAAGATTCATTCCCTGTTTAAGCCACTAACAAAATACAAGCTCAGGGCTATTAATTTAATTAAGACTAAAATATTATTCATTTGAGTTTTAGTCTATAGAATTTGCATGGACTTAAGGAGGAAATGTGAGCTGAAATAAGGTTTGAACTCAGTGTGATGTCGTAAAGCATAAAAATGTTGTAAAACATTTAGACTCTAGATAGAAAATGTACTTAAAAGAGGTGCAACACAATAGTAACCATGTCAACAGTGGAACTCGAAAGAGCTTTTTTTGTGGAAATTTAAAGTGTTTTTATTATTGTTGTTTTTTCACTTTGTTTTTGAGGTTTGTGGAGACTGCTGGCACCTCTCATTTAAATGTTACACATTTTGATGCTTACATTTGTGCATTTTGGGACTTTATTCTTTATTTTGTTAACTTATCTATCTATCTATCTATCTATCTATCTATCTATCTATCTATCTATCTATCTATCTATCTATCTATCTGTCTGTCTGTCTGTCTGTCTGTCTGTCTGTCTGTCTGTCTGTCTGTCTGTCTGAAACACAGTGTAAATAAATACAATTTTAGCTGCTATTATTAAGCTCATTATTTTCAGCAGATTGTGCAGATGAAGAGACTATTTGTAGTTGAATTTATCTTCTCGTGTTTGCAGAGATGTTTGTAACAACAAAGAATATGTGGATAGAACTATTAAAAACAGATGAGGGTAATACATTTTTGGAAAAATGCTTGTATTAGTGCACAAGACAGTAGCTCCTGGTACAAAGAGCTTCCTGTTCAAAGTAATTGAATCTTTCTTGATGTTGGACATAATATGCCATTTTCTCTGTCATTAAATAACAGTGTGTTTGTCACCTTGGAACAGAATGGCATGATGGGTAAAATGTGTAACGTGGATCAGAGATCTGTAAAAGAATGACTGCGTCTGCGGTTTTCCTTCAGTTGAAACATTAGCACCTTTGTTCCGGATCACGATGCTAATTTATCAACAAAAAAAAGGCAGATAAGCTTCAAATCATTTCTCAAGTCAGAAGTCGGTATCTGCACAGATTCCCGTAAATGGAGCTAAAGCTTTCAGCCGACAGAGCAGTTCATCTGGAGTGTTTTTCAGCAGGTGAGGAATGACAGAAAATCCTCTCTTTTTTATTAGAGAGCGATCTGTCACTGAAGGGATGTCACAGTCTGTTTGTCGCCTCTCTAATCTCAAAGACAAGGCTAATCTGGATGAAGCAAACCATTATGTTTCCTGACAAAGAGCCAAACAGCAGCGAGGGAAAACCAAATTTCATGGGCCAACATTTGTATAGAAAATGACATTTTTGTGCAAAAGGGAAGGTTCCTGGCAGAACGTCCAAAACGCTGAAAGGAGCTCTTGTGACCAATGGATTGAGCTCAGAGTCTTCAGTCAGAAGTAGACTGACCAGAACGGGTCCCAACAAAATAAACGATGGCCATCCACAGACCTAGACTTTTACTTTAATATCATATCTATAACTATAGATTTGTTCATCTGTCACCGTGATGATGCAAGTACACATGGAAACTAAAAAAAAAAAATAATTGTTAAGTTAATGCGTTAAGTTCTAAAGCTAATATTATATATTATATGTATTTGGATGGATTAAATGCAAAGATCAAATTTCCCTATGGCTATAATAAACCTTCAGCCTTTAATTCTTCAACGTTAAGAAAAAGTAAGAAATCATGTGATGATAACTCATGACCAAAATAACCTTTTAACCAATTTAAAAAAGGATTACATAAACAATCCTTTTTTTTTTTACCTAAATCAGATAAAAAACATCTTTAGTATGTTATTATCATCAATATTTTTAAGACTTTTTAAACGTCATCCACTTATCTTGTAACTGCAATAATGGGTGGGACCATTAATTTATTCATTATATTTTATTTCTACTCCTGATGGTGGTGTCTCATCTTTTATTGGTCATATTATAAGCACTTTACATTTTCAATTACTTGATCTTAACTCTTATGATGTTGTTTCATATTTTAGTATGGTTTAAAGGTCATGCAGTAGATTTATTTTATTTATTTATTTTATTATCTATTGGTGCTGTATCCTGTACTGTGTCTCAGCATCAAGTGTCTGCTGTGTTATTATTATTTGTGCTTCACTGTGATGTCTTTTTTTGGACTATTGCCTACAACACATTTACCTCTGGGGATAATAAAGTATATCGGTAACACTTTATAATACCTACACACAATCCACTATGTATTAACCATTTGATACCCATGTATAAATGGTTTGTTCATGATGTATTAACCATTTGTTACCTATTTGTTAATGCTTATTAATTTACTGCTTATAGACAATTTATCATAAAGTATTTGTTCACACGGCTACAAATGGTTTGTTCATAGAAAAGAAGAACAAACACTTTGATTATGATCAATTGTGTATGAATAAACCATTAACAAATAGGTAATACATTGTTAATAGATAATGAACAAACATGAACGAATAAGTAATACATGGTTAATTGTGTGTAGGTATTATGAAGTGTTACCAGTATATCTCATCTCATCTCATCTCATTTTCCTTTTTTAAACTTTGACACAATCAATCCAAAAACTAATCAATACCTGGTTACTAGAGTGTCTACTAATTTAGGAAGTTTTCCCATTTCAAAATTAACTTGCACAACACTCATCCTAATATTCAGACATCGACCATTAGATGAACGTACGCTGAGAGGCATATGATTTATTGAAAATACAGTTAATTACGGAGTTATGTTTTTCTGACGTTTATTTGTCTTTGTTTGGTTGTTGGGTTGTTTGTTTTTTTGGCTATTAGCAAGATAACTCAAATAGTTCTGGTTGACATTTTCAGGAAATGTTGATACTGGGGACAAGGAACAAATGATTACATGTATGTATGTAGAGGGGGGAGACATGTGATTCGTAGCAAGATAACTCAAAAAGGTACAGGTGTGTTGAGACGAAACTTTCAGGAAGTGTTTATACTGACACAAGGAACAAGTGTTAAGAGTTTGGTGGTGATCGGTGGAGGGGTGGGGGGGTCGGGGCATTTAGTTGGTTTGGCACTGGTGGAAGTGAAAGTGTCACCTACTGCTCATTTGGGTCATTTAGGGGGGGTTGATCGGCCGTGCTTTAATCATTGGTGATATGTTCAGATGGAAACCTGCTTCAGTCCGCTTCAGCCCATGTGTTTCCTTCAGAATCTAAATGTGTGAGAGATTGTCTCTATTTGTGGGAATCAGGATCAAAGTCGGTCATAAAGCCACCTGGTCACGCTAGTCACAAGTGAAATATTAGGCTCAGGCTGGCGGGAGTGTACTTCTCCAAGCAGCTAGAGCACTACTTGAAATGTAGATTTGTGTATTCATGTGGCCCTGGGGGTATTTTCCTTCTGTCTAACGGCTCCCGATTCCCCCACAAGGCTGTCATTTCCCCAGTGTTTGATTTAGCCTACATGTTTCACCACAACAATCCAGATTCAGTCTGCTCTTTTGTGTGATAAGCAAGACACAATCACACATTGTGAACATTAAATCCTCTTGCGAGATGAATTCCTTTACTGTACCTCCCCGCACACAGTGTCTGCTCCAACAAAGGCTGTACGTCTCTCCCAGCCTTTCTTCACCTACTAATTGATCTGACAGTGTTAAATAGGCTGTGTTCAGAGAGGCCCGCTCAAAGACATCAGATGTGAGGGGTTATGAACGGACGCTGTGATGCAGCTCATTACCCTACAGGCTGCAGCTCTTTCTTCGCCTGCCAGAATAAAGCACAGCTCATGATCACAGCCGCTCTTACAAACATCCTCTCTGGCTCATTTTCCACATTCCCTTTCCTCAACAGAAGCATTGCACTTTCTCTGGGGAACGAACAAAAAACAACAACAAAAAAAAACCCTTTAACATTTAAGCTGCGCCTTTCTATTTCGATATTATTTGGCTTAATTTGAGAAGAACTGTAGTTTTTTTTATGGCGGCAGATGAGGAAATATTTTCCATCATTCTTTTTAATCATCTTTGTCACTCTGCCAGGGAGTAATTAATTGAATGTGACAAGCGCTGTGGAAGGGTATGTAAATAGCCCCCACACCAGACACATTATATTAGCCCACCGTTCACTAGGCCTTTCTGGCTACACGCTGGTGTGTGTGTGTGTGTGTTTTCTCTATAATTACCATATCCTTTCATGATAGTCCTGGCAGCGTTTTGATAAGAATCCCCCATCGGCGGAGGGGAAACAATGTGCAGATTCCAAGGGGGAATTGGCCATGCACTCTCACTCTCTTTCAGCATCATTTGAGGTCTCTCTATCTTGTGCTCTATCAATTCAATTTTCTCTTCAGTTCATTGTGTCTGACTGACATTAGAGTCATGGGGAACACTACTACCAAAGCATATAATAATGATAATGATAATAATAAGTCAGTACATGAAAGGATGAGGGAAATGGCAAAAAGTGAAGAAAATGTGTGCATATATTACACAGTTGTACAACACAATACGCTTACAATTGTTCAGTAATCATCAGTATTTTCTCACATTGTTTGGACTTACTACTCCCATTTAGAAATGCGAGGGTCCATGTGTACGCATAAATGATGAACGCCCTGAACACACATCATCATAACTTCTCTGAACAGACCGAAACAGTCAAGTGATCAACTGATCTAAAATCAGTGATGCGCAGGTCGATGTATAAATAAGCCGCAACCGACCACTTTTTTAACTAATCCACCCGCAACTCGGACCACAAGAAATATATTTGAAAGGACGCACCTGACCCGCTTCTTGACCCCAAAACGTAGTCGATGGTCTTTATGAACATCAAATGACCTTATTCACATACCTGCATTTATCTCTGTGTTAAAATTCAATGGCATTGCTTGTAAGTTAACATGTTGAAAACATATTTTTGTCCTTGGTCGGCAACCTGTAACACCCAAAGGGCCATTTGAACCCAGTTTCCATGGAAAAGAAAACAGTTTGAGCCGCTCATCATCTTTAAAATTCTTAGCGAATGTGTCCCAAACGTTTTCGGAACTTCCACTCTCCCAACTTTATTTTCTCTCTTGCCCTCTCCATACCGTAGGATACTTCCAATGTTGTACATCACCTTCACAGAAATTCAGTTAATAATGCATTAATAATAGAAAATTGTACCTATTATTGAAATTACAATGATTTATCAGGTTATTTTAATGTTTATCTCAAACAACAACTGGCAGCAACCCGAATATCGTTAAAAATATTTTTGAATAACCCACAGCTGTGAATGACGCTCACTTCAGGTCAGCCCACGCATCAGTGTCTAAAATGCTTAATAACTTTAGAACCACTAATCTAATCCTATCAATATATGCTAACAATTCGAGTAAAATTCAGTTTCTCAATTTTTCCACCGTGATCCGATCTGACCAATTTGGATATTCAGAGACTCCGCAGTGAATGTGGAAATGCTGTCATCTTCTGCAACATCAATTAATCAATTAATGACAGTGGCTACAGGTGGTTATTTTTATGTTCCGTTAATGAAATCACTCTAAGCTTATATGAACATGATTGACCTCCCAACATGTTGAACTGTCAGAACAAATTTTTTTTTTCATTTTATAGCAGTTGACGTTAGCATTTCTTTGCATCACCCAGTATATTAACATAGACATCCAATGTGCTGCAAGAGAATCTAATTATTGTGTGAAGTATGTTGAAGTCTGAGACACTAGGTGGTGTGACGCGCTCTTTGGCGTTGGCGTTCCTAGGCATTCTGACTTTAAAAATCCAAACTATTTAATTCTGTCTGCAATAAAATGTAAGAAACCTCTGCCTAAAGTCACTGTTTACATATTCACACAGGTATCTGCTAAGTGCATTTCTTGGAAATCTTCACATAGGAAGGTATTTTATAAATCTGCAGTTTCTGTGGACATGGACGAGAAGCCCAAACACAGAGAGAAATATTCTTTTTTGTAAACTGTCTGTATTAACACGGACAGGCCATGAATACTGAACACCAGGGCTTTATGTGCTCTTTGTGTGTTTAATACAGAGCTGGAGAATTCTACTCGCACAAGAATCTCTCTCATTGTCTGTCAGTCCTTTTTAATCTGAGTCGGACCTTGAGCGCTGCAGACGAATAGTTTCCCAGTGAATATCAGTGAAGACCTTCAGAAATGACAGTGTGTGCTGAACTAGAGAGATGCGACTGATCTGGAACTGTCAAAATAGACTCGATTTTTATTGTAAGTGTCCACAAAGAGTTGGTTCGCGTTCTCCGAGGAAGAGAGTCGACGCCAGGCTAAACCTCGCTGTGATGTTTCCCACTCAATGATAAAACCGCTGCAAAAATAAAGCATCTTAGCAAGCCAATGTGAAGTGTTCTTTTGTTAATATAATCTGCTACATCAGTGATAAAACTTTTAATCCTGTGATTAACGACGAGCAGCGAAAGATGCTTTTCTTGTTTTGCCATATTTCGTACTGTGAGATTTAGAAACAAAAAAAAAAACGCTTAAAGGGGCACTTCAGTGATTTTTACACTCGGTGAAACGGTCATGAAGCCTGGACAGATTGGAGTTTAATGTCCGGAAAAAAAACACAATGAGATACCTGACCCGAGATATCAGGGTTATCTCTGGTCAAACTGGAGGAATTAACAGACCCTGAGGTGTAAAGCTTGAAAGATAAGTGCAATAAACAGGCAGTGGTGGTCTAATAAAAGATGGTGTTATGTTGTATTAGGGCTTTTACAGGATCAAGAGTTGTTCTGCTTTTCTGTCAGGGTGTCTCTGCCTCTGCTCCTCTGATAGTGGACATTTTTTCTTTTTCTATGTGTTGTAGCTGCGCTGTGATCTTAGCCACATCATTCATCTTCATTCTATTGCAGTTACATGAACTACACAACATGTCTCTTGTGTTTGACAATACAACTTCGCCTACTCTCAGAGAGGAGAAAGGTCAAGTGAATGAGGAGAGAGAACCACGATAGTGAGAAAAAAAAGCAAGAAAACATAGAATATTGTTTTCTTTCACAGCTGTTCTGTTGTAAAGCACACATTGACCCACCCACACTTACGCTAACTCTACAGGAAATGTCTAGACACAATACAAATGGTAATCAAATGATCTGCTTACTCTCTGCTTACGTATTGACAAAGGGTTACTGTTGTATGAGGCCAGATATCGCCTTTTAGAAAACATTACATACTTCACCTTTGAACTGTACTCGTTAAGTAATTTGTTTTATAAATGTCAACATGTTTGCCTGAATTACCTAAGTCTAGTAAAATTCTTTAAAACTTCTGTTTGTTTAATGTTACACCAGTATGTGTCAACCTTGGGGTTGGTACCCTATGTGGGGTCACCTGAAATATCTTGTAATTGGTAAAAATCAATAAAAAAAACTCTTTTTATTTACTTCATTTTATTTTTTCACCAGCTACAGACTGGCAGCCCAACTACAACTAAAAAAAACAAGTGTTTTTTTTCCCCATGCTCTGTTTTAATTCTGTTTTAAAGCACCTTGACAACCTTGAAAATGTATTATTATTATTATTATTTTAAAAAACTTACCGATGATCACAATACTGTAGATACAATAACAGAACTGACAAACAGTGAGTTTGAAACTGAAGCACTGTGGTTCTGTTTATCTGTCAAATGTACATTGTGGTCAGTTTCAGAAGCTGCAGCTCTTTCATAAATCATTATGTGAGTTATTGTTCAGTATTAATTGTCATCCTTGTGAATATAAGCTGGACTAACTGTACATATACAGAGGAAAATCCTATTCTCTCTTTGTGGAGTAAATCTACACCTGACTTTTCTGCCTCCGTCCATAATAATATACATTATAAAAACTAAATGACATCTAAAATTAACTTGTATTTGCAACATAGTATAGCAAACTATTACACAATCAAAACCAAATTTCAATTTTGAATGTCTGGGGTCGCCAGAAATTTGTGATGTTAAAATGGAGACAACCACCAGTTAGTTTTCTGTAACCATGCTTTCCTATGTTTACCAGAAGAACTTGGTGGGCATAGTAGCAGACGAGGTTATAAATAAATGTCACGTATAAATAGTAAATTTAAACCCCTTCTGTTTATGTGTTTATACCTGATGCAAAGTATGTTCACCGATTAAGCAGTTTGACTTCAACGTGAGTGGATGAAGCAGTGCGTCAGTTTTTTTTTATCTAATCACATACAAGGATTTTAGATAAGGCCTCCTCCTTTGAAAACTGATTGGTTGCGGAAAGGTCCCAGATGTTATTGTGAAATACCATCTGGTGACAGTCAGGTTAGATAGTGGCAATAAATAGTTTTACATTGTCTTCACTGGCTCCCAGTACAGTTCACAATACAGTTCAAAGTTCTATTATACATCTTCAAGGCCATCAATGATCTAGCCCCGCCCCACCTATGATCTAGCCCCGCCCCACCTATGGTCTAGCCCCGCCCTACCTATGGTCTATCCCCGCCCTACCTATGGTCTATCCCCGCCCTACCTATGGTATAGCCCTGCCCTACCTATGGTCTAGCTCCGCCCCACCTATGGTCTAGCCCCGCCCCACCTATGGCCTAGCCCCGCCCCACCTATGGTCTAGCCCTGCCCCACCTATGGTCTAGCCCTGCCCTACCTATGGTCTAGCCCCGCCCTACCTCACTGAACTTATAACCATCCATGAACCAGTCAGGGCACTGCGCTCTTCAGATCACATCTCTTTGGTTGTCCCCAAATCCAAGTATAAAAAATATGGTGATCGTTCAGTTGCAGTTTTTGGAATATGCTTCCAGCACAATTACAATCAATGACTGAGCTGGTTGTTTTTAAAAATCAGTTAAAAACATATTTATTTAGGGAAGCATTTGACGTGTAGTCGACAGTCAATGTCTTGTTGCTATGGTTTTATAACTTGTTTTATCTTTGGTTTTATCTTGGTTTTGTAATTGTTACTTGTTTTTATCTCTTTTTGGAAAGCACCTTGTGCATCTTTTGGTGTTGTAAGGTGCTATATAAATAAAATTTGATTGATTGATTAATTGATTGGCCTCTACTGGCACCATTATATGAGCTGTTTTATTGATTTGTCATGTTTTGTTAAAATGTTTTTTTTTCCTCATAGATTTGTATGTTTTCATGTGTGTTCATATGAAGATGATGTTATAAAAGGTTGAAAGACAATACAAAAATAGTTAGTATCATGTTGATAATGTGGATTTCATTATTGATGGGCGATAAATAATATCAAAAACTCAATAAAGAAACAGGAAGTTACAAAAACATTCTGTAAAAAGCTGTGAGGTGACCTTGTTGTGATATTGGGCTCTACAAATAAAACTGGATTGAATTGAACTGATTGAACTGAACATAGCTTATTACCCCAAATATCATTTTAAATATGATTTTTTTTTGGGTTTTGTCTTTTGGTATCTGTCCACATAGACTCAGTTATCGCTTCTGATGCTCTGTTAGTTTGTGGAGGTGTGTTTACCTGCAGACCCCAGCCTCGGCTTGTATTTAATAGGCTGCTGTGTTCAACATGTTTCTGGGTGTTGTCATTCAGGATATGACTTTGTACCTTCAACCAATGACAACATCACGTGGATATAGACGGATAATAAAGTGATTTCCAATAGGTTAATGTGATCCACTTGCTGCAGTCAGTACTCATCAAATCTGCCAAATATCTACACAGAGAAGTATTTTGTGTGCATCAACACCTAAAATATCTTCATTCCTCCCTCTCGGAGCTGCATTGTTGTCCAAAAATGATTAAAACCCCACCAGTGAGACACACCGTAACTCAGGGTGACAGCTTCCTTCATTACCGTGAACACACACACTGTGCTTATTTTGGCTCAGTCACACATACAGCGTTCTGCTGCCGGAAATACCAAATGTGCAATCTGCCGCTGAAAATAGTCCCCAGCAAATGCACTTTGCTTCCTGTTTGTGCAGTATTTGTCAAAGTGTCCTTGGGCACTGAACACTGAACCCCAAGTTGGTCCTAGTGATCGGTCTAGTGCTTCACTTTGGCAGCTAAATCACATCGGAGTGTGAGTGTATGAGAGGTACGCTGCGATGCATTGTGGGTACCAGGAGGAAAGTGCTATAAAATCCATTAAATGATGATCAGGTGCATTAAAAAAAACAACCTTTTAGTGATAATTAAATCATAATATCTTTGTTTGTCTTTAATGATTCTTTTTCTTTTTTTAAAAAAAAAAATCTAATGAGTTGGCTTCAGACAGAAAAATGAATTAATTAAGAAATGAGGAAAACTAATGGATTGTTAGCTTTGGTTAATTCCTGAGACGGTGCTATCAAGAAAAACAACATGACAAAGAACACAGTCTCTTAAGAAGCAGCATATACAAAAAAAAGGGAATTATTTGTCAGTTACATATGGACGATTTCATGAATAAATGTCACACAAATGCAGACCATGTACCTATGAATACTTTCAATTAGATTAAAATTAAAAATATAATCTCAATGTATTATTTGTTTTTATGTTATGTGAGATTTACATTAGTTTTTTGGCTACAAAAAAACCCCAGAAGCTGCAACATGATTATTAAAAATCTATTTATTTATTATATACTATTACTATAAAACCCATTTATAATTACGCTATTACAAGAAACACAATGCTTGTCAATCAAGACAGGTCTAAATTTTGCAGTTCAGACAGTTGTCATGATTTTTAGGAATCAAAACCTTGATTAATCAAATAGATTCATCATATTTCTACGCTGAAGTTGGAACTAGTTGTGAAATGTAGTCATGCAATGAAAGGTCAAAATAGAATTATGTGGAAAAAAACTGATGGCATCAACATTATCCGGTGATAGTTTCGAACATAAAATCAATTTTCTTATTCAATACAACAGCTTTGACTCCTTTTGTGACTTCTGCACTTATTGGCATTTGTCGTTCAAATTAAGTAGAAGAAATACACTCTCCCTCAAACTCACAACTAAAAATAGACATGTGCAAACTGTAAACTGCATATAGATACACAAATCATTACATTCTGACACCAGGGTCTAGCATTGACACCTTCCAACCTAATAGTCATGAAATAAAGTGTATTGTTGTGTCATTTTCCAGTGTGCTGCCGTTGTCCTCTGCTACATATCAGTGTCAGAGTTGGATACACACTGGGGTGTCGTCATGGCAATGTGAAAAGCTCATAAATACTGACCACATTCAGACGAAAGTCGCCTTTTGACCATTTAATTTGTGTTTAATGTGAAAGTACTTGAGATTCTAAAAGTTAAATAGTCACCTTGGACATTAATCAGTCTCAAGGCTGGGTTAAAAATTTATTTTAATTTTAATTTTGCCTCGTTGACTTATTGTGCGTGTGATTGAATTCACTGATCTAAGTAAAATGCTTCCAGAATACAACAAATGAAATTTTGTCTTACTGATAAAGAAAACTCAAGCCTTAGTTCAGTTCAGTTCAGTTATTTTTATTTGAGCAGGTCATCTTAAAAAAATAATAATAAAATACAGAACGAAAAAAAAGACAAAATAAGGATTTCAAAGTCACCACTCAAAAGGAGTACGTTGAAGTTCAGAGAACGTATAAAAATCCTACCCCTCATTTAACAATTTTACATTATAATTATAACAATTTTATGAATTTCATTTACATCACTCATTTCAATGTCCATCTTGACCATATATTTTAAAACTGAACCTCCTGGATTATTGCAGCTGTTCTATGTTTGCAGTATATGCACATTTTTATTTATGGACATACACTTTAAAATAAAGCCCTTAAATTCTGGTTGGCTCAAGTTTCCAAGATAAATCTGGGGTCAAAATGTAAAATTATTAGAATTAACAAGAGAATAGATTTTAGTCCAAAGGAATATTGGTGTCAGATCTACTTCCAAACACTGTCTGTACATTATGATCCATTCACTTTACAGGTTCTTTCTAGTGGAATATTTACTAATCCACTGTATACATGTACATAAACCAGCATATATGTGGAATAACACACCATCATATATAATAAAAACATGAACTAACCAGCACTGAAGTCATTTGTTTTCTGATTTATCTGATTAACATATGGAAGATTTAACAAATTTAATAATGTCTGAAGCAGATACTTTCTTAAAAAAATTGTAGAGCAGTGTTTCCAGAGCAGGATGGCAAATACCTCAGTCAGGTAGGAAGGAAGGAAGGAAGGAAGGAAGGAAGGAAGGAAGGAAGGAAGGAAGGAAGGAAGGAAGGAAGGAAGGGTGTGGAAAACACTTCTGTGGGAGGTTCTCCTGGGCCTCAAACTGGAACCTGCAGAGTGGAGGATCTGGGCCCAGAGATAGGTTGTGGAAGCCAGTCATTTCATGAATATTTATAGGCAGTCGTATTTCAGGAGGTAGAGCAGGTCGTCCAATAACTGAAGGGTTGGGGGATTTGAATCCTGCTCTGTCTTTGGTCATGTGCTCTTGTGTCCTTGGGCAAAACACTTCCCCTTCCTTGCCTCCAGTGCTGCTACTCGCATTGGTGTATGAATGTGTCTGAATGTTTTGTAGTGGTCGGAGGTAGCTGTCAGAGCAGCTGTGGGTACAAATGGAGTTTACCACCACCAGAGTGTGAATGTGTGAGTGAATGACTAATGGATCCACTCTACATGCTTTGAGTATGTATTCATAGAAAAAGAGCTAAATAAATCGAATACATTATTATTATTATTATTATTATTAACTTGGATTCACACTCTGTCATAGATGATGATAATGCACCTTAATTCTAGAAGCTTCCAGCCCTAAAACAGAGTAAAGATGATAAAGACGTTTGCTCTGAGCCACTGTACAAACATCGTAATGTTTCTGTCCTGTTCATTATTTAAGAGCAGATTCAGCTCTTTACTGCTGAAATGTCATGTTTATTTCCTCTCTAATGTCAATATTGATTCCAGTATTGATGTGTTGCATGGCTGCGGTACTCAAATAATAAGGTTACAGCTCAAACTTGCACTAAATGAATATATCACTAGATGAAATGGAATCAATCAAATTGATTTCAGATCACATCAAACGGAATTGTGATCAATTTATCCAGAACCTTGTGAATCAACCAGATTTTGTGGAAGTCTCAATTGTAACTTTACCTTATTGTCATTTGTTATATTTTTTAACCTTATTTAATCCCTTTTCACTGATTATCTCTACCAAGGAATGGTAAAGGTTATGTTTTCACCAGGGTTTGTTTGTTCTTTTTTCTTGACTGTTAGTTCGCAAGGTACCTCAAAAAAATATGGAAGAATTTGGATGAAATGTTCAGGAAATGTTGATATTGTTACAAGGAAGAAATGGAGAAATAATTACATTTTGGTGGTGATCAGTGGAAGGGGGGGGGGGGTAGCTTTCATTGTGTAGGTCAGGGCAGATTGTCACTCGCAGAAGTGAAAGGGGGAGGGGGAGGTGTATTTGATCTGCCTTGGAAGAGGTCTGCACTCTCACGGTTCTTTTCTAGTATTATTTATTTTCCCAGTTTGTACACGTTTTCTCTCCCAATATGTATAGAATTACAAAAAAAAATCTTAAATATGTCTACAGCACTGGGTCCAAACATATTATATTACATATTATGTTCTGTGATATAAACTGCCATTCCAAAAACAACAAAGTGACCAAACTTTACAAATCTGAATCAAATTGATTAAGGAAATTGGCTACGATACCCAGCCCTTGTCAGTTTAGAAGTCAAAAATTTCCTATTCTCTTTGCGAATATTAAACCAAATCCAAAAAAAAATACTTGATTGATGATGACTTACTCTTTTTCCCCACGAAGCAGCACATGGGAATGCAGTGCAGGTGTCCAGTGGTTTCCTGTTCCTGCTCTGTTCATCTGGACAAACTGAGCTGAATCTGAATCCAAGTGAAGGTTTTCAATATTCCAGACAAACCTTTGTCTCTGGGAAAAGCAGAACAGATTTCGTGTAGGTGTACAATCTACGCAGCTGTAGTCTGCTCACAGCTTCTCTGTTTTTTTTTGGGTTATTTTATTATCAGCAATTCAGCAGCTGTTACACTTGTGAGATGTGTAATACATCAACGTCATAAACAGGGGTTGTATATCACTTTCATCAGGCTGATCCACTGTGTAATGCTGCCACGAGTCCAAATTTACAGATGTCAGTGGAATGTACAAATATGAGTTGTTTCCCTCGCTGTGATAGACGGAGGAAAATGAGTTGAGTATGTCATTGACTCGCCTGTTCTGCTGCCTGTCAGCTCTTTTCCAGCAACAGCAAACTGGTGGAAATGAAGCTTTTAAGACACTCATGATAAATCTCAGCGCCAAGGGAAAGGACTTGGAAACCCGTTTCTACAAAACAAAAACTTTTTGTATTGGATTCTATTGGATGAGGAGTGGTGGAGTTAGTTAAACAGGAAAATACTAACCCAGTAAACCAGGTGTGTCAAAGTCATTTTAATTCACATACAACCAGTAAAATAATACCAGAAAACAAGTACAATTATAGCCTCGCCGTGCCTGACCCGCCTAGCGGCAGCAAATCTGATGTGCGACTGTACTATTCTAGTTACGCTCAATGTAACTTTTGGCTAGATTTCCCCAAAAACTGAACCGATGAATCATGGTGAAGTATAGAGTCAGAGGGCGGGCGTAACAAAGTGATGCTGCAACGATTTGGAGAGAAACAACCATAGAATAAGAACAACAACAACTTCACCTGTCAGTAAATCACCGCAGGAAAAAAGAGCATATTGATCAATGCAACAGGCTGATACTGATACAAGAGAAAACCACAAATAATGTATGCTTTACTTTAAAGTGTATGCTTTACCCATGTGATTCTAAGATTATATAGATGATGAGTGTTTGAGATACACCAATAAAGGTAGTAAGGAACCAACAAGGCCAGCGAATTGATTGATTAACTGATTTTATTTTACAATCTCAGTTCTTAAAGGTGTCATTCCGCTGAAAACCACTTTTCCACGCTCCTTGTGGAATCTGATTGGTCACCCTGAGTTATCAACACATGCTGTGTTTGCTGCGTGGTGTTCCTCATCCACTGGCTGTATTTCCCATTCGTAGAAAACAACACAGACAAATTAGCCACTCAGAAAAAGCCTGCCCACTACACGTCACACGGACATTGGTGTCACCCACATGGGGTTAAGCCCGCCCCCCATTGCAGCGAATCTGAAGTAGCATTAGGATTAGCATCTACAAGAGAAGATGGCTGCTGCACAAATGAGGAAAAAAATGGCAGAGTAACTTGGTTCATGTGCTCTCTGTGGAAATGAAGCCTTGTTTTTTCCCCTGCATCTTTTCAAATCGAGCAAAGGCACAAAACCTAGCTGGATGCTACTTTGGGATGGTAAACACACACACAGACACAGGGGGGAGGGGGAGTGTTCCTTCACGCATTCTGAGCCAATCAGAGACACCTAATCACCGTGTCATGTACCGGTAAACTGTTGTTCGAACTCAAGTCATTTTTCTACCGTGAAAAAAACAGCTGGAAACAAAACAATCCGGACGTTTTTTAAATAGAACCAAGACACAATGTATTCAATAATAATGGAGAACAAAGCAATATTAATGAATTAACGATGGAATGATGCCTTTAAATAAAAGCAAATACACAGTCCACTTAAAAATAAACCACAACACATACTTCACAAAAAAAATAAAACAGATTCAGGATATCACAATAAAGCTTGAAGTCTTATTTCCATTGTGGTCCTTAAAGACCAGACATTACAATAAAAATATATGGAAACAATGTAGTTGGCATATTATGTTCCATGATGCACAAACTACTGATTGTAAACACAACTTTGTTTATAGTCCTTTAATATGAACATAAAGAGTAGAAAATCCACTTAGTCTTTGTTCAATATTTATCTGCAAGTTTTATCACCCGTAGTCTGTTTGTGTTACATCTCTACTTTGCATTTTATCGTCAAACTCTTTATGATACATGGTCTTAAACCGTGAGGCTGTACTTAACGCTGCTGAAAAAGATGAGTATAAACGGGTACTAAATCATGGAGGGCAGGAGAGAACTAGTGTGCTTACAGTGGAATTATGTGTCAGCATATCAGCATAAATGCTTCATGAGGTCCTTTTCTGCAGCCGTGGTTCTTTCATGTGGCGTTTTCGGTTGCTGAGTGAAGTGGTCCGGCCTGTGGTTCAGGTCTGCAGTATCACAGCCAGCCGCTCAGATTGTTCTTGCGGTCTTGTCAGATAAATAGGGGGGTGGGGGGGGGTCCATTTTGTTATGAGGAAACATCCCGCCGTGAAACATCTGGCCGATGGGCACAGCAGCTGTTCAGCCGAGGACTCGCTGCTCAGACAGAAAGAGAAGCAGGCACTCAACAGCGGCGACAAAAAAAAGGAGCATGGAGGCCGTTGTCGTGCAGGTTCACCGGCTGTGAGTTAATAATAAAAACAACTGGGACACGGTAACAGAGAGGGTCAGTCTACCTGCTGCTCACTACACCTCAGCATTCCTTGAATACCTGACAGTTACTTTAGCTGTAATGAGAACATTGGGTTTGTAATGAATGCATATGTGTGTGCGTTACTAGCGTGATACCTGCTGCTGTTCCGTCTGTGTTGCCATGGTAATGCAAGTGACACTTCTAGTAAAATGCACATGCTTTACATCCATGGAACCAGAAGAGTGTTAAGTAAAACATCAACAAAACCACTTTTCAAAGCAACTCAAAAATGAAGCTTTTAAATGTGCAAATATCTCAAGTGAACCAAGACTGAAAACAACGTGTTAGGAATAATTTCACTAAACAAAAGACCAATGTGAGAAAACTTGCAGTGCTATAACACTAAACAGATCCAATAGTACTAGTATTATTTCTCTACTCACTACTCTACAAACTGACTGAACTACTACAGTTGTAGGAAAGAAGGAGCTGAGTCAAAAGCCAGTCTATGTTCCTGCTCTCACCTATTGTCATGAGCCAAAATGAGTTTCCTCTGTAGGGTGGCTGGGTGCATCCTGAGGGATAGGGTGAGGAGCTCAGTCACCAGTCAAGAGTTCGAAGTACAGCCACTGCTCCTCCATATTGATAGGGGCCAGATGAGTTGGCTCAGGGATCTGTTTTGGATTCTTCCTGGATACCTCCCTGGAGAGATGTTCCGGGCATGTCCCACAGGGAGGAGAACTCTGGGAAGACCTTGGACACACTGGAGAGACTATGTGTCTGGGCTGGCCTGGAAACACCTGAGGGTCCCCCCCAGAAGAGCTGGAGTCTGAGGAGAGGGAAGTTTGGACACCCCTGCTTAGACTGTTGCCTCTGCAAATCGAGCCCAGATAAGCTGAAGAAAATGGATGGATGGATTTTTTTAAATATATATAACGCCTTTAAAAACTAAGTTTACAAACTGCTTTGGCAGACAAAGCAGAATGGTACAACAACAGGATACATTTGAGAAAAAAAGATGCAAAGATACAAACACATTAAAAAACAATGCAAACAAAGAGATACGTACAGGAAACTGAAAAACATTCCAAATACATTTGAATGTTTTGAAGTAGAAAGGGCAGAGATTCCATAACATCAAATCAATGTAAAATTGAAGGAATAGAATTATGAAGCAATGAATGTAGTGTTAGCTTTGCTGTTTTCTGATCAGAACATGAAATGAATGAAGCTTCTGATGTTGGCTAAACCAGTGTTTTGCGTTAATTTGAATTTATTCCAATTGGAATATTCGGTTTGTTGCGATTGTCAGCACTTTGTGTATGGCTGCTATAGTGTTTCTGAACACTTTTTTTCGTGGAAGCATACAGTAGGCCCCAGGAAACCAAGATTTACATTCAGTTAGCACTCAAATAGAGATTTCTCTGCCATTTTATCAACTTAAAATCACTAAGATTTTCCATAATGAGGGAGAGAAGAGGTGGCTGAATGTGCTGATGCAAATTTCATGTAGTTTTTTTGGAACTTGTGGAATAAACATCTATGTAAAAGTGAGTTTTCCTGGACTTAAGTAGTAACATCTGCTTTGATTTATTATGGGATTTAATGAGGCCGTGGATCAAAATCGTTTCACTTGGCTCAGGGAGTCACATTTGCTTAAAGAGAAAAAATGTGGATAAATTAGTAGTGGATATGATTTAACAGTTGTAAAGCGTTTTTAAAGAAAAATGTTTTAATCTTTCCAAGAGCCTAATAATGTCATCCACTCCAAGGCTGAATATTCTGCACAAAACCCCCCAAAAAAACCCTCATAAAACTCAACTGCAGTTTCATAATTATTAGATAGTGAAATACTGATGGATACCAATACAGTTTAAAGGCTTGTACCTTATTTACAGTTTCAACCAGATTCATTTATTAAAGCACAGTGATGTGACGTGGTTCCAAAGAGCAGTGGGTTTGACCATCTTCACTTTGGAAACGAAAGGGCAATGTTTTGTAGCTTGTGGCTTTGGTTAATTGACACCATTATCAACATTTTTCATACATTCTGATGAACAATTTGCTGATTTATTTATTTATTTTTGGCAAATTAAATGAAAAATGTTGAATAGAAACCTCAAATGCAGTTTATTGTGGGTTCATTGAATGTGTCAGATGTTAAATGGGTGAATTTCTGTGTAAGCATTTGTGTTTCTGTGTAAGCTGTGCCGTCGTCCTCATTTAAGGTTAATCCTTCAGCTCTGGGGACGTCTCCTCCATTATTACCAAGGACAGTCAGTGTGCTCGTCACCCTCCGTCACCTGTGTAATGTTAGAAAGCTCATTACACTGTGGTTAGCCGTCTGAAACCACACTGCAAACTCAGAGTCACTTGATATCAGGCTGTGGGAGTCTGTCAGAGAAAGCTCACTCTGCTGTTGACAACAGAAAATAAATCGTGTCTGTTAATTCATTCCTGTCTACACTTAACTAAAAGGCTTTTCTGCATTTTTTTCCTTGTGACCTTCTCAGATGATTTTCCTGGAAAAGAGCTCCCTGAAGATAAAAGTTATAAGGACATATGGAAAATCGACTGTATCATTATGCAGCAGATGCTTTACACTCCCTATTGAGTTTTCCATCGATTAGCTGATGATTGGTCATTTGTGTGTTTCTCAGGTCATCACATAAGATAATAAATTGTGTGATTATTGAGGATTTTTATTGACGATTATGGCATTAGTTACAGTTTGCTGCTTCTAATGCTGTGTCCTCAAGTCAAGTGAAGTTTATTTATGTAGCATGTTTCAACAGCAATTCAAGTTGTTTGGCAAAGGACAATAACATACAATGATAGACAAAGAAGAAACACATTTAAAACATTATAAAAGAAACATGTAAAATGTGCTTAAAAACAAACATAAAACCTAAAAATATAAAAACACACATGTATTAAAATAAAAGTTGCAGTGCAGTGTTGTGAAGAAAATTCTATGTTTAAGATGTAAGAAGCCTTTTCGTCAAAGGCAGCAGTGAACACATGAGTCTTTATAGACTCAGACAGAACTCAGACTATCAGCAGACCTGATATTTTCTGGTAGTTTATTCTAGATATATGGAGCATGGAAACTGAATGCTGATTCTCCATGTTTAGTTTTTACTTTTGGAACACAGAGCAGACCTGCACCAGTTGGTAGAACGGGTTGTCTAGTAACTGAAGGGTTGGTGGTTCGAATCCCGCTCTGTCTTAGTTGGTCTGTTGTGTCCTTGGGCCAGACACTTCACCCTCCTTTCCTCCACTGGTGTATGAGTGTTTGATGGTAGTCAGTAGGTGCAAAATGGCTGCCATGTGAGAGCGAATGAATAATGAATCACTAATGTGAAGTGATTTGAGTGGCTGAAAAAAGCGCTATATAAATACAATCCATTATTATTATTAGAAAGTATCTGATGTATTTTGGACCAAAACCATTCAGTGCTTTATATACTAGCAGGATAACTTTAAAATCTATTCTCTGAGAAACAGGGAGCCAGTGTAGAGACCACGAGGCCCACTATCCTGCATGTTTTACATGTATCCCCCTCCCACCTCTCCCCACACACCTAATTCAAATGATCAGCCTATCATCCAGCTCTGCCGAAGCCTGATAATGACCATCAGGTGTGCTGGAAAAGGGAAACGTCTAAACAGGGGTTGCCCAATCCTCGTCCTCGAGAGCCACCATCCTGCATGTTTTAGATGTAGCCCCCCCTTCCAACACACCTGATTCAAATGATGAACCTCTCATCAAGCTCTGCAGGAGACTGATAATGACCGTCAGGTGTGTTTTATATGTATAATTATAATACTAGCTAATTATATAGCTAGTATTAAAGTCTTGTGACATCATGTGGTGTCAGTATATTGACCTCGTACGTGGTATTGTGGTATGTGGTATATGGACACCAGGCCCTTGTAGACCAAAATGTGGTATTGTGGTATGTGGTGTGTGGATGCCAGGTCCTCGGAAGTTAAATATAATTATATTATTATTAATGACCGTAAACACCAAACACAACTTTGTTGTGACATCTTGGATAGTTTTTTTGAGCTGTTAGGGCTGTGATGTTGACGTTACTGTAAAAAAACAGAAAGATGTGAAGTTCAGTTGGTCATAAGTGATGAACTATTCATCACAAATCTATTAAATTTTCAGGAGTTGTTCTATGGTACAATGCATTTTTAGTTCTGGAGAAGAAAAAAAAAACTCCACAGGTTCAGATTTGCCAAATAAGCTTTTCCAAAAACATTTGCTCCAGGGCAGATTTGGCCTGGTGTATTTCCACATAGACGTATATCAGCATTTCCATTTATTTTTCATTTTGTTGTACGATTACAATGACTAAGTAGTGTTGGAAAGGAATATAATCTCCTGATATTTGATGCATTAAAAATCCATGAATACAAAAATGCATTTCTCACCCGTATTTCAATTGTGTATTAGTATGATAAGGTCTACCATTAAAACAGTTATGTCACTGAAAACAGGGTGTTTAGGTCCAGTAGCACAGGTGGAAAAAAACTATGCTTGTATCTATTCAAACTATATTTATTTATTGGTTAATTTGTAATTCCTCTCTCGTTTTTAGGTTATTACTGTTTTATTACCATTAATCACATTCTTATATTAGATTGTATCACTTCAATATATTCTAAGATCAGATAAGATAGACTTTATTGATTCAGCATCAGGGAAATTCACATGTCACAGTAGCCAGTGATATACTGTAATAAGGGGGGCAGCAAAAAGAAGAAACATATATAGATAACAAATAACATATGTAAACAAACAGACATAGAGAAAAAGATAAAAGACTATGTGCTATGTACACTATACATAATATACAGGAGTGAAAAATATTTACAGAAAGGATAAAAACTATGTGAAGATAAGATGAATGGAGGGAAGTGGAGTATAGTACATTACAAACTGCATGGTATGGTATACATATAAATAAGAATAACAGTATAATATATATATATATATATATATATATATATATATATATATATATATATATATATATATATATATATATATATATATATATATATATATATATATATATATGTATATATATGTATATATATATATATGTATATATATGTATATATGTATATATATATATATATGTATATATGTATATATATGTATATATATGTATATATGTATATATATATATATATATGTATATATATATGTGTATATATGTATATATATATATATATATATATATATATATATATATATATATATATATATATGTATATATATATGTATATATGTATATATATATATATATATATATATATATGTATATATGTATATATATATATGTATATATATATATATATATATATATATATATATATATATATGTATATATGTATATATATATATGTATATATATATATATATATATATGTATATATGTATATATATATATGTATATATATATATATATATATATATATATATGTATATATATATATATATATATGTATATTATAATTGCACATAGTAATAGCAGAGATAAAATTAAATGAAAATTCTACTAATCCTAACATTTGGAATGAATTATTTCCCCTCTTTTACATCTCTTCTGTCCCTGTTACATCAAACACAGACAGTATTAGCCTCGATTTCATGTTAAAAACATTTTCTGAAATCTTGTGATCTGAGGGGGATTCACTCTGTTATTGGAATAAATCCTTGTCTGTAATTGATTCTTTATTAAAAAAAAGGGAATATGACGCAAAATGAGCCAGACTCAGGAAATAAGCTGCATTCTTGGGAGCCTGTTGCGTCCATGGGTTTCTACTCGAGTGCATGTTTTGGCTGAAAAGGCTTCCACTGCAGACATGAATGGCGTCTACACTACGAGGCTGTTACCAGATGTAGAAAAACCCCGGTCTGTCAAATAACTCCAGATCTGTGCAGCGATGCTTATGACACGCTGAGAATCCCGGGGGATTTGTGCAACAAAGGACTTTTCAAAAACCATTTTTCCTTCACCGTCAACACATTTTTGTTGAGGAGGATGATGATGATGTGAGTGACACTGGGAGACGGACTCCCATCTGCTCCATGGAGACACAGCGGAGGTCTTTAAAGATGCTCCCCCCACCCCCACCCCCAGCAGGATGGGAAATTCTCATTATACACCGTGTCTTTAACAAGCTCCGATCTAATGGATTCATGTGTAGAGGTTTTATTTTCTCACCTTTTACACATCTTGACCTGTTCTCCTCTATGCCCTATTATCTCTTTGTCCTTTGCTTTAATTTTATTCCCGCTAATGCTTGCTCATAATGTCAGTCTATGACATGACATTAGGGGAATTATCTATTATTTTTTTTTGTCATCACCTAGTCTGTTCACAGCCTAAATGAATGAGACAAAAACCCACAGATAAGAACAATTCCTCTCTGTACCCATTGGAATAAATCACACCTGACAAACAGAGCACGATAAAAATGACACAAAAACCATAACAAAATGAAAACGACAAAGGGAAAAGAAATAATAACCAGAATAACAAATGGAAGTGGTGAGATGAAAACAACACAAGAGACAGTAGCAGGGATGAAACAATTTAACAAGACAGACATACAAAAGCAGTAACCAGATGAAAATGGCATAAAGGATAAAATAAAATGACAATGTGAAAGGTGTAGCAATAAAAAAAAAAAATAGTGCAGAAGTTACAGAGAGATTTAACAAAATAAAGACAAAATTATGCTATTGTTACCGTTTTGGGAACAAGCCCAAAATGATAACACTCTATCTGCTTCAGGAATTAAATGTGCTAAATCTTACATACTTTAATAAGATGAATAATAATTAAAAAAAAGACTTTAGTGCTGGTTAGCTCATGTTTTTAATATATAAGATGGTGTGTTGTTCTACATACTGTATATGGTGTTTTTTATTGAAGCAACACCAAGTGAACAAAACATTTATATACAATATTATACAGTAATTCACAATTAGTGGTGATGTGTGTGTGTGTGTGTGTGTGTGTGTGTGTGTGTGTGTGTGTGTGTGTGGTGGGGAGAGGCATGTAATTTTTTCCATCTTATTGCATGATTAATAGTGATGATAATGACAACATTAACAGCAGCAGTAACAGATGATGTAAATACATACACATATATGGTGGTTTATGTACATGTATATAATGGATTAGTAAATATTCCACTAGAAAGAACCTGTAAAGTGAATGGATCATAATGTGCAGTAGATCTGAGACCAATATTAATTTGGACTAAAACCTATTCTCTTGTTAATTCTAATAATTTCACATTTTGACCCAAGACTTATCTTGGAAAATCAGTGTATCATTTGTTCATAAATAAATAAAACCAAAAATAAGGCAACGAAACAATGTGTGTAAAAGTCATTTCTTCATTATTTGTTTCCAAAACCAAAATGAAAAAACAGATAGTGATGCGTTTTTTTTCCTTTTCCTTTTTGTGTTTAAGTAAATAATGGGGAAAAAACAGATAATGACTGTTTTCTGTTTTATCCAATTTTGACCTGTAGTAATGACAGTGACAAAGATGGAAACTTACATCCTATTTGGGGAAACTAAGAGGGTCACCCTAAGACCTGAAGATATGACCACAGAGAAAATTGGTGTCATCAAGTCTGGTGGCCATGTTTCTTTTGTTAAGATTAATTCCCAGTTTACTCAATTTGCTTCAGATCAAAATTGGATAAAAGAGGAAACAGTCGTTATCTGTTTTTTCTATTCATTTAAACACAAAAAGGAAAACTGAAAAAACACATCACTATCCGTTTTTTTGTTTTTTTTTTCATTTTGGTTTTGGAAACAAATAATGAAAAAATAAGTGGTTTTTTCATTGTGTTATTTTTGGTTTTATTTTGAAAAACAAATGAACGTATGATTCACAGATTTCTCTCTAACACACATGTGGGAACATTTCATTAGTTTTATTCTGGAAGCATTTTACTTGTAAACCAGTGAAATTAATCACATCACAATAACACAGTGAAGAAACATTTGAATTAAATTAAAATAGATTGTTTTTAAACCCAGCCTTAAAACTGACTAATGTCCAAGATGATTATTTTACTTTTAGAATCTCAAGTACCTTCACATAAAATACAAATTAAACAGTAAAAAAACATCTGAATGTTCTCAGTATTTGTGAGCTGAACACACATGGTAGAATTTAATTAGTTTTATTCCAGAAGCATTTTACTTGTAGAGCAAAACATATGCATAAATAAGTGTGCAAAATATAGTTACGTTATGAAAAATGATGTGGTTATTATGAAAAATCCAAAAGTCAATATGAGGGTTTAGTTTTATACAGACCCATCTGGTAGACATGTCCTTCAGAGACCCACTTTTCCCTTCCAGACTGGTGCATCTGTGCATGTGTGTAGTTGTGTAGACGCTAATGAACAGACAGGCGGTGGTTTAACAATGCTGTGACTCTTGTGTACAGTTGTGTTCACTCTCCGTCAGCTTCTTCAGACTGATTTCTGCTCCTCATCTGCAGTTTGCTCCAGCTGACTAAGGCAGTCTCTGCATTGTGTGAAAGAGGTCACCACCGTATCAGATATGTGCTGTGTTTGTGTTTGTGTGTCTGTGTCGGATGAATGATGAGGCCCTCATTAGGCGTGCAGAGGGATGGCTGCTGCTCCAACACAAACACACACACACACACACACACACACAGAGGCGCAGACACTGAAACGTAACCACTTCCTGTTCCGCTCTTAAAGAGGAAACTTCATTCATATCGGATACACAGAGACACACTTTCACTTCCTGAATCTTCTGCATCAGGACGGGAGTGTTAGCCGGCGTTAGCAGCGCCTTAAAGGCTTCATCCGATTGTTACCTGATGCTCACTACAGATACAAACCCGCAACCTGAAGCAACAAAATAACATTTCACTTAAAGGCTGAAAGAAGAATTGTCTTCATTTTAGCTTTAATTAGAGAGCTTTATAAACTCTTTGCATGTGATTTTTTAAATTTCCAAAATAGTGCCTAAAACAAAAAGTATTGGGGCTTATAAGGTGGTGAGCAATAAGATTGTGTCATCATGTAATGAATAATGAAGGAGCTGGTCTCTTTAAATACACTCAGTCATTTTAAATGAATGGGGAAAAGGATAAATGTGGATATAGATGTTTTCCTAACTAATTAAAACAGCGTCTGCTCTGAGATGACCATGCCTTTAATTGATATATTTCAGTGGGCACATACAGCTGAATATGATCTAAAGTGGGCGGGAGCAGTAAAAGAGTGTAGTTAATAGGATACAAACTTATAGTGTCAAGGTTTGTACAAAACTGTACTTGTGCAATTTTAACTGTTTTAAGCCTCAGTCATTTTTCCATCTACATCACAATGTACAGATCACAGTGGACTTAAAAATAATGACCATTGATATCGTCGGTGTAATTTTTGCACATCACAAATTCATCCTACTGGCCTCTCTCTCTATATATATATATATGTGTAGCTATTACAAATGCACAGATGATGTATATTTTCATCTGCAACCATTTCTTAAAATCTCTATCTGCCCGTTATCTATTTGTATAAACGATTTTTCCCCAATTTTCAGAACCGAACCAGCCCGCCATCCACTGATTAGTTTTTAGGTCTAATGAAGATGCCTTGGCTGTTAGGACTATGCCTATCATCCTTTTCAAACAATATAGTTCAGTTGTAGTAGCGATTAACTCCACCCACCGCACAACGTGAATGTGAGCATGTAAAACCTTATGTTTCAAAATGTTTTTAATTTTATGGATGCTGCCATATTACATCTGGCTTGGGGACAATGGTTGAAAAACAGCTTTTTTATGCTAATACTGACACATTATAGAAACGTTCATTAATGTGTGCTGTGACAGTAGCCAGCCAATGACAAGATCAACAGGCTATTGTCTGATTAAAAACTATTTTACTGTTGTTTTCCTTAATTTATTTACCCTTGGATTAATATGCAAAATTTTTTTTGAGTGCTTCAACCGCAACCCACTCCAATTTAATTAAAATATCAGTTTTCATCATGTCATCCACCCGATGGGTTGATCCACACCGTCTGCGGGTGCACGGTTCGACCGCACATCTCTAATGGTCATAGTGTGGAGTTTCATCGATGGTTTTTGCCCTGAGTTTTATGTACGTTTTTCACTTGGCTGTATTTGCTGAAATGTCTATTTTGTGTAACTTGTGCTGCTGCTGCTGTCGTCTTTAGCTAGACAGATGCTTTATTGATCCTTTGCAGGAAATTACAGGCATTACAGCAGCAGCAGTAATCACATTCAATCATCACAAGTACTCTGTGAATGCATCACTGTAAGATAATCAAAACGCTCTAAGATTTAAAAAAAAAAATCTGTCATAATTTATGAAGGAATAAGAATATATTCAAGCGTATATACTATAAGCTAAAAACTGTAGTGATGACCTTGGCCACGATGCTCTTTAAAAAACATTTCTAATTTTGAGTAATTTATTTCATGGTTAAACTAAGTTTACAGTATCACAAGCAACAGCTAGTGGTACAGTCCCAGACACCCCCAATACTTAATGATGTCATGATGTGAGGTATACACAAAAGAGTGTTTAGTGATTCTAAACTTTTGAGCTGCCCTTTGTGGGGAAAATGTGTGTGTGTGTGTGTGTGTGTGTGTGTGTGTGTGTGTGTGTGTGTGTGTGTGTGTGTGAAATGAATCGAATCGAATCAGTTCTTCCTCTCCATAATATTAATTGATATAGAAAATATATATATAGCAGCGACAGCAGTCAGACCAAAAACATAAATAATTTTGGGAAATAAATAAAGGTCAATTGTAGTAAATCATATAAAAGGCATGTATAGATTATGTTTCTGTCACTTCCCAGTGTTGATGCCGAGGGTTCATGAATTTGCATCATTAGTTGTTAGCATTTCTGTGGCTAGGCTAGTGGTTTATTTCAGTCTGTTTTACTGATTCTATAGAGTCTGTCAGACCTAAAAATGCAAAATGCTTGGTTAGTTTGCTTTAACTTGTTTGTGTATGGTGTGTGTGTGTGTTTAAGTGGGTTTAGTTATACATGAGCCCTTTAAGTCGGGTTCAGATCCTATTAAACTGCCAATGCTAATGAGTGACTGTGACCGTGTAATGAGTTTGGGTGTGTCTGAGACTTTCCAGGTTACATGTGGATCATTTAGTGACATTAGTGACACTGTTCTGCTTATTTTGCCATTTAATACTATTCTATGGTCTGTTTTGTCTTTGTATTTAATCAATTTGCAAATGAGTTTCAAAATTCCCAATCGGATATTCCTTTCTGGGTTTTTTGTTTTTTTTTATCATCACTTTTGTTGTTAACAGTTGCTTGTTTACTGCTGCAGTGTAAATGGGGCCAGTCCTGGAAAGTGTTGACCTATAAATGTTTTAACCATCACAACCACAAACTTTATAAAGAGACTTCGCTGTAGTGTCAGTGTGGTTATGTTCTGCTACTCTTTTATTTTTAACTGTGATGTGTATTTGTGACATTTAGGTTCTTTTTTCACCATCACTTTATTTGAATTGTGTACAGTACATTGAATTTAGATCCACTGACTTGTCCTGTAATGATCAGTCTGCAGAGAATCATTATGATGTGCGATGTAAGCTGCACAGCTGTGGATGAATTCAAACAAGAAGCAAAAAAAATGTTTGAAAATGGCTTAAAGGTACAGTGAGTTAGCCGAATAAGTTGAAATACTTCAGTACTCTATCACACTGCTCTACAATTTGAAGGTGTAGTTTTGAGGGGTGGGGTGAAAAAGAGGCATGGGTGTGTATACTTTCCAAATATAGCTTACAGGAACCATTTTTCCAAGGTCTCATACCCTACCTTTAATGAAGCGATCTGTATGAGCTGTTTAAAGGTGTCCTTCCACTGAAAACCACTTTTCCACACTCCTTTTGGAATCTGATGTCACCTCGAGTTACCAACACATGCTGCGTTTGAACATGGTCTCTCACCTCCAGTAGCTGTATTTACCATTCATAGAAAACAACACAGAGAAAGGAGCGACTCAGAAAAAGCCTGTCCACATTATGTAATGTGGACATTGGCGTCACCCACGTGGGGTTAAGCCCTCCTACGGAATGCAGGTAACACTCCTCCCAGCCCGTCCCCCATTGCAGTGAATCTGAAGTAGCATTAGCATTAGCATCTACAGAAGAAGACGGCGCCACAGTAGCTGCTGCACAAACTTGAAAAAAATGGTGGATCAAACTCATTCATATTCTCTCTGTGGAAATAATGCTGCAAGTTTTCAAAACAAGCACGAAACCTAGCTGGATGCTACTCTGGGATGGTAAACACACACAGAGCAAGAGGGGAGGGGGGAGTGTTCCTTTACACATTCATTCTCTGAGCCAATCAGACGCCTCATTGCCGCGTCATGGATATGGAAGGACCGGAAATCTCTATTTGACCTTAAGTCTTTTTTTTTTTTTTTTTAAATAGAATCAACGCACAATGCATTCAATAGCATTAGAGAACACTGTAATATTAATGAAATAACCATGGAATGACACCTTTAAATAGTACATTAGCCATTCTGTGGAAGCCTCATGACAAACACAGCAGTTCTCACAGTTGTTTGTCATCGTCTCAGTTGACTTGTCAGTAGCTCCCTGGTACAATTTTGAAGCTCCCACAATGACAATGGTGGTAAAAGCTGCTGAGGGGGAGGGGGGCACTCAGTGTGAATGTATGCAGCGCGTACAAACAAGTGTCACAGAGCAAAGGACGGACGACTATTGCGAAACCCAAACCCGGATCTTTCCATCCAAACAGAAGCGTGAGTGTGAGTTAATGTGCGGCGGACTGATGTGCAGCTCAGTGACTGATCTGTGTGTGGCTGGTTAGCAGCCAGCGTGCCCTGTCATCACACAGATAAAGCAGACAGCTGACAGAAACAGTGCTGGGCCTCTCTTTATCTGCCTGTGTTGTTGCAGCTTAACTGAACCAACCAGTTGTGAGAGAGCAAAGATAAGGCGACAGCAGTAATCACGCATACCTGCAGCTCCCAACCGCTGCACAAATGTGTGGCCTCAGGAACAGATATGACTGTAGTGTGCGCTGGTTTCCCCTCTTGTCAGGTCAAAGGTTGTTTTCTGCTGCTGCTGGTAGTTAGTAGTGGAATTTAAAACATCTCAGTGTTCAGCAAATAATGAGACAGGGTCAGTGGAGGAGTCATTTCTGTTTAATAAACGCTAACTCTGTTGACCTGGATTGGTCTGCCAGATTTTTTGTTTACATTAATTTGCGTTCTTTTCTGGCTCTTATCCCATTTTCAGATATTTACACTTTGATATCTAGCAGATAACCTTTATTTGCTCAGTATGAAATCTGAGAAATAAGACCTACTCTTATGTAACCGTTTGAGCAATTTGAGAATTTCAAGCTTTCTCTGGTTAAAAACTATTTCTGAAAAAGTATCTGCTTCTTTTGGATTGTGTTTTTTTGTCTAAGGTTTAATTTATTAGTTCTTAACAACTGATTACACTGCTCTACTGTCTGTTCTTTTCTTTTTTTTTTTTTTTTTACAAAGTATCTGCTTCAGACATTAAATGTATTAAATTTTAAATACTTTAATCAGATGAATCAGAAAACAAATGACTTTTATGCTGGTTAGTTCATTTTTACACATATATGCTGGTTTATGTACATGTATACATGAGTAAATATTCCACTAGAATGAACCTGTAAAGTGAATGCATCATAATGTGCAGACAGTGTTTTGAATATTCCTTTGGACTAAAACCTATTCTTGTGTTCATTTTAAGAATTTCACAATTTGTCCCCAGACTTATCTTGGAAACTTTAGCCAAGGAACATTTAAGACTTGAGTTCTCTTTCAGATTTGCTTTGCCAAGGGAAATGATATTCTACTGACTTTATTATGGGTTTTATTGAGACATATTTTGATGCTGGACCTGACATGAAAGGACGTGGAGTGGGACAGAACCCTCAGAAGAAAACAAACAAAAGCAACCATTGTAGGAACAATAATAGCAACAACAACCAGAACAAGAACTCAGCAAACTGCTACTTTTAGAATAATTAAGAACAATAATAATTGATAATTTAAAAAAAAACCCTCAACCTCCTTGTCTCAGGACATAAGCCATCCAATAACCACAAGGTTGGCAGTTAGAATCTCACTCTGTCTTAGTCAGTCCGTTGTGTCCTTGGGCAAGACACTTGATCCTCTTTCCTTCCAGCGTCACTCACACTGGTGTAGGAATGGGAATGAATGTTTGGTGTAGGTTGGAGGGGCCGCAGGCGTTAATTGTCTTCCCCAGGGCAACTATGGATACAGATGTAGCTTACCACCATGAGAGGGAGAATGTGAGAGTGAATGAATAATGGATCAATAAGTGACTTTGGTGCCTTGAAAAGCTCTATAGAAATGTAATCCATTATTATTGTTATTTTAAAGTGGATGGAACAACAACATAATACAATAAATGATTTGCTAAATCTTTTGAGCTCGTTTACAAAACACAAAATCTTACAGTTTACATAAAAATGACTTTAAAAACGAAATGTTTCTTTAGTTTGGGGAGTTTTGTTGTACAATCATGAATTCCATATCTGGTTCTTCACAGTGTGTGCTCTCGAGGAGTTTCCACAGCTCCCACTTGTTCTCTTTGTTTATTTTCCATCCGTCATATCCAGCCAATGCTCTTCTAAACTGCAGTCCTGTTGAATCAATAGAGCAGTGAAAGCCTCTGACTCAAACTCAACATCGGTAATGCATTTCAGTCAGCGGGTAACGGCGTGGGAATGACAGATTTTTTTTATGTAGAGATCTTGGCCTCTCTGCTGCTGATCTGAGAGACTATTCTTATTCAGTCAGTCGCCTCAGCTGTCCTCGCCATGCACACGTTTGCCCTTGATAAGATTAATTAGCCACTCAGTGAATAGATAGTTGGAGTTTCAAGGTAGTTGTAGTGCACTGAGCCCAGTGTAGGTCACCTGCATGCCAGATGTAACACTATGGAGCCTGTGGGAGCCGTTTGCGCCGCTGGCCTTCCTGTTTCCATACCAGTCACTGCACTGGCAAGGCCCAGAGCTGCCATTAATCAGAGAGTGGAATTCAGAGGTGGAAAAAGCAGATTCTCCATAGCTTGCAGGATCACCCTCTGCACGGTAAATCTCTGGTTAATTATCTCCATGCATGCCTCAGTTGGTTTTCCAGCTGATGTGGCTGTTGAATTCGTAATGTGCCCTTTTGTGGTCAGCTTTCAACAGATATCACCTTCAAAGCCTTGGTCCTTAATAGGGGGTGTCTCCCCTTTTACTTTCAAGGCAGTTCAGCAGGAAAAAAAACACATTAATGCTGTTTTAAGAACCGCTAATGGATCAGCGTAAATCAGCGTAAAGCCAGGCGGATCCTCCCTCGGACTGAGAGCTTCCTTTCCTGAGTGTCGGCTGCGTCGTGAAGAGAAATAAGCCTTTTTTTCCTGCAGCGCTGAGCTCCTTCCCGTGAGCTCATGTGTGGGTAAACAGTAACAGCTTGGCTCCAGAACAAATGGCTCCAATGCAGAGCAAGGCTACGGTGAGATTCCATTACTGTTTTGGCAGGGAGCTCAATGCAGACAGCCAGACCAGGCCTCAGCAGCCACCACACACACTGAGGATCAGCTTCCTGCCAGGGCTTTTGATTTCATTCAGGTGATGAATCCTCACAGCTGGCCTTGAGGGGAGGGGGAGTGGGGGTCTGCAGGACATCAGAGTTTGACTTCAACCATGCCCAGGATGTTGCAGGAAATAAGCCTTTCTTTTTCAGTATTGAACATTAATGCTGCTACTTGATGCTTTGTAGTAGAAGGGGTCTAACGCTCAGTCCAGATGAGAGATTTACAAAGAGATGAAACCGCTTTAGAAGGTCGAGGTAAAGGTTGTAGCGTCGTGACTTGGACTCGACTCACTGATCGTAGTGATTCAGTCCGCCAAGGGAGGGTGGTTTTAGGTGATCACACCTTATAGTGTGTCCTTCTCACTATTTAGAGGCTGCAGGTCACCTGATGCCACCTGTTACTATCAACCTGTTCCCTGTTCAATCCTGTCTCCATAGTGTGTGTTTTCTCTCCTTACTAGAGGTGACACCAACTCCTCTAAACAACAGAACTGCTCCGGGAAACGCTTGGTCCTTTCAATAAATACCACAAGTGCAGCTCTAGTAAATAATTCACTATCACAGTCCTCATTCATAATTTAAGATGCTACAAATTATATCCAGCTAAAAAAAAAGCTTGAAAAAGCCGACAGTCAAAATAGAATGTACAGAGGTTTAGGTGCTATTCAAACATGGCGCTACATTGCATTTCTGAACGTTGAAACTCATCTAATGGAGAATTTTTATGTAAGAGACATGGTTTATAGACCTTTTCACACCTATTGTACCACATATTTTTCATATGCATTCATTAACATTTAGTCATCGTAGTTCATTTTCTCAATTAGTCGATTAATTGTGTGGTGTATAATAACGTGAGGAAAATTCTAAAATGATTGCGAGACCAAAGTAACCAGAAGAAAAACACTCAAGCTGATTATAGATGATTAAACTCGTTTGTAATAAATTTAAGAGTCATTAGATGAATGGAGCGTTTTTAGCTTTCACTGTCTTTGATATAAACTGTCACACACAGAAACCGTGGACGCATTAATTATTCAGTACATGTCCTGGTTTTGTGTTCAGTCTTCATTGATGTAACTATCTGACCTGTTGAAGGGAGGTTTTGTGATTTAGGATTCTCTGAGGTTGTTAAACATCAGTGTAATTGGTCAAATATATCTAACAGATGCTGAAACTACAAAGTCAAATCTGAAACCTTAACCCATAAAGACCCAAACATCCACCAGTGACCAAAAATATCAACTGATCTACACTGTTTTAACACCTATTGATCCACTAATCAATACATGTAAAAAAAAAATTGGTATAAAAAGCAGTTTGTCATCTTTCATCAGATATGACCCATTTGGATGTTCAGTGGTTCCGTAGTTACCGTGGAAACGCTGTTGTCTTTCATAACAATGAGTCACCAGTAAAACCCATGGAGTTTGATAAGTGACTTGGCTGATCTTCACTCAATGATATATTTTACTGAAAAAGTCACTATTGCTTCAGTTTCCTGTTTTATATATAATACTTTAACTTTAATCTGAGCTTTAATGTACATGACCAGTAAATTAAATATAGAAAAGTATATCGGAGTATTTCCTAAAACAATGCAAAATACAAAGACTAATATTACAATAAATGTTAATAAATCACTTCAGAAAGGTTACAATAAGTGAGAAAAATCATATGGGAACAGCCACTAAAGCTAAAGGAGATAAAAAATTATTAGAAGAAACATCAGAAACAAACATCAGAATCTGAAAATATATATATTTTCCTTCTGTCGGTCTTTCCTCTTGATCCAAATAACACAATTTAACACAAGTAGAGAATTAATTATTTAATTCTCCATTGTCATGCATTGGAAAATCTTTAAATGAAGCTATGTCGGGTTTGCTTCAACATCTTCAAGAATGCATTCAGAAATATAAATAAGGGGAGCTATCACTCCAACAAATTAGTCAGTAGTTGCTTTTCCACTGACCATCAAGTTGCACAAATATAACTTTTGCATAAATATTTACAATTACAATTTCAACAAAACCCTAATTCTTCAAATAAAGGTATTTTCGCTGGTAAGAGGTGGTTTTTCGGGCATAGCGCAAATTGTATATTAAGCAAAACTGCAATGGAAAGATGTTTTTCACAACTACAGTCAGGTGAATTTTTTTAAAAAAGGATGTTAACAGACATTACAGCAAGCGAAGAAGAGTTTTCAAAGAAACGTGCAGTATGTGTGGACACACCAGGATCCCAGTAATTTAAAAACAAAAATTAGTACAAGGTAAAGGTAATATATACTTATAACAATGAATATATTTGTAAAACAATGTGGTATTTATGTTTGTCTGTATATTTATGGAATGACTTCTTGTATCATGTCATGATAATAAATAAACAAATCATCACATTTGTAGAAAAAACAACATTAGACACTTCTGTTTTTTAGTTAATATCAATCGCTGCATTTCCATTATGGTTTTATTGCAAAACAATGGCAATATTCCTAAAATTTTGACGAAGTATATTTGATTTCAATTGACAGTTGTTCTAAGCAGGAACATTCTAACGCTAGTGAAATATCATCCCGTGAGATGTCACTGCTGGAAGATGGACCTTTCAATGTCTTTATATGACGCAGCATTTCTCTGCTGTTTGCTGTCTCTAAAATGGCAGTTATGTTTTTCTTGTGAATCATTTCGAGGATATATGAAAGCATAAGAACTTTTTATCGATATTGGAGTCGTTTTTTTTGGGGGGAAATTCAGGTGTTTCCATTACCAGTTTTTTTTTATAGCGCTATTTACATTTTGTGACTTTCCAAAGGTAATGGAAACGCAGCTAATAAAAAAATTGCACATATATCCAGTGGAAAAGTCGACTACTGATGTTGAAGAACGCTTAAAAAGAGGGTCTTATGTTCAGATTTTCTCATGTGCGGGTCGATGGACATGTAAAAAAACGTCAGAGAACATGTTGTATTCCTTTTCTACTCGGCACAAAGCAGATGTATCTGTGAGATCAGAGGACGGAAGACGAAGTGAATTATAGATAGACAGAATGTTTCTGCCTGTGAGTGATTGCAGTCTGTGGAAGTGCATCTCAATAGACAACTGATGTAAAATCAATGTTGAGAGTGCAACCTAATCAATGTTGCCATGATGAGTATGTGCAGGGCACTGAGAGATTGTTTTATTTGCTTGAGAGGTGACCCTGCGTTCCCTTCGACGGCCCCTCCCTCTGCAAACACACTGCCTCCTCACACTGATTTGGACGACATTATGTTTGCTCATCCAGGCTGTTCATTTTGTTTCTTTTTCACTGTAACTTGGCGATTTTCCCCAGTCCTTTCATATAACCCCCACAGGGAACATGTTCATTCCAGTGAGAGCAGTCGGCCATCAGCTCTGCATACGATAATGAGAGAACAGCTAACAATGAGTGTGGGACGTTCGCTCCAAACGCCGAGCTGAGTCGGCAGGTCTCGGTGACCTTGGTGTGTGTAATGTGTAATGGAATAGCCAGGTCTGGAAGACAGGCCAGGCGGAAAGACTGATGTATTATTGAAACATTATTTTACTTCATCCTCTATGGATAATAATAGCTCCACCTGGGTTGAAGTGGTGCTTATAAGGCTTATTACAGTGACTATTAGAATGTGCAGAGTGATTAATAAAATCAGAACATGGTGTAAAGTACAGTACCTGAGAGTGAAGTACTTTGAATAGTCTCTAAGGCAGGGGTGTCAAACATGCAACAATCTGAACCCCCGAAAGGGTCCAGTCTGGCCCCTGGGATTTATGTGAAATTTTGTAGAAATATGTATTAATGTATAATGTATTAATAATATAATGATTTAGAATGTATTAATAATATAATGTTTTAGAATATATTAATAATATAATTTTTGGACAAATTAAAAATTTCTATCTGAAATACAAAAATGACAGTGACTGTATTGATGGTTATATTTCAAGTCCCACGTACAGATCAAAATAGGTTGGATCAGTAAAATACTATAATAATAACCTGTAAATAGTCACAGTTCTACATTTTGATCTTTGTGAATGTAAGCATTTTCATGTCATTTTACTGTATTTACAATAAAACTATTATTTCGGGCGGTGCACTGGTTAGCACTCGTGCCTCACAGTGAGAAGGAGCCTGGTTCGAATCACACACCAGACCTTTCTGTGTGGAGTTTGCATGTTGTCTGTGTGGGTTTTCTCCTCCCACCATCCAAACACATGCACTGATAGGTTAATTGGTTAATCTAAATTGTCCATAGGTGTGAATGTGAGTGTTTGTCTATATATGAGATAAACTGGAGACTCTTACATGTACCCCGCCTTCACCCATTGTAGTTGGATTAGGCCCCCAGTGACCCCAGTGAGGATAAAGCGGGTTCAGATGATGAGGCGAGAAACTATTATTTCACAAAATGCACATAACCTGAACAAATATGAACATTATGAAGTGTAAATGTAACACTGTTCTGCCTGTTAAATGTTTTGTGTGTATTTGTAGATCCAATAATAAATAATCTATACGCTGTAATTGATAAACTGAGACATGCTTTTGTTAAAATTGCATTTAGTTTTCTACAGAAGTGTTAGTTTATTCATGTTATTCACAATGTTTGAAAGGATAGTTTGTAGACGCGAACATTTTCATCACATTATTTAACTTTTTAGAGGAAAATTTGGAGTTGAAATTATTTATATATTATGTTATTATTTTAGTGGTACGGCCCAATTCCAATTACATTTGGTTTAAGGTAGCCCCTGAACTAAAATGAGTTTGACACCCCTGCTCTAAGGTCACTTTCATGATGATAATTTGTTGGTTTTGTTTTAGATTTAGCAGACATCTGGTTTGAAATTCTTGAAAATGTGACTGTTTTAGGCCAGACTCCTGCAGAAAACCGGAACATTTTAAAGGTTAATAAACCCATTCTGTCATAATTATCACATAATCACCATATTCCAATTATCTCCATTCATCTGTGTAAAAACAGTTGAGTGAAACTAAGGGAAATAAGACGTTTTTATCATCACTTCCACATCATTTGCCACTGTTCGACTGTTCATGATTTAATGCTATGTTCTCATTGTGCCTCATTTTTTCTGATTTGAGTTAAATGGAGAACAAGCACTACTGTGATTTAATTTGGTTTGTAAGGCATCACAAACATGCACATCCTTGTTGTTAAGTAGATTTAATAACTACAGGATAATATAGCAAAAAACACAAAACTGTGTCCAGTGTAGCTGCTATGCTAAATCATTTTCCAGCTGAAATGTTTCCAACAGACTCTAGTGAGAATATATGCAGAGAAGTCATCTTAAATACCCATAATCCCCTGTGTTACATCATGCATCAATCATCTTTTAAAAAAAAATACACTTAATATACAGAAAAAATGTTTTAGGAAAAAAGGGGAATAATTTATTTCCTCATATGTATAAGACAAGTTTAGAAAAAACAAAGTCTTTGCAGTATTATTAATATAGACAGAAGTAGAAAATACACATCAAGAATCAGACTAATAGATTGGTGACATAAAGTTAAGACATTAGACATTAGTATTGTTAACTGCACTTTTTTATTCGATAATTAATGAAATCATTATTTATCCCTGTTTAATACTTTTCTGACAGTTCGTACATTTATATATATATATATATATATATATATATATATATATATATATATATATCTCAATTTTTGAAAGACCCAACTAACGAATAATCCAAGTTACGAAATGACTGAATATGAAAGAAAACTCAACTTACGAAACAAAACCGGACATGTAAATACGTACTGTACATAAACACATTCTCTATTTGATAGAGTTGCTCTCTCATTGGCTATCTCCCAACACCCCGCTGGCCTCCCATTGGCTAAGAGGGAGCTACCCATGATGCTTTTCGTGTGTCTTCGACCCTTATTTGTGACAGAGTTCTTACCGCGGTCACAGTGGAAGCACCTTTACTGTCGTCTGGTGAGTTTTTCCAGTGTACTCATTGCAACTTTATTATTCCTTATTCATCATGGGCCCAAAGTGCTTCCTGGTCCATTAACAAACACTACTGAAGGTGAAAGTAGAGCCAAACGGGCAAAAAGCAGTAACCACAATTAAAACAACCACAATGGTATGAATATGATTTGTGATTTGTCTTGTTCATTTAAAAAATCATTTTATTTTACTTTAAATGAAAAATTATACTTTTATCATTTTAGACGGTTTAGGGGGTAGTATCAGAGCCTTTTACATGTACTTACGAAAAAATCACATTACGAAACCACTTCTGGCACAAATTAATTTAGTAAATTGAGGTACCACTGTATATCAATTGTGTAAATATGACCGTCTCCAGTAGATTATGTCCTTATGTCCCCACTGTTTGGTCTGAACCTCAGTGTGATTGACAGCTTTCACCTCAGACCAACATGACTGACGTTAATGTACCTTCAAGAACACACGTTAAATCAAAACAACTTCAGGTCAGAAAGTTCGTCCTTTTGTCATTTTCATTCCGCAGCAACATTGCCAACAGTTTGATTGGTGGCGGATGCACTCAGTGTCAGTAGATTTGATGCGTTGACACAGGTCTATTATATCTTCACATGTCAACCAACATTCAACAACAGCTTTTCAAGAAAACTGTGAACATCCAGTGTGTAATGTGTGCAGAAATGGGATGTAAAACTCATGTTTCATTATTTCATTAATAAGAAAATGAAAGCTGTATTTTCCATTCCCTTCAAATAATTATATCTACAGAGAAACTCCATGTTTCTGCATGAGTAAGACAGATTAATTGGTGCTGATAAGATGCTTTAGAAATTGTATCCTCAGGATTTGGCTGCGATAGTGACTGATCTCATGCTTCTCAAATGGTCAAATGGAATGACTGATTTGTCAGGGAAAAAAAAGATCGTAAAAGATCAAAATCACCCACATTTATTTTATTATTATTTAATTCCACTGCCTTATTAAGTTCCTTTGACTTAGATGTTTGATTCAACAGTTTTCCAAATTTTTTTACAAAGTCAAAAATAATTATTTCTTGACAGTGTTGAATTTTTGTCTGTTTTCAGGATCTTACTTTTCTATCTTTACTGATAGCATCTGTTGTTTTATCATAAAAAATTATCATTATCGTAAAAGTTCTCTATTTAGATCTGATGAATAGAGGTAAAAGAAAATATCAGTTTGGCAATATATCTTGATATTTCATTTCACGATACTTTATCAATATTAAAAAGTACTGTATCAATATTTTTTGTATTTATTCAAATGCAGATATGGCGGAGTTTAATTTTAGTTTTTCTTGGATTTTCATCCTAAAAGCACTGTTTACTGTCTAGGCAGATGTTTATTTTTTTTAATCGCATAGAAATAAAGCAATAATTTTATATATGAACTAATAGAATATGAACATTTGAGCAGGATCATAAACTGTAACATCTGTAAAATATCATGAAAGTTTTTAGTTTTTCATTTTTTTAAAATTCTGATGAAATAAGAATGTGTTTAGTATTGGTTCATATTTCCAGTGTATTTAATTTTTTCCAGGAAATAATAAGAATCAAAAACCAAAAATAGCCTTTTTAACAGTATCATGATATATCAGGATATATTGTATCGTGGTCCTAGTATTGTGATTTGTATCGTAATGCCAGATTTTTACCAACACACATCTCTAATTATAATGATTAAATATCACTGGTCTTCAAGTAAAATGCTTCTAGAATATAAATAATGAAATGTTCCCACATGTGTGTTAATAAAACTCAAAAGAAAACTCAAGTCTTAAATGCTGGTTGGCTTAAGTTTCCAAAATCTGTATATCATTCTGGTAAGTGATACGTCTGGGGTCAAAATGTAAAATTGTTAGAAATGAACAAGAGAATAGGTTTTAGTTCAAAGGAATATTAGTGTCAGATCTACTTCAAAACACTGTCTGCACATTATGATCCATTCACTTTACAGGTTCTTTCTAGTGGAATATTTACTAATCCATTATATATATGTATATAAACCAGTATATATGTGGAATAACACACCATCATATATATTAAAAACATGAACTAACCAGCACTAAAGTCATTTGTTTTATGATTATTATTATTAAACTATATAATATTTAGCACATTTATTTTCTGAAGCAGTTTAATTGGTGTAAAATGATCTAGCATGTTTCTGGTGTAATATGACGCCATGACGTCACATCCGTAGCTTTCCGGTTTCCAATTTTCTGCAACTATAGCGACTGATGGGAAACATGAGTCTTAAAAATAAGGCTTTGATTTTATAAGGCGACAGAAACAATACCATGAACACTGTTGTGTGCCTCTGTGTAAGTCATCGTCCAAATGTCATAGCGTATTAAGCTTTCATGTGTTTTCTAGCGATTTAGAGCTAAGAAAAAAATGGCTGGTCAACATACGACGCAAAAAGGTTATCTTCACACCCCATACAAAGGTCTGCAGCCTGCGTTTCTTAAAGGAGCAAAATGTTAAGTGCATCCCTACATTTACATTCTGTGGCTTTTCCCATTTCCTCATTGATCTGTAGCAGAGTGCTTCTACTGCTACCTCAGATGTGGCCCTGTCCTTATTTAACACTAATGCCAAACACATGTGAAAACAATAAGAGGTTAAACACATAGATATATAGACCATGTTACACAGATTGTTTAATTGAATGTATTACAAAGCAAATAAATAAATACAGGCTTATGCGGTCACAAACCGCTACGTTAGCTCTCCTGTTGCTAGCTTAAGATTAGCCACAAAGCTTTCATATTGGTGTATGTACGACGAGGTGTAGAATATAAACCCCTTGTCCAGTTTTGACATAAGTGTCTTGGAAGAGCCTTTGATGATGATGCAAATGGAGAGTTTAGTTTAGTTTAGTTTAGGGAGGTCTTGCAGGCAGCGGGTGTAAAACTCCATTGTTGTTTTGTCGAACCAGAAAAGCTGAGACGGCACTTCCAGTAACCAGGAACAAATGTGCAAAAAATGAATTCAAAATAACATGAAAAAATCCAGAAAAATCACCATGGGAACAGTATCATGATATATCGTATTGTGATCCTAGTATTGTATTATATTGTAGGTATCGGAACATTCTTGCCTCTATTGATGTAATATCTCTGCTTTGGTTCTAACATGGTCTGGATTTGCTTCAGATTGAGCTTGAGTCGATACTACACAGCTGTTGTCACACATTACACACACATGAATCATGGAAAGTGTAGGATATTTGGAGCTTGGGATGGAAATGACGAATAAAGAGAGGGTGTTTCCATGCTCCTCATAGAGGTAATGGCCTGGATTGAGACACGGGCTGCGTTTAAGTGGCTGTGGCAGTGACTTGTAATGTAATCAGCTCTTCCTTCTGCACAGATCCAGTCACATTTCATTTAGCCAGAACACAAAGAGCGAGCTGTGTTCAGCAGGTTTCACATCGCTCCTCTACATCTCCAGAATTATTTCAAGTATCAGCCTCTCACCTCCAGCGACGTCTCAACATTTTCACCATTTATTGTTTATACCGTCATGTTTTAAAAGGTACAGGCGACACCTGAGGCACAAATAAAGTCGATCTGAACATCGGCGTCGGCTCCAGGTTGTGATTCTGCTGCTGGATTTTGTTTTCGCTCCACCAGACGAGACGCTGCCGCTTGCATTCAGCTCACATCTCCGCTCAATCTTTTTACCCCCCCCCCCTTTTTTATTTTTTTTCCAGAGAGGATGAAAGAACATTGACTTTTACAAAAGATGAAAGAAGCCCTTTAGTTAAAAGAGTGTCTTCTTGTCAAATAACACCCCCAACCAAACTCCTTTTGCAGTGGAGATGACGACAGCCTCCAGAGACAAAGAAAAGTGATTATACCCCATTATTGAGTAGATTATTAGACTTTGGAGTTTAACTTTAAAAGAAACAGGTGTTCAGTTCTATATATGGTGGAACACATGAGTGTAATTACGAGGCTCTGTGATGTGTTTAATTATGTTTAAATTGTTTTAGCTGTAGTAGTAATAGTAGTTTATTCACTCATTAATTACTTTAAACAACAAACAAAAAAGAAAAACAAACATAACCATTGTTCCATATACAATGTGACTTAGGCTGAAGTAAAACTTATTACACTGCTCTACAATTTTATTTTATTTTTTACAAAATATCTTCTTCAGACAAAACAAATTACTTCAGTGCTGGTTAGTTCATGTTTTTAATATATATGATGGTGTGTTATTCCACATATATGCTGGTTTATGTACATGTATACAATGGATTAGTAGAGATTCCACTAGAAAGAACCTGTAAAGTGAATGGATCAGACAGTGATTTGTTGCAGATGTGGATGAGTTTTTTTTGTTTTGTTTTGTTTTGGGTTTTTTTACCACTTTCATAAGTATCTACCATTTTAAACTGTGTAATAACTGTGTAATCCCATGATCCTATCAATCTATGTCAATAATTGGTGTAAAATACAGTTTTTCATCTTTTTTTGGTCACCAGATATGACCCATTTGGACTTTCAGAGGCTCTGTAGTTACCATGGAAACACTGTCATCTTCTACAATATTGAATCAGCAGTAAAACCCATGGAGCCTGAGCAAATGACTTTAGTGCTGGTTAGTTCATGTTTTTAATATATATGATGGTGTGTTATTCCACATATATGCTGGTTTATATACATGTATATAATGGATTAGTAAATATTCCACTAGAAAGAACCTGTAAAGTGAATGGATCATAATGTGCAGACAGTGTTTTGAAGTAGATCTGAGACCAATATTCCTTTTGAATTTCACATTTTGACCTCAGACCTATCTTGGAAACTTGAACCAACCAGCATTTAAGACTTGAGTTTTCTTTATCACTAACACACATGTGGGAACGTTTCATTAATTTGATTTCAGAAGCATTTTACTTGTAGACCAGTGTTATTGCTTAACCCTATTTACATTTAATACAATGTTTCCACAAGAAAACAAACAAGCAAACAAAAATGTCAAAGTAATCACTGCTAAATATATAATATAAGAGAATATATGTTTAATTTTGATTTAGGTAAATTATGTCCTTTTCTTAACTATCAATACAGATCCTAATGTTTTGATCGAGTCACTTCCCCAGTCAATCCTGAGCTCTATGTCTTTGACTAATACCGTATTTTCCGTACTATATATACTGGACTATGAAGCGCACTGTCAATGAATGTTTTTTTTTTGTTTGTTTGTTTTTCATATTTAAGACACACTGGACTGTAAGGCACATAAAGTGAAGTCAAAATGATGAGATATAAGGTCAAAATTATTAGATGAAAAGTGGATAGATAGATAGATCTTTGCAGTTTTTATGTAGTTCTGATGTTACTGAGCCTTCATTTAATTCTGTATAGTAACTATCCTCTGTCTTCTTTCTTATCATCACTCCTACTTTAAAATTGTTTCACTCTTTCTCATGTCATAAATAATCAAATAGTAATCCTCGATCACTCTAACCTTTTCTGAAACATATTTTATTTCACTGCTGGACATGAGAGCAATAAGTTCCTCTGCCGTGAGTGTTGATTGTAGTATTTTTGTGATAAAATGCAGAAGTGGTGCAGAATTGCTTCCAGACAGAATGGGGGCAGAACAGACTGTACGGTAGTTGAGTATCTGTGATGAATCAACAGCTGATCATCAAGGCCAACGTCTGCAAACAGTCACATAAAAGAGGCTCCACAAATCAGAGAGAGAGAGAGAGAGAGAGATGGATACATACTGACTGATCACACTCAACACCATGAACGTGATTGTTCGCGTCATCGTTTATAAAGTTTGTGATGTTGTCTGTCCACATCACAACACAAAAACACACATTGACAGTGACCTGAGAAGGACAGAAACCAAGTGACACGAGATCAGGAACAGTATGGACCCATATACAAGACTCACAGACCAAGATACGCTTTTAACAAACTTCAAATCAAGTGCAAATGAAAGGTCATGACCTGGGGATGCCTTGTGTTATGACATCATACCTGCCTGGTTAAGGATCAGGGGCGTTCGGGGATATACCCAGAGCTAGGGCATTAATTAAAATGTCGACTAGTCGACATGTCGACTTCTGTAGCACAAGTCGACTTAAATTTGGAGGAGTCGACAAGTCGCATGTTATTCTTTCTCTCCCTGTCTCTCTCTATCTCTCTTATTCTTTCTCTCTCACTTTCTCGCTCTCTCGGCGCGTAAACACAGACCAGATGTAACCAAGACACCTGCAGGTAAAACCGTTGTGGTGGGGTAACAAAACACACATTGCGTGTGTGGAAATACTTCATTTTAGATAAAAAAAAAAAACGGTGCGGCCATCTGAAGAGGTATCTGTTAACCTGAGTGATGCGAGCAGTATTCGCTAGCTAACCTGTATAATAAGCAGCGCAAACAAGCCGCATTAAGACAACACACTCTTTTTCCGCCCAAACATGATATGGACAGTGTGGGGTTCATCTTATTGGCCTTAAACTTTTTACACGTAATATAAAAAGTGAGGACGTGTGACAGACGTGTGGACAGTCCAGTTTTAGAGCAGTGGGTCCAGACCAAATGTGGACATACGTTCACCTACTGATGTTCAGTTAAATTTAACAGAAAACTCTTTGCTAATGTTAGCCTTTATTTTGTTAGGGTTAAAATGTTGATGCTTATGTCTTGTCAGTGGACATTGTTACGTTGTAGTGAATATTAATACAAGTTGCTCATTGCTGGACAGACAGGTGTCCATGTTTTTTTTTTGCTGTGTATCTGTGTTGTTTCTCTGTTGACAGTGTGATGACATCACGACAAGTTGACTCAACTTAGACTTTATTGACGGATAAGTCGACTTGAAAAAAACATCATTAATGCCCTACCCAGAGCAGTGGCTTCTGACGCCATAAGCCTAGTTGACCTGCAACTGTCATTTTTTTGTTGTGGTGGTTTTTTTGTTTGCTTTTTTTTTTTCAGTAATTTTTTTTTTTTGGAACATGAAACACTTGTCAATGTTGTTTTGGCTATCTGTAAAATTCCTTGAGTCGCCTGGTTTCATATGTTGTATATGTACAAGGGGTAGACGCTGTGTGAATCCAACCACAGTCATTTGGACTCGTAGCTCATAATTGCCACACTTTCCCAAAACCATCTGTTGTCCCCTTCAGACCCTGACAACTCCCAACATGTTGGCACTCTGACGCTCTCCAAACACTGACACAGATAAGAGACGTGGGAATTAACCAAATGCTTTTTCTCCAGGCATAAAACTAAGATCAAATATTATGCAGAGTGATTCTGTGCTCTGAGATGCCCTGAGGTATGTCAGCGAAGGTTTTCCCTTCATTTGGAAACGATGGAACGCTCTTTTTGCATCGGCACCTTTTATTATGTGGATTACTCTGAACTAAAGGTTATTAGTCGAGATAAGAATAGATGGTAATCCAATTAAATGTCAACATTTGCTCTTTGGGAAAAAAAGGGTTCATGGTGGTGGCACTTAAGCTTTTAGGTCACGCATTATGAAAATGTAATTGTACTTATTAAATTCACCTTTCATTGCCTGATACGCTGATGTGCGCAGAAGATAATTAAGTGCATGCTCTTGCTATTTCTATTTGATTTAGTGATTCGTCATATACCCACATGAGTGTTTTTGTTGCTTTTACTTTTCATAAACATTTTTTTTCTCCCCGTCTTCTGGTGTTTTCGTATGTCCAGGCTGTTTTATTGGCTGCAGTTTCTTGCTGCTCAGTGGAGGAGCGTTAATGAATCACCAGCTCTGCATCGTAATGGGAGCCGTTAATGGCCACAGCCACGGTAAAGGTTATCATAAACACATTTGCCGTGCTTTAGTGCTTGAATGAAAGAGAAGATGAAGGGAAAAGACTCATACGGAAGCTTATCATTTGCTCAAATGATCACTGTGGGTACGGTTTAATGGGCTGCAGGGGAGACATGTGCCAACGAGTTATTAAGAAAACACATGGAACTTCATACAAGTCCACACAGATGTTTTATTTGTGGTTTAATGTGAAATATTGGATGCAATGTCTTAAAATGTCTGCTTTTTACAGTTTCTGTTAGGGGTATGAATCCAACAATATGCTCGAAGTCACAATTTAGGATCACGACATAATGCATCACAATATATTACAGCACTGTTCTTTTTTTGTTTTTTAAGATTATTTCTTTTAAAAATGTAAGTACACCACAAATACAAATCACAGTTTTATTTGATCATAACAGGATCGAATACTTTATCACAAAACTTCCTTATGCAGGATTTGGATGATGTTGTAACATGCAGCTTTACCCGTACAGAACACACACCCACAAATAAATAAATACATAAAATTATGTTTTACAGAGATTACAGTTGAAGATCCTGCTCTATAAATAAAAGAGCTTAATAACCAAAACACAAAAAAAAAAACGGAACACAAAAGTGATGCTGCATTTGAATGAATACCTAAATATATTGAATATATTCAGTACCTTTATGCCCAAAAGTAGCCTAGCTGTGCTAGACCCACTTAGCGCTAGCACATCTATTGTGCTACCGTAGTAGTCTAGTTACGCTCAATGTAACTATTGGCTAGATTTACCTGAAACTGGCCGACGAATCATTGTGAAGTATAGAGCCAGAGGGTGGGTGTAACAACGTGAAGCTGCAACAATTCGGAGAGAAACAACCGTAAACAACCATAGAAGAAGAACAACGGGTGGTGATTTCCTTTTATCAAAGATGAGTGAATGTGTGAAAACATTTAAATTCTGTTTACAGAAGTGACAGCAGTTGTTAAGCTCCGTAATCCACCATGTTGCTTAATCATTCATAACTTTCTCATAACTTTCCGTCATGAACCTTCCAGCGTCTCATCCTAAAGATTACGCTGATTGGTTGTAGTACCGTCGTATTGAATACAGAGGGATTGGAAAGACAACCTTTTAGCCCCGCCTCTTGTGCCTATGAAGCGTTCCTTGACCTATGCATTGAATGAATAAGTTTAGCATGGCTTGGCTAGCCTAAAAGTACATTTTAAAACATTATTGTTTGCCTAAAAGTCGATTGAAGACAAACTTTACATCTTACGCGAGGTGTTAATTAGATAGTGCCTCATGAAATGATCAATCATATATTATTAATCAAACCCAAACATTACTTGCATAGATAACACTGTCCTCCATCTTGCATAAAGAGCAGTTTTAACACAGGAATTAATTGCTTTGGTATTTTGCTGGATTTTGTGTTGAACTTTTAATTATCACAACACATCGAGCTGCCTTAATGAATGTTAATCGGTAATTAAGGAGTTAAATGAAAATAATGGAAACTCAAATGGATGATATGCATGAGGTTTACAGTTGACTGGAAATCATTAATCTAATGTTCTGATGTTATTTCAGTTGCTAATTACTTGTGACTGCCCTTTTCTTCTTATTATTTTCTCACACATCTGCTTTAAATCACATTATTATTTCATTAATATTTTATTAACACCATATTAGACATAAAACACTCCTGTCTCACCTTTTCCTTAAATGTATTACAGAATGAGGTTGAAGAATAGATGGAGGATATATTTTAAAAAATCAAAAAAAATATGTGCAGATGAAATAACACCAACAACAACGAAAACCCTTTTTTTTTGGCATTTCCACTTTTCACCTAATTTTCTTCCACCACAATAGTATAAACCTAACAATGGTTTATTTATACACACACACAGTAGACATAATGAATAAGAGGAGTCATTTGTTGGCATTGAACACTGGGAGGCATAAATAAACCCTACATCTCACTCGGCTTGTCGTCTTTGTGAACAAAATTGCAGAGGGCAGATTTGACAGAACTTAACTCTACAAAGCCTCCTGCTGAAAACTACCCTGGAAAGCAGAGGCATCATCCTGACGTGTCATGTTTTCTGGCAGATCAGTCTGGCACCGCTCCCATTCTAACTGATTTCCACTCAGATGTGATCATCCTGAGCCAATCAGAGGTGGGGGGGGTCTACATACGGGACAGGTCCAACATGGTTTGACAAAATAGTTGCTTTTCTGTTAACCTTCAAATTGTGCAAAAATATAACTTGCGTATAAAAATGTATCTAATATAAAAATGACAATTTCGACAAAACCTTTGTCTTTGTATAAACAGTTTTTACGCAAGAGGTGTTTTTTCAGGGGTGTTATGCATAACTGCAACAGAAAGACCTTTTTTCGCAACTTCAGTCGGGTGAAAAAAAAAATTCAGATGTTGGCAGATCTTACAACAAACAAAGGAGAAGAAATTTAAGGCAAGTCACATTTATTTATATGCAAAGGGTAACTCAAAGTGCTTTACAAAAGCATGAAAAAAATCACAGAAGTAAAGACATTGAAAATCACAAAAGGTTAAAAGGCATTAAAATAATCAGAGACAAAATGTGTTTTTTTTTTTAAATTAATTCACAGAGTGAAATAAGTGCATTCACTTTTATGAAAAACTTAGTCAAGATTTGTAATTGTTTTTATTCCTCTTTAGTCATGAAAAACGTAATTTGATTGAAATCTTTTTAATGAGCCTATTTTTTATGGAGTTACAAAAATATCCACTCAACTGGAAAACATGTGTTTAAGCTTCGAAACAAAGATTTAAAACTCAATATCAGAAATCTATGAAATAAAACATTTTTAATCCAGGTTTTGTTTAAGAGGAGACCGTTAATTACAGTCTAATAACAACAAACAATTGATTTCCATGTAAACATGTTAGTGCAGATCAGGTACAGTAATGATATGAACTGACTGATCACGCTGACATTGTTTTGTATCTGAAAAGACGACACTGCCGTTGCTTCTACTTTACGTCACACTGCCGGGTAGTCCCACCCTGCGACACTGATTGGCTCCTTCCTTTTGAAGTAGATTTGACCCTCATGCTACTCAGACGGTTGTGTGAGCGTAGCATAACGCAGCCAGATGTCATAACTAATGACAGGCTGTCACCTGTGATTCCAGGGTTGGCTTTGGTCCAGTAAAGAAAACCTACCAGTCCTACTTCCATGGCTGCCATTATCGTATATAGTTGCTTAAATGTTCAGAAATATATCCAGTTAGATTTAATGAGGTTGGGATCCTCAGTGAATCATCGCATGTCATGCAGATGCAAATAGACTTTTATTGATCTCCAGGGGGCAATTCACTTCTTTCATCATCTTAGTAAAAAAGAAAAAAAGATAATTAAACAAAAATGACTAATCACACATCCATGAATCATCAGACTGAACTGTTGTAGATTCTAATGGCAGTTACAAATATAAGAAAAAAAAAAAAAGTAAATCATCATCCTAAGCAGCCAGATCTAACGTCCCATGTGTCGTTGTTGACTGGCTGTTCATCTGTCTGTTAATACACCTGTCAAATAAATACATGTGATGAGAGGTCCCAGACTAATTCACATGTTAGTATTAGTGTAATGATAGCAGGATAAAGTTTAGATGCAATGATAGAATTAAAGCTCCATCTGAATTTCTTTTGTGGTTGATGACGAGAGGGAAATCATGCTAAAGCTTTTAGGCTGAATTGTGCCACCATTAAATTTTTTAGTCAAATAGATGAAGACAACTCATTAATCTTTTTTTTTTTCTTTAATGTTGTACTGTGACACAGGAAGTAATATTTAATTTCTAAACATGTCAAAGGAGGCCAGGCTTGAATATATGTATAATATATTCACATTAAAAACCCATCAACAAAGCAGTCATGAGTGTTTGCAGGTTCCATTACCTCCACCGAGGAGGTTATGTTTTCATCAGGGTTTGTCTGTTCGTTAGCAAGATAACTCCAAAAGTTTGGATGACATTTTCAGGAAATGTTGATACTGGCTTAAAGAAAAACTGACGAAATCCAGATCACTGTTTGAATCCAGGATTTTTTTTTTTTTTTAATGATCCCTTATCATTGCAAAATTAGGCCTAGTTTCAACATATGCATATAGAACTGGACAATATAGATCATATTAATGTGAATCCAATACTATATATAGGTTTCCAAGGTCCAGGAATTCATTTATGAGTAAATTAATCATGGCACAGGGATGGGGTGGGGGAGGGGTTTGGTCTGATCTCATCTGCCTTCCCAGTGGTCTACGCTCTCCAACTGCTTTTCTAGGTTTTTTTTTATATTCATCCAGGTTTCAGGTTATTTGACGTGCGTCGTTGTGTCTACGTGTAAAACTGTTTGGACAGACGTTTCCATGGATATGCCTCTCCCAGCACAAAATGCACACAAACGTACACAGTCACTGCAGGGATGTAATGTTGCTAGGCAACATGTGGAAGACAATAGGGAAGTGCAATTGGTTTAGTGCTGATTCAAAGGTTAGAGGGTGTTGGAGTTCCACCCCAGCTGACCTTCTCATCAGCCCCTCTGTCGGCTACACTTGCCTCTGCTCCCTCCAAACACTGAATGTATAGAAGCATGTGAAGAAGGACAAAGGCCTGCGCAAGTCAACACTCATGCCATTTAACTGGAGCAACAATGGAGTCAATAGGGCTTTTATCCCTGGGGGCTTGAAACGTTTCACCTTATTCTGGAGCCTTTGTACCTCATCGAGTCCTTGAGTATAACCCTTATTCAGAAAACTGATATGATACTAGTTAAAACTCGCTAATGAGGAATTTAAACATCCTAAGAAACAAGCTCCAGAGATTTGTTTTAATAATACCTGCTATGACTAGTTGATGGTTGTCGGCCAATAGCTGCGAATGTTCATTAATGAGACTGGGTCAGATATTCTTAGTGACAGATATTCTCTGCTGGCTGCTGTTAGACATATAGATCTGTTAAAGTGTGTTATAGTCAGGTTAGCCGTCTGGTGAATGATAGCCTTGGATTATAAGATGATAAAGAGTCAACCACATCTAAATCATATTAAAAGTGACAGAGCTTGACGGCCAGCTGTCATTAAATTCAGGGTTTAAACGGTAAATGGACTGAGCTTATATAGCACATTTTATACATACTTCATGGTGTCTAAAGCTCTTTACAATTCACCCATTTACACATACACCATGCACGGCGCTGCCAGACCTTGTGGGAGCAAGTTAAGATTCAGCGTCTTGCCCAAGGGCACTTCAGCATGTGGACAATTGGAGCCAGGATTCGAACCGCTGAACCTTTTGGTCATTGCACAACTCACTTTACCATCTGAGGTGGAATTACTAAATAAATGATGAGAAAGGACAGCTTGGTATAGTTGACGCTGGTCCATATATAAAAATATACAACAGTAAAAATGGGATTCAGACTCTTAGACAAGTTCTTTATTGTTCTTTTCCTTCAGAACAAAGTCGTCCTTATGTTTAAATCCACTCTGGTCCTCAGCTTCAAATGTATTCTCCATTTACCACAATATAAAATGTCAAAGTGATCCAGAATCCAGCATGTCTTCCGGATCACCACCAAAATTTAAAAATGTGTTCCTCGTGACACTCCCAACATAGTGTCCTGAACATTTATATCAAAATCCATCCATAACTTTTTGAGTACTACAGACAAACAGACAAAACAACAGTGAAGACATAAACTCCTTGGCAAACGTCTGCGCCCTCAGAGTGCTTTTCTGGTTTACTATTTATTTGTTATATTATATGAAATAGTTTTTGAAGTATTTATTTATTGATATAATTTATTTTATTTTTCATTCCTTTATTTATTGTTTTTTTGTCTTATTTATTTATTTTTGTGAATTTTTATAAATGTATTTTTAATCATTAATTGTATTTAATTATTTCAGCTACAAGTAAGACGACACTGAAACGAATGTTATGGGTCGACCGCTAACCTGTTTGACCATTTGTGTCGACACCACACAGCTGTCCTACACTCCTGAGTAGTTTTTTCATATCACAATATATATAGGCAGTATATATATATATATATATATATATATATATATATATATATATATATATATATATATATATATATATTGTAGGTTTAAAAAAAAAAAATCTCAATGTTAGTTTTTTCTAATATCATACTTAGTCCTAGTGTATTATTACTCACTCTTTCGTTCCTGGGGTCTTTGAAGTGTAGTCCATACTTTTACGACCAACCAACTCCATCTGCAAATATAGGAAACCACGACGGATCAGTGCTACCGTCATATGTGTTTTTAAGCTTCTAAAAGCTCTGGATTACATAGCATGGATGAATTATGGCACAGTATAATGTGTTGTCATTTTTAATCCAGTTAGTTTATAATCTGATTTATCTGTCCAGAGTGGAATATTACAGTAATGCTCGCAGTCGGGTTTGAGCCTCCGCTTCCTGTCCCATTTGGTCTGTGGTGAAAAGGAGCTGGAGCTGGAGCTGATTATATCCAGCTGGTCATGTCACATCCCATCGTCGGTGGATATGCATCTGTCTTCATGAATCATCAAGGCCACGCTTGTCACATGGTGATAAGTCTTATCTGTATCTGTGTCTGCAGGTGGTTCAGCAACTTGGTTTTGGAAAGGTAGTGAGTTAAAAAACCTTTCTTTCTGTGTTAAAGGCAGAACTTGAACCACTGGCTTAAAAACTTCTTTGTTTTGGGCTCCCACACAGACTGCTGCTGACTTTCTGCCTGTAAGCTACATTTCTTTGTTTACCTATTGGTAATAGATTTTTGTAGTGAAACCTCTCCACGCTCCCCGGTGAGTCACTGACATTTGCGCAGTGCCCTTGAGCGTAGAAACAAAGCTGAGGTCTTCGTGCCACAATAACAGTGAGATGCCGAGTTATGGAAGATGCACGAAGCAAACATGTCGGGCGCCCGCTTCTATTTATGGTGAAAGTTGGGACCGTTTCAGTGTCACATGCAGGGCATCCTTGAAAAGTCTTAAAAGGCATTGAATTCCTTGTTCTAAAAATAAGGCCTTAATTGGCATTAAAATGTCTTCAATCAACTTTTTAAAAGTCTTAAAAATTTGGACACATAAGTAAGATTTATGTTAGTTTGGAATAAAAAAGTATTTGGTAACATTCATGCTGTCTATATTACAAAAATAATGTAGGGTGAGTAGAAAATCAGGGCAGATCATTCTGTGGGTGTAGTATTCCTTCAGCTATACTTAGTTTTTGTAAGTGTGTGTTTATATGGTGTGTGTGTGGGTGTGTGTTATATATTCCAAATTTCAAAGTTATGTTTCTTGATGCAAATGGTTCATGAATGTAGCAGCAACTGGACCAAAAAGTCATGTTCTATTTAAAATAATCAGTTGGTAAAACTGCCCCAGGGTAATTCATGTGGTGTTTTTTTCCCTTTTCAATTTTGGTTAATTGTCGGCTTGGTCTTAAATTTAATTTCAAACGGCATTAAAAGAAAAAAGTCTTAAAAAGTCTTGAATTTAACTTGCCCTGAGCTGTAGGAACCCTGACATGGAAATAAAATAACTTAGTAAACACACGAACCTGACACTTTCTTTACAATAAACAGGAGTCTTATTTATTAATAAAGTAATTTATTTTATTAGTAAAAAATAACAGGACATTATGGACAGAAATAGATAGATAGATGGAATAGATAAAAAACAGAAACAAGTATTCAGATAATGACTAATCTCAACCCTATTTTGTGTCAATCTCAAGTTTCTATGACAACCTGTTCTTGAATTAGAGCCAATAATGTGATTTAGAATTTTCTGGTAAATACGACCTTGACCTTTGACCTTGACTCAAATGGATCATTGCATCTGATGCACATTAGCCATATGTATATGACTATGTAATTTCATGGTGATATCTCAAGTATTCATTGAGTTATAGCGTGATATGTGTCTGCAGACACACACACAAACACACACACACACACACACACACACACTGATTATAATAATCTCTTCCATCCAATGTTGGGCGACATTAAAAACACTTTCATTATGAAATGTGACTAACTTCAGTAACTAGAATCAGTCTTGTCGTGTTCATGCAGTTATAAAACAAATCATAAAATTTTACTGGAGCATAAAATAAAGGTGACTCACCTTGTAGCCATCTTGGATCTTCTGTTAATACAAATGCATTGTGGGTAGTTTCAGCTCATATTCACATTCAAATTCCTATAGCTTTTCAATGCAGTTCTCAAATATGTTACAATAATAATGACTCAAGGACTTGATCTTTTCTTGAAATATGAATATTCATTATTAAAATAAACAAAACACAACAGTTAATGAAACTTCTGACCTATAACAATGTATTTGTAGTTGTATTTATTTATTTATGCATTTGTTGTTATGTTTTCCCTTTATTCAAAGACCAGATATTTTGGTCGGGCCACATTTAGGTAATGATAATTTGCCCAGAAAATGTATAATAAGTGGAAAATAAAAGCAGAATGATTTAAAATGAACTAGTGTGAAAGAAAAAAACACATTTTCCTCTACAGTGAAATCATATTATCTATAGGATTCATTTCATATTTAACCACTAAGACCTCAGGGCCATTGATTTTTGTAGTTTCATAAGAATCACCCATTTGCTTTTCACCTCCATCTTTTCAGTCGTGATTTATTGGAAATTGTATTAAATCTGCAACAACAACAAAAAGCCACAGGTGTTCAGTTAGATTCAAGGCTGTGGAGGCTCAGAGGTTCTGTGAAGTCCTGTCTGTGAAATAAAAACAGATAAAGTCAAAGTTAAAGTAGTGGAATTAATAGAAAAATATACTAATTTGTTCATGGTTAGATACTTGATTCTCCTGAGCGTCTCATGGTTTGATGGAGTTGGACGTCCAGGGCGACTCTCTGCCAGTCAGCCTCATTAGTTGAATTGATTAGGCAACACAGTTATTGATACGCCCACAGGGGAAAATGATAAATGATGCCACTTTAGGCGCAGAGGTCACGCACAACCTGATCAGTTGAGAAAGGAAAAGACTGCTGCAGCTGAACACAAGAAGGAAGTGACATTTTCTATGTGTTACAAATATATTTTCTATCAGACTGTACTGGTTAAATGCCTGAAGAGATACAATAGACGATATCCTCTCAGTTTAAATGCTCTTAAAGCATTTGTCACGTCTTTTCCAACTAGTAAAAGCAGAACAAAGCAATGCTGTGTTCCAATATCTGTACTTACTGCCCTGTCCGCACTGTCTTTGGCTACGGAGGACGTCCCCATTTTTTAAGTGTAGAGTTATGTACACTTTTCGTACTCAATGGCCGCCATATTGTCTACGTATTACCTAGGTAGCGGTAGAAACTGCCCCACAAACTGCACTAATTGAGAAGGTAAAAAATAAAAGACGGAGCGAGCCAAGCGACCTCTACAACGTATAGAAAAGAGGCGTCAAACTCATATTAGTTCAGGGGCCACATTTAGCTAAATTTGATCTGAAGTTCACATTCACACCCATGGTTGATTTATGGTGACTAGATAACATATTAAAGTAATTTATGTATTACTAATTATTCTACAAGTAAAATGAATCTAGAATAAAACTAATTAATTAAATTAAAAACATGTGCTAACCAACACTAATGTCATTTGTTTTCTTATTCATCTTATTAAAGTATGTACGATTTAACACATTTAATGCCTGAAGCAGATACTTTATAAAAACTAATAATAATTGTAGAGTAGTGTAATTAAAATCTAGGCCTGGTTAAATGTTTTAATGTTTGAAAGTGTTTCATCTTTTCATCCATAGTGACCACAACAGTGGACAGTTATTCTACAGCTGTTCTCTAGTATATACTTGGGTTTTATTGTTTTAATTCCATATCAGTATCATGACATACAGTGCAATTCATACCATTACAGTAACTTTGCTGTTGATAAATTTGATCTGCAGTGACATGTTTGAGTTTAAAACAATTACTAGTTGTTATTAGATTATAATTAACAAAAGAAAAAAATATCTTTTCTTTGCATATTAACTCCATGAACTGAGTTATGACTATTATTAGAGTGTTAAAATGTGAGAAAACATCAGATTAACTGCATTAAAAAGGTTTTCATATCATAGTTTGAACACAGTGTATTATCACTTTTTGATAATGTTTCAAATGCTTTTTTTTCTTGCTTCAAATTTTACACATGGTGTCCAGCTGAGTGGAAAATGTTCTAACTCCATGAAAAATAAGTTAATTAAAAAATAGATCTTTTCATGCCTAAGAGGAATAAAATGACTTCGGAAAAATAAGATAAAATCGTGACAAAGGCTCTTGTAATTTGTGCATGAAAGGTTTAATCAGAATCAAGAAGAAACAGCATGAATGAGACACTGGATAGCTGAAGTAAAAAAAAAATAGATATGGGAAGTAAATGATGGTTTTGTCTGTTTATTATTTACTGTTTTGTATAGAAGAACAAGAACATTTTATCTCGATCATATTGAGTCACATTGTATTGATTCCAGTCACATCATATGATAATAGGGATCATTTGTCTCGTGTCTTTGCTAGTTGCTTGATGTATGTTTGTTGTGTCATATTGTTGTCAGCGTGTTGTGATGCATCTTAAATCAGCCTCAGCAGCGATGCCGCATGCCCTCAGTAGATGCACATGCAGTGAGTGTACGCCAAGTTTCTACTCCTGTGTTTGTGGAAGGAGATGAGGATGACATCTGCCTCGCCAAGGGGGGATTTATTCTGTAGAAAATACAGCTTTTCATAGACGGAAAAACTGAAGGAATAGCACAACCGACTGAGTGAAAAACTGCCACGTTGCTACTTGAGTTTAATTTAAGATCGGCAACTTAGCATATTACATAATGTGCTGTAGTCTATAAAAAAAAAAATAAGCCCGTAAATAAATGCAAATAAATGTGTCAACAACAGACAGCAGCACATCTGAACCTTCCTAGTAAAACATGCACCTCCTTTTAGTATTTTTTTTATTTTTATTTTTTACCTCATATCACCGCTAATGCTATAAATGGGAACACTCATCAGCCTAAACTGTCCTCTCAGGGTCTGATAACTGAGTGGGGAAGATGCAAATCTACAGGAAATGATGACTCAGAAGATGTCAGAGGTGGTTCAGTGTAAACACAGATCACCAAAATACACACTCCCTAAAATAAACGCAGCAGTAACACGAAACAAACACTGAAAATTGATTCTGTGAAATATAAAACTGTCACAATTACTACACATCAGTTAGACACACACTGTGACGTCGGTGCCGGATCGATATATTGCAGAGTTGAGTATCGGAGAGGAAAATAAAAATGAAGAAGATGATGAAGAGGCACAGGCCTGTTTCCAGTCCTGCTTCATCAGAGTGAAGATGATGAAGAGGGACGACGAACACACAGCCTCGTCATTTTGTCCTTCAGATCCTGTGTTTGTGCACTCTGTTTAAACTGCAAACTGTAATGTTTGTGCACCCCCCCCCCCCCCCTCACTGTAAATATCACTTAATGTGATTGTGTGCAGCGGTGGAATGCTGCTCTGCTTGTCTCAACACGGTCGACAGTGTTTATTATTGTACATTCACGGAGCTGGAGTGTGTCTGTCCTGACTCACAGCTAACAGGCTGCTTTCACTCTGCCGCTGTCAATTTTGATCATTTTCCTTTAATATTTGACTCTTTTTATCCAGCTGTCAGTCAGTCTTAACATGTCGGAGGGGAAATAAGGATATACACTTGGGTGTGTTTGTGTCTTACCTTAACTAAACCCATCGTCTGTGGCTATAATTACAAATAAATTCCTGTTGTTTTTAGCGTTTAGTTAAAATGTTATAAATGCAGTGTTACACACAGAGCTGCAGTACTATGTTGTAGATGTACGTATTGAAAACACCATGTACCTTCGATGTTTTCTATGTATTACTTTATCGACTACGATTATTTTTGCTTACTTTTCAGGATTGTATTGATACTCTCTGTTCTACCTTAATGTACTTTACTTAATATAAGTAACAATTTAAGCTGTGGTTCAGTTGGTAGAGTGGGTCGCCCAATGACCGAGAGGTTGGCGGTTCGTGTCCAGGCTCTGGCTGTCGAAGTGTCCTTGGGCAAGACACTGAACCCTGGCTTAGGCCCCCAGTAGGACTGACCTTTGACCTTAGAAACCTACTGGTGTATGAGTGTGTGTGTGAATGGGTGAATGAGAGGCTAATGTAAAGCGCTTTGAGCACCATGAAGGTGGAAAAGAACTATATAAATGCAGTCCATTTACCATTTAATACCGTTTATTAACCTTATTGTTATTTATTATTCACTTACAGTTTATAACTGTATTCTATGTTACAATTCTGATTGATTTTGTTTACTTTAGAGGAGGAGGGCATAGTATAAGCTTACATGCTTTTTCCCCTCCTCCCGCACTGGTTTTTAAATATTGTATTATATTATTTTCTCTGTTATCTTTTTTTTTTGTGCGAATCGAATGAACAAACAAACAAATCTGCACGATATTGACAAAGGTTGCAATATGGGTGAACAACATTGCAATAATATTAACACTAGGCTTTAGTGATGCGCGGGCTACCCGCTGGCCCGCGGATATCCGCGGGTGACCCGCGGGGCGGGCGGGTTGGGTCGCAGTTTTTAATACATATTGCGGGCTGGGCGGGTTATATTTAATATATATTGCGGATGCGGGCGGGGCGGGTCAGGGACGATCAATACCCGCATTTTTCCATACGACATTCCCAAAAATGGCACAATATGGATAGACTGAAGGTATACAATATTTCAACTTAAAATAACCTCATTAAGAATAATCAACGACATATAAAAAATATGATGATGAAAGACAACTCAATTGACATCGGCAGTTTCATTCCATGAGAGGCGGTACGCTCCAGTCAGAATGAATGGGTAACAGCCATGTTATTTTCACATCCTTTGCATTGCCATCTACAGGAAAGGGTTGCCTTCATATCTTTACAGACCATGTTAAGACCGATGAGGGAGGATAGAGAGGTGTGTGCGTGCATGGAGCAGTCTCCACAGCCGTGTTATGAAACGGAAAGGAGCCCCGCTAACCTACAGTAGCATCCTCGTCTCTCCTCTCCTTCCAATTACTCGTACACTTAATTCTCCTATGACCCGCGAGTCGGGCGGGGTGGGTCGCAGTATTAATACATATTGCGGATGCGAGTGGGGCGGGTCAGGGATGATCAATACCCGCTGAAGTGTGTGTGTGTGTGTGTGTGTGTGTGTGTGTGTGTGTGTGTGTGTGTGTGTGTGTGTGTGTGTGTGTGTGTGTGTGTGTGTGTGTGTGTGTGTGTGTGTGTGTGTGTGTGTGTGTGTGTGTGTGTGTGTGTGTGTGTGTGTGTGTGTGTGTGTGTGTGTGTGTGTGTGTGTGTGTGTGTGTGTGTGTGTGTGTGTGTGTGTGTGTGTGTGTGTGCGTGCGTGCGTGCTCGGCTCGCGCAAGCCCGTCAGTTCCTGTTTTGAATGCTGTTTTATCCCAACTTTTTGTTATTTGTTATTAGCGCCAAAATCTCCCTGAACACTCAGAGATAAGAGTGAAAATGTCGGACTTGATCAGGGAGAAGATTAAAACAGGTGATGCGAAGGTTGTATGGAAACGTTGTATGTGTTGGCTTTATAGAGTGATGATGTGGGTGGAGTCTATTTTATGTGCTGGAGTGCATATTGAGACGTTAGAAAGGAGGCAAAAATGATGCTTTTAACATTAGAAGCACAAGGTAAAGATGCTGCGAATGTACTATGTGAGTTTAGAGACAAATTTAAGCTCGCGGGTTGATAGCGGGCGGGTTGGGTTTATCAATACTTGATAGCGGGCGGGTTGGGTTTATCGATACGTGACATCATGCGGGTTGGGCGGGGCGGGCCGAGCCACGTCTTGGGTTTGGGCGGGGCGGGTTTCTGTAAAACCCCCTAACCGCGCATCACTACTAGGCTTCAAGTAAAACTAATGAAATGTTACCACATGTGTGTTATTAGGCCTGTTTACATGGGAGGTTTTATTCTTTTTTTTATTACATAGAAACAAAATCCAAACACTGAAATATTGGCATGAGCCTAAGGATTCAGAAAATGTACCATTTATCCATATTATCTGGAGAGGGTGATGTTCAGTCTTATGTTGGACATGGTGTTTTTTTCAAAGACAGAAACAGTGTACTATTAGCCCGAGGATAATTTGTTGATATGTGGAGATTCCAGGCTTTCATAAAAGGTGTGGTAACCTTTGCCACTTTTCGTTAACGACACAAACCCCTCTGGCTCACGGACTAACAGTCAAATATTTAGTCATTTTATTCCTATATAATAATGTGTAAATGGCATGGATGTGTTTTATATTAACAAAAATGCCAGAGTACGAGCTTTAACAAAACACTATTTCATCGTTTGCTTTGGTAAATAATGAATGTAAAAATAAAATCTTTAACACTTTGTCACACTTTGTCCAAAGTTGTGCTCTGAAAATATTCACATCTTTTCAACATTAATAACATGTAAACTTACATTCAAGCAGCAGCAGTAGCAGCTTTTCAGTTTTTTTTCTTTGGTTCAGAAAAAACTAGTACGTTTTAGAAAACCACTTTGGTATGTCAAATATAAAGTTAATAAAATAAATAAATACATTTTTGCACATCTTTGTGATATGAGTAATTGCTCACTTAGTTGTTGTGATATTTTTTGACATATTGTTCAGCGCTAATGTACCTGTTATGTGCTGTTGTTTTATTACATACAATCCTGGAAGCAGATTCTTAAACAGAACTAATTAATAGGACTTTCTCCACTGATGATCCTCTTTCCTTTGTCAGGTTATTTGACTGCAGTAGTTTTAATAATTAAAGACTAAATTAAAACCCTTTATACACACATATTTTGACTGCTAATAACAATGCTCGGCTGGTAGATATAAATGTCTAACTAATTAGTCTTGCGCACTGCAGTGTCTCCATACAGAATCACATCATGGTTTTTTTTGTTTTGTTTTTTTAACAACAATGCTCCTGTACATGTGCATAAAATACTCACTGTAAAAAAAAAAGTACCATCAGGACTGAACTAAGGTTTGTACCCAAAACTCTACATTCAAAAATAAACCAAAGTTTAATATTAAAGTACAAGAAACATTTATAAAGGGGAAATTTAACAAATGTCAAAAGTATCAATAAAAAAAAACCACCCTAAAAGAGGGAAAATACTAATGTGAGAAAGTACTAACATTAAATTAACCCTCCTGGAGGATACAACTGTTATTAGATAAATTATCATAAGAAAAGACAAAAGCCAAGGGATAAAAAAAATAAAATAAAAACTCTTCTTAACAAGACTGAGGCTGTGTCCAAAACAACTCCCTACTCCCTACAAAGGCCCCTATGGAGAGACCACGCCATTTTGTCGGGGTGTCCGAATATGTAATGAACCCTATATAGTGCACTCAATGTATCCCATAATCCACTGCGAAATGTAGTGGGCATCGATGGTCACTAACCAAAGCACTGTATCCCATCATGCATTGCACATATTGAAAACAGACTAAAGGATGGAGATTTAAAAAAAACAAACAAAAAAAAAAGCTTTTTATTGAAATCACAATATACAGATAATGAATACACCTTAAAATTAAATACAAAATAAAATATATTTAAAAAAATATATAAACTTGGGGATTTTGTAAAAAAAAAACAAAAAAACTACAGTGCAGTACAGAACTACAGTAAAATACAATATTAAACAATGTTTACATTAGGCACAGTTCTTTGATTAAAATAGAAAATATCGTCCAATGTCCTTACTTGATATGATGTAATTCAAATGATGGTACACAGTTAATTTTTTGTGAATTCTATTTATGTATATGAGACCAAGAACACTGAGATGCAGGACACCCAAAAAAATAAATGATCCGGTGTTTTATCAATAGTATTACAGAAGGAGCATTGATCCACCTTAAATATGAATGTTTTCTGCCACAGAATTAATGTTACTGAGAGATGTATGATTAAAAGAAACAGATTGATTGATATTGGACGTCATACTGGCAGAGCCACAGCTGTTCAGTCACGGTAAACGTTAACTCTGTCTGTTGTATGACAGGTGAGACGAGAGTTTAACAGTTAATAAAATTAAAACAGTCGTGAAGTAAGTTTATTCATGTTTTATTTTATTGTAATACAAAAACCATTAAAAAATATTTACATTTTTTGAGATGATAGTGTTACATTTAAATTCTTCAATGGTGATGACACATTTAAACAATGCCGTAGTAATGTCCAAAACATTTTCAATTGAGTTCACTATGTAAATGCATTACATGGATTTTCCTATGTAGAGAGTAGGGAGTGATTTCAGACACAGCCTATGACTGGCTTAGTTCACTGTAAGACATGACAAGGGAAAACACCTGCTAGATATATTTATACACACACAAGGGCAGGGATACAACAAGACACAGGTGACACACATAAGGAACAATCAGCACCCATGGGGGAAACAAGGGTAAAGGTCAGACTAGACAGAACACAAAATGAAATCTATCCAAATAAACAAGTGACAAACAGAGAAACAAAACACTAATAATAAATAATACATCCTAATCATCTGGATGCGACAAACTACAAGGTTAATATTCAAAGGCTTAAACATTCCCTGAATCACCCAGACTATGTGTGAGTGAAGCGAACGCTCTCTGCTTCCTAAACATCCACTGTGGAGGTGCCCTTGAGTGGGACATTGAGCCCCCAGCTGCTGCAGCAGCAGTACAAGGCTGTGCTTGTACCGCACTGCTGCTGGTCTAAATGTGTCTGAATGTGCAGCTGGGACGCTCCATGAAAGACAATCACGCTCACTAAAACTCTGCTTGATAAATAAAGGTTTTACAATGCTTCCCCAACCCCAGGTGACTTGGTTTTCTGCTTGTTTCACTGTGATTTCCTAACAAGCTGTCACAGGAGATTACGGCTACTATCTCAGCCACAACTGACAAAAACACACTCACTTCAAACATTAGTCACATTCAGCATTTCTGCGCCGGAGCACAACTGCACACACACACACACACACACTTGCAGTTTTTCCTCTGAGCTGGTTTTCTACCCTGCAGCCCTGGGCAAGGAAACAGCCGCCTCACACCTCTGGAGCCACCAGTCAAACTTCCTCTAGTTTATGTTTCAGCTGTGTGTGTGTGTGTGTGTGTGTGTGTGTGTCTTACCTGAGCAAAAATAGCTTTTACGAAGAGCTACACAACTGGTGTAAAAGAGGAAGAGGTGAAAGAGAGTCAAGATGCTGAGGCTGAGTGTTACGAAGGTGTTGGAAGGCAGAGCAGTCAACAGTGAGAGAAGTAGAATATTACAGGAGTAGAATATTGCATTTCAGACCTAGTAATACATATATATATATATATATATATATATATATATATATATATATATATATATATATATATATATATATATATATATATATATATATATATACACACACTGGACTGTAAGGCACATAAAGTGAAGTCAAAATGATGAGATGTAAGGTCAAAATTATTAGATAAAAAGTGGATGGATGGATAGATAGATATTATTAAAACATGTTTACCTCACCCACTGAAGAGGACACAAGGGGGATCGTGTTTAGTTTAACATTTTAGCAGCAAAACTATTGGTTGAATTCATAGCAAATTGAGTTCACAGATTATATATATATATATATATATATATATATATATATATATATATATATATATAGTAGAAACAATTGATATGCTGACATTGGCACACACACACATACACTGTAAAAAAGGAAAAAAGAAAATTATCATTTGACATTAGACAGAGCTTCACAGTTATAACAGAAAATCTATTCTCGTATGAAAAATGTTTCTTTTTACATCAAACCAACAAAATATTTGATGCCTCAACATAGATGTGGTCATGTGCTGTTGCGTCCTTGGTCAGACACTTCACCCTCTTTGCTCACACTGGTGTATGAATACATATGAATGTTCAGTGGAATGTGTGACTGAATGAATAATGGATCCACTGTGCACACTGACAGTATGCATTCACACACAAGTGTAATATGAATCTAATCCATTATTATTTAGGAAACTCAAATCTTTGTTGGCTCAGCGGAGAATAGAATTTAGCATGTTTTAACAGGACATACTATGTATTTTTGGGACAATAGAGTAATTTAATTTGGTACCATGTTGAGCCACATTTTGTAAGTTTTTTTATGATAAACGTCCACAATGTAATAACTTTTTCATTTCATTTTGGACCTTATTACAAAGTCCAGCTCAACATACCATGAAATGCAAGCTTGTTGAAAAAACTTTAAATCTTCATTGCAGAAGGTTTCTCTACAATTTTAAATTATGTCAATATTTTATTTTTTTTTACAGTGAGAGCTCCTGAGGTACAAAATAGTAAAAAAGGTTCATATTAGGTCCCGTTTGCTTTTACACCAAGGAAATCAGAAGTACTGATTCAACTCCTTTACTGAAGTAAAAGCAAAAAAGTACAACTTCTCAATTGTAATAAAGTACAAAAGTAAGAAGTAAAACTGCATTTTTGTCATGAACACAATACTTATTTAACCAGGAAAAATCTGAAACTTTTCAAAAGTATCTAAAATAAAGCATTTAAAAGTGAGTTACTGTGTAGATACTGTGTTTGATCAGGTCACTGTACTCAGTTTTGTTGGTATGGACAGAGAAAACAGGAAAAAAGTCAACATGAAATTAAAAAAATAAGAAATATGAGATTAAAAAAGCATAATTTTAAGATAAAAGGTCAAAATTGTGACATAACAACCATATAACTATAATATATAACGTCACAGTTTCTCTCCTCCACTTATTTTTCATACTGTCACATCTGTTTAGTTTGAAAAAGTAACGAGTCTATTCTGAGAATGTAAATAAAGTACAGATATTTATGCAAAAATGTAGGGAGTAAAAGTAAAAAAGTTGCCAGAAAAATAAATACTCAAGTAAAGTACAGATACCTAAAAAAAAATCTACTTAAGTACAGTAACAAAGTACTTTTACTGAGTTACTTTCCACCTCTGTAAACATGGTGTGAATACATCGTAAAATTACCTAAAAAAAAAACCTGTTCAATTTTCACCTAATTCCATCACTGTGTTTGCAGCTTCAAACACACCAACATTTCATGGGGTAAGGGGGGGGGGGGGGTGTAATAAAGAGGAAATTAAATTGTGAGGATGCCATCACTCCACAAATATCAATAAACTATGTGCGTGTGACAAAAGAATCGAACTAAAGATTACTGCCCAGAGATTCTGCTGCTTTTCCTGTTGAGATTTTTGCTATTAATTTGTTCCAACTGTTTTGTGCCATGTTTATTGAGATTTATGACAGTCATATGGTACAGATAATACTCCGACAGGCTGCAGTTTCAGCAGATTTCTGCCTACGGAGAGGAGTGTGTTTGACTAGTGAAATCCAATGAATCCCATAGTATTGCCTGACAAACATGCAGTTATGATTGTTAGTATAAAAGATCACATGACAAACTGGATCTGAGGTTCTATTGAGGCCTGTTTTTCTTCTATTTATATCTGATTTCACAAGTCGATATGGAAATAAACGAGCTCAACTGCAAAGTAATGAAATTCTTTTGCTGTGAGTTACTTATTGTTGTTTTATTGTGTATTTACGGTGCATTTATTGTGTTTTTATTGAAGTGTGTTTTATTGTTTGAGTGAATAGGAGCAGCTGACTGCTACTTGAAATATCTTATTCCTTATCTTATCTGGTAATGTGGCATAAACTTTCATTTCAAGTGGAACAGGTTGGCTTTGTACCATTTATATGCAGACTTAATTCACTTTTTTGACATGAGGTGATGATGTGAGAGCGTCTTTAATATACATTCATGTTTTGTTTTTGATTTTATTTTGTTTCCTGTTCTTTTATGTATGTTCAGTACTAACAATTAATTAAACAAAGTTAGATATTGAAAAAATGAATAAATAAAAAAGTTGGGCTATCAAAATTAACCCATTAATGCAGATTAATCCATCATTATCATTAATTGGATGAACATTTTTAAAGCAATTAAATGAAGCACTTGTTTACAGTTGTTTTGTTGAAACTGTTAAAGGTGTTGAATAAACATGTTCATTGCATATATGTTAATTTTTTTTGGCATGTTTTGTTAAAAAACAATCTCGTATTTTAGGAAAGTTTTTGAATACTTATTGCTTTTTATGTGTCTGTTTATTTTAATTTTTTTAATTGGTAGTGGATTTTAGCATTTTTTGTATTTTTTTTCTCCGCTTTTTGTGTTTCTTAGTGTATTTTGTGGGAAATTTTACTCCCCCCGATTATTTTTTTTTGTTTCATGAGAATCACCCATAAGCAGCATCGCTGTAGTAAACAGTCCTTCAATCCATCCATAGTCATAGCCATGTTCTCACCACTAAAACAACGTGGACAGCAGCATTCCAGACCACCTGCAGATGTATCCGATCTCAGTGCATCCTCAAAGCGTCGTGAGTTCGTTCACACCTGCTGTTAGAGCCGTCCACTGCGATCACATCAAACAAATTAATGCTACGGTCTGTACGGTACGTTCACGTAGAGCTGAAAACAACACATGGGAAGGATGTATGCACTGCGGTGGGTTGTTCCGCGACTTGCCACCTTGTTAGATATGACATATAATACTGAAAAATGACACATGTGTTAGTTAAACACAGACCCTCAGAGCTGTACTGGGAGGAAAATAAGGCACTGAAGCCAAACAGGAGTAACTGTAATTTCCTTTGGACTGAAAAGTGTTTTTCACAAACATGGGAAAAACAGTCGCAATCACAGAGCGACTGCATTTCCTGAGAGTCAGTCTTTCATTATCACAATCTGATTGATATGGGCTCTGGCTGCATGTGGTGAAAAAGTCAAGGAATATTACAGTTGCAATTTGAGGAGGAAAACACACAGATATTCATTTACAAATGTCAAGTCAAGCAAACAAACTTAATCTGTAGCGTCTTCCTTCTTTGCATGTTTCACACACTCTGTCTCTCTGAAGCACCAGCACTAAATTCAAAATGTCACCAGACAATAGATGATCTGTTTGGTTTTTGCCCATTTCTGCAATTATAGAAGGCTAAATGTTCCTAAATATGGACCTTTGCAGCCTTTTGCGACTGTGTGACGACACTGGCTGATATTTTGCTTTGGTTGATTGTTTAGGAGAAAGAAACAAAAAAGACTTTAATGACATTCGGTTGGAGCCATTTTGAAAAAAATAGTCACTTTTTTATCAGAACACTACTGATGTTTACTAAAAAACAGAAGTTTTTAATGGCAGTTTTTCCATTAAATCACAAATACAATGCCTGGGGCTATCCACCTCCTCCACTCTGCACCCAAATCACTAAGCACTTTATTACAGCCCAATACTTAGCATTTTACAACTGTACCACACTTACACTTTATAACTGCATCCACCAAGCAATTTAATTCTGTGTGTTTTTTGTGCACGACCCTGTTTAAGCTACTTTCATGCCCTTTTTTAAATTGCTCCTTGGGGATAAATAAAGCTTATTGAATTAAAGTTAATCATTTGTTCATTTATTATTGTGAATTGAGACAATAAGTCATTCCATAAGGATTTAAGGATTTTTATTGTCATACTAATTCATTTCCTGGTTATGAAATTTGTACTGGGGTCCAGGATCAAGCCATAATTAATTATAGACAAAGTATATATATATATATATATATATATATATATATATATATATATATATATATATATATATATATATATATATATATATATATATATATATATATATATATATATAAAAAACACAGTATGAATGAAGTATATACAATAAATAAATAAATAAAACTGTACAGGAGATCAGAAGCTGAGATCAACACAGTGAGGTGGTGATGAATGTATATATCATATTGTTTTACAGATATATTCATTTTTATTATATATTATCCCTCTATATTTAAGGGGGTTCTTGGTGTGTCCACTCATACCATGCCAAACCAAAACTCTTCTTTTTTTGCTTGTGGTAATTTCTGTCAATATCCATTTTCTTTTTTATTCATGTGAGTCATGGTTGTAGGTATTTCCTTTGCAGTTTTGCATAATATAATATAATATATTGTCACGACATGGACCATGGACACCAGAGTTAAAAGGGTATCATTAAAATAACATATTTTTTATTTCTGTTAGATTTGTATCTGTCCGTTCTTGAGCGTCTCCAGGTGGACGGTGTTAAACCCTTTTAAACCCTGTGTTCAAAGTAACAAAAGAAAAGAGCAGAACGGAGCAGCTTAATAATCATAAGGACAGTGTACTGGACAGGCCGTCAGTTCACCACTACCCTATCAAAGAAACCAATCCCAAAATAAGTCCTAACAAAAAAAGAAATGTAACAACACCACTGTCTGGATCCACCTGGTCAAACAAAAAGAAAACTGAACCAAAAAAAACCAACAAAGGACGAGGCAGGCATCAGCAACCCTGTGTGGAGTGGAGCGGAGGCACGCCCCAACGTGAGGAGGAGGAGGAGGAGGAGGAGGAGGAGGAGGAAGAGGAGGAGGAGGAGGACAGAGGAAGAGGAGGATGAGGAGGAGGAGGACAGAGGAAGAGGACGAGGAGGAGGACAGAGAACCTTCCACCCCACACACCCTATAGGTCCTCAATGTAAATAGGCCAAATGGTGCTAATTAAGTTAAATATACAAACAGTAGCACAAATACTTACAATAGAATATATATTTATATATCAACCTAGAAAAAATGCAATTAGGCAAAAATATTTAGAAAAGTATCAATAACTAGAAAAGCATTCTGAGAGCGCAGACCTCCGCCAAGGTAGACCCCCACCCCCACCCCCACCCCCACTCCGATCACCCCCAAAATGAAATCAGTTCTTCCTGTTCACATTTCCAACATATCCTGAAAATTTCATCAAAATCCATCCATTTGTTTTCGAGTTATCTGAACACAGACAAACAGACAAACGGACAAACGGATAAACGCCAGCAAAAACATAACCTCCTTGGTGAAGGTAAAAATAGACAAAAATTGTACAAACTCCAGTGCACAGAAACTAACACATACTATTTGTGCTATGCCTGTGAAACCACCTCTCAACAGCAAAATAACATTTAATCAGAAAATGAATGTTTTGGTGAAACTGTCATTTTTCCATTTGGTAAAGTTTGATGCAATAGTTATATTTGTGCAATTTCAGAGTCAATGGAAAAGTAATGACTGACAGATTAGATTAGATTAGATTAGATTAGATTAGATTAGATTAGATTAGATTAGGTAGAACTTTATTGATCAATCGTTTACCAGAAAACATACAAATACTATTTCGGGATCAAGTATTAATTGAGAAGGAAACACAATTTTAAGTTTGGGGGAGGAGCTTAAACAGTGTCATAGTCTATATCAGTTTAAAACTAAATATAAACAACATATCTTTACACATTACAGGGATGATATGGGGGTGTAAAGGTTTTTTCTTTGATTAATTTAAAAATTTAAGGTCCATATTATTTTATTATGGTCAGATCGTTTTTTTTTTTCGTTTTGCTTTATATTTGTTTGCGTTTTCCATTTCTTCTTCTACAAATATATTAATATTATTATTATTGAGTATTGTTATAATTTCCATATTTATTTCAGTTTATGGATTTTATGTCATATGTGTGTTTAATAAATACAGTGTTTTTTTATTTTGGAGGAAGGGCATTTTCATTGTTGATACAGTAAGAAGGGCTGGGGTTTTATAAGTGTTAACTTCGACCCACTGCTTTTGAACATGTTTACTGGATGTTTTCTTTTTCTTTTCCATTTCTTAATGTTCAAATAAATCAAATCAAAATTGCCCAGACAAAGGCCTTTGGGAAATTGAAGTTCCAAGAGCAGCACAACACCGACCAAACAAACAAGGAAAATCACAGCGCAAGTTGCAAGAAAAGCTTAACAAAGAAAAAAAGTATATAAAAAAAAAACAGTATTAAAAAAGAGCAACACTGTGCGTTTTACAGTACTGACAGTTATAGGTCATAAAGTGATGAAGTGGCAGAACAGCAGTCACTAATAATAATAATAATAATAATAATATTAACTATCTTATCTTTCATAAATAGAATGTGATAGTATAGCATGTATTTGGCGGGAAAATTATAGGTCACAAAAATTTGAAAAAGCAGTGGTGTTCATGTGCATTCCAAATATACTGGTTTTGAGTATTTATTCCTTAATATTGTGATGTTTTATAAATATATATTATCAGATAATGTATTCTTAAATCTAAATATCGGCAAATGGCTCAATTAATTCTATTATTATTATTAGTAGTAGTAGTATTGTAGGTGTATATAAATATATATGTGTATGTATGTATGTACATATGTACATGTATGTGTATACTGTTAAATAATGTAATATGATATACATTACGTATTTATATTACAATGTAATTATATAGATAATTTATATTATTATTATTATTGTATATCTAAACCTTGATATTGTGAAGTTGTTATATTCATATTTTATTTTCATGGTATGGAAAATTAGGTTTGTATGAATGTGTGCATGTAAAAAGTGAACTGAATTGATCCAAAGGACTTGATTCTTAATTTTTTTTTTTTTTGGATTAAATAAATTTTGCTTCTTCCCACTCCTTTTCGAATATGCAAACAAAGCCATGTTTTTTCATGTATATGTATTTATATTAGTTGAGTTCAATTGTTTAACTTGTTGCATATTCGAAATAAATGAACTACAAACAAATTCCAGTTACTTAGAAGCTGAATTAACAGGGTTTTTTTTTTTTTTCAATTTCCACTAAAGTCATTTTCTACTTTCTCTGCTCTGAATTGTCTTTATTGTATCATCTGACATTTAGCTGGAACAGGCCACGCTGCAGCTTATTACTTTTCATCTAGTAAATACGCAGACACCGATATTAAAGTCATTTGGAGCTCTCACCCAACTAATTAGCTTTATTTATTCCATCCAGTTCTGTCATAGCAGTTGTATAAAGCTTTTCCCTTGAGCACTGATAGTTTTGTGCAGACTGGAGGAGATGCTCGTTGACTGGTCAGTTGTGGCATTTAAAGAGAATCACTGCAGCAATGAAGCTAAAGGATGCAGAAAGAGCCTCATCTTAATTATCGCGCCGCAGCGCTCCAGCCACATTATTAATGTCTTATAGTGTGGAAACTGACACCGTGGGAAATGGCCGGGCCCATCATCAACATTCAGCCTTTGTGAAGACAGACGCTCGTTTTTGCTCCTGCCTGAGTTTTTTCGTATTTTAAGCTAACTCCAAAGCAATTGACCAAAAATAAAAACAGTGGATAAAGTGAGAGAATGCAAACCCTGAGGTGGATCGAGCAGGTCTGGGTCCTCCGTCATTCTGACACAGGCCTCCTCAGCCCAGTGAGGTAAAAATATATTATAGGTGCTTCTCTTCTCTGCTGGGCCCCATATCTGTTCTTCTGTCAGAGTGGCGGTACCAGGCTGCAGCACCAGGAAAAGTAGGCGGTGCTGGCAGAGCAATAAACATTTCCAGATGCTGCTGTGGGAACCCAGCAGTGTTTGGCCAACCTTAAGAGGCCTAGAGGATGATTTGAAACGTCTACCTTGCAGTTGGATTTGACTAATAGTGGGTTTTTCAAGGCCGACACTGGTAGTTTGCGGATGGAGCCGACCGAGAGTTGTTCTTTTATGCTGATATTCATTAACTTTAAACAGCCCAGTGAAACAGATTTGACACAGCGGTTTGTTCACTGAGGCTATAGAAGGATAAATGAAGAAGCAATAATCATTTTCAGCAGCAGCCAGAACATTATTCTTTTCACTGTTTCAAAGAAAAGAGCCGTACGAATTCAGTAAAACACAACTGACACTGGGTAATAATAGTCTTTAATCATATTTTTTAAAGGGAATGAAATGAATATATTACAAATACAGGAAAAAAAGAGCAGAAAAGAAGAAGTTTTATCATAATTTCTTCTAACATGATGCTAAAAAGATTTATTAAGTGGAAACCATTCCTGCATTGCATTCCTAAACTCTTGCAAACAGGCATTAGAAGGCCAGGTGAAACATATAGAGTCTTTAACTGTTTGCACAAATAATGTTTTGAAGATAAACAGGAACCGTCAGAGTCTGCAAAAACCACAAGGTCGAAAACAACTGTTTACTGCTTATGAAGGATTATTTTTTTTTGTTCATTTTGGTCATAATAGAATCTAAGGCTGTGATATAAACAGAAAACAGTGGAGGACCTAAGATGGTGCCCTGGGTCACTCCAAGGGCAATTATTTCCAGTCCTCGATAGAAAACTACTGTTGGTGAAGCATACGATGAGACAGAAACATGTTGGTAATTACTGTATTATATAAACATTCTTTAGTCTATGAACAGTGACTTTGACTTTAGTACCATCATGAATTTATTTGGTTGTTGAAAAGACTGATTCTTCAGTCAAGAGCTAAGAACTAGAGCTATCTGCTGAGACCATATGCTGAGCGTCAAACTAACTGTGTTTGCCTAATTTTCGTTGAGTTTTCTGCCTCATGAGGCTTGCAGGTAAAAATCAAACAATATTTTTTTGCTACATGAGGTGAAAAACTCATCATGTGTGCGATCGTTGAGCTGTGTGCTGAGGGTCGAAATTCAGGTGACCAATCACATGTCTTCCGCTCACATGATTGCCCCCAGTCGTCACAAATGTAGAGTGAATGGAACAAAAACAGACATGGACATGAAGGAAATGCTGCTACTTCATACTACACTGGTGGCTGCCATTTTGAAATCACGTGAGTGGAGGATGTGTTTTCATTGGTCACCTGAATGTCTGCCCTCAGTACACAACTCAACAAAGGTGCACATGGTGAGTTTTTTCCAAAAAATATCAAACGTGTTTTACTTTCACCTAAAGGCAACATAAGGTAGAAAACACAGTGAACCCTCTGCTGAGCTAATGGTCTCAAATGACTTTTAACTCAGCATATAGCTCTAATATGTGGCAGGTCAGCCCTTATTTTACCTTTTTTTTTATTTTATTTTAATCAAAAATGTGTATTCCATCAGTCTCAGCATAACTTTTTATTTCTTGCTACTGGGCAATTATGCTAATGCTACGAAATAATAACTCTCTGTTTTTCTTATTATTGTTAATATTGTAGGGAAGATACAAAGTGGACATTTTAATGGAACATAATAATATCCAAAAACATCACCTGGGAGAACTAGCATAAATAATTCAACAACACACTTTGGTCATGTCATGTTTACTAGCTCAAGGACTCTACGTTGCACATTGAACTGCTTTATGTCCATGTTTTCCAGTGAGAATTAGGTGATGAGTCCAAGAAATTACCTGTTTTTCTTTTACATATACATACATTTATTGTTGTTGTTGTTGTTTTGTTTTAATTATTTAACCTTTATTTAGCCAAGGAAATATCCCTTTGAGATTAAGGAGCTCTTTTACAAGGGAGTCCTTGCTAAAATAAGCAGTCCCGTGGATGATATGAAATTCATGAATCAAAAATACTCTTTCTTTAATAAAACTATCTGTCATATATATCCAGTATGCAGAATGAATATTTGACAGGAGGCACAGAGGCTGCATTTTTATTTTTTATTTTTTTATTTTAGCTTGAACCCACTCCAGAGCAGTGTTTCCTAACCCTGGTCGGTCCTCGAGGCCCGCTATCCTGCATGTTTTAATGTTTTCGATGTGTCTCTCTCCAACCACACCTGATTCAAATCATCCAACTCTGCAGAATGATAATGACCGTCAGTTGTGTTCAAAGAGGGAAACATCTAAAACATGCAGGACACTGTTCCTTGAGGCCCAGGGTTGGGAAACATTGCTCTCGAGGGATAATTTTCACAATCTTTGTTGCATCGCCCAGTTCTACTTCCTGTTGCTCCCATAGCTACCAGCTTTGAAGCCAGTATTTGGGACAAATGTCACTTTAAAGACACGTCTGTGTTAAATATGAAGGAGCAGCTCAAAGCTCAGTAATATATAAAGTGATGGTATGCTCCTCCTCAAACTATCTGACACACAAACACAGATTTGTCATCACCCATCGAGTCACATCAGGCCATAACCCTACCCCACCCCTGCGCTTGGCACAGCGATTTATTGCCTCCCCGCCTCCCCATCCAGTCCCGATACACTATCCTTCTGCCGACTATTTTTAAACATTCAGAAAAAAACATGTCGGCATCCTACCCCACAGGCCTGCTCCCATAATTCCTCACTGTGTCCAAACACACGCTGACAAGAAATAGGTCTGCAGTGGCTCGCTGCTTTACAACAGGCTGCTGTTTCACATGAACGACTCCACTCATTCTCTCATCTTACATTTATGTTCTTCACACATGCTCTCTCTGCCTCTCTCGCACTTTCTCTCTCTGAGTAAATGATGAAAGTAAAAGTAATACAAGAAACCAACAGGGGCATCTGGCCTAATTCCAATAGAAAATGGAATTGGATTAGTGTTCCCTCCTCACAGCTGTGTGCGTATGTGTGTTTTTTAGTGTGTGTGTGTGTGTGTGTGTGTGTGTGTGTGTGTGTGTGTGTGTGTGGTGTTGCACACAATGGAGCCAGCTGCCCAACAGTGAAGTGCTGATGAACATTGAGGAAACAGAGGTGCTGCTGCTGCTCAACACCTTCCTGTGTGTGTGTGTGTGTGTGTGTGTGTGTGTGTGTGTGTGTTTCACGCTCGCATGCACATCCCAGACAGATCAGTCACCCACACGACATTGATCATACTCCTCATTTGTCCAGGCTTACAGCAGCAGTCTTTGTGTAGTAATGTTGCTTAATCTCTAAACTGATAAGAAGTTAAAACATGGGCTGATTGTACAGCTGATAATCACACACTGTATTTGAACTCCGTCGCCACTGCAGTGAATTGAGTTACACGATTAGAACGTCTTTTTCTTCGGTGCCACCTGCTGCTGTAGATTAAATTTCTCCTCTTTCTTTCCTTCCTTTCTGTTTCTTTTGTCATGAATGCAGTGCCGGTCCTAAAGGAGACAACATTTACGAGTGGAGGTCGACCATCTTGGGGCCCCCGGGCTCTGTGTACGAGGGAGGGGTGTTCTTCCTGGACATCGCCTTCACACCAGACTACCCCTTCAAACCACCCAAGGTGAGTTGTGGCCGGCGGCGCTCGCTCACACATGGCCCATTCACCCAGAGCTTTGAACAATATCACCATTGTCCTCGCCGTCTGTTGGCTTTTCACCCGTTTGTCCGACAACAATGACTCTTTTTAGGCTCGTTCACCTTCAGCATTGACAGAATAACTGAGTGGCAGCATGTCTGAGGATAAACCGTGATATTTTTCTCCCCCAGAAGTGTAACATGCACGTGTCTTGTTTATCCATCGTCATTTTGTTTCTAGAGCAGAACTGGAAATTTTTTATTTTTTTTCCTCCAAACAGCCCTGCGTCCCGCTGTGTGTCTGTCATCTGTGCGTGTTGTCCATCTGCGCATTTGTCTTTGGTTTGTCACTGAAGTAGAACTAGAAACTGGTTTTAGCTCCTGATCAGACCATCTTGTCATGTTGTTTAGTTGATGTAAATACTCATGACAGGGGCAAACGCACCACATCGACAAAACGCTGCAAACACAAGAAAGATGCAACAACCAAAACACAAACATATTAAACAAATGCAACACATGTGAAGATGCAAGAGAAGAATGATGCAATAACAGAAACGAAACAAAAGCAAAAACTTACAAATGGGAAAGAAAAATGCAGCAAATACCAAAACACACAAACTCAAAAAACAACTGCATGAGAGAAACGGCTGCAAATTCACTCCATAACAAAACAGATGTTCACCAAAATAAAAGGGGTTCACCAAAATAAAACATAAGAAGAAGCGTGAAAAGGTTTGTTTCCCTTTTGTCTTTTTAAAATAATAATCTGCTACGATATAATAGAAGGAGCGGCACTAAAACTAACCCCATCCCTCTGCTGCTCTAACCTTCACACTAATCTGTTCAATGAATAAACTTCAGCTTTGTCTTCATCCACTGTCTTCTTCTGTTTTATTTTGGTGAACCCCCTTTTATTTTGGTGAACTTCCATTTTGTTGTGGAGTGAATTTGCAGCGTTTCTCTCTCTCATTTGTTTTGGGGGTTTGTACGTTTTTGCTTCTGCTTATTTCTCTTATTGCAGCATTTTTCTTTTGCAGGACATTTCTGTTGCATTTGTTGAATGTGTTTGTGTTTTTGGTTGTTGCATCTTTCTTGCCCGTCGGCCACCGTAACTTTCAAATAAGAGCAAATAAACTTCATTGACACCCCCTCCCCCAAAACAAGGGAAATTCAAATTTAGAACGACACGCGATAATAATTATCAAGCCAGTAGAAAAATATAGAATAAATTAATAGATCTGTATATATTAGGGCTGACACATGATTAAAAACATGTGAATTAATTCTGATTAATCATGATTAAAACACTTTATATATCAGCCAATGGTTTGTTTCAGGGTTGTTGTTTTTTTTAATCAAAATTCCCACAAAAATACACTAAGAAACACAAAAAAATGCAGAAAAAAATGTCTGTAAAATGTAATTTAAGCTTTTATACAGAGAAAGTTTGGGTTGTAGCATTAGATCATGTTCTGATAAAATGAAAATGTTGAATATTTGTGCATATTTCAAGTGTAATTCGACTTTTAGAAGAAATAATAACTTACGAAAAGAAACAAAATGCCTTGTTAGCAGTATTGTGATATATTGTGGTGCTAGTTTTGTGATTTGTGTGGTTTCGCCAGATTTTGTCCAATACACAGTCGTAGTAATGAGTGAGCAGTATGTGACTTTGACCAGACGACACTAGTTCTTGTCCTTCAGGGTCCGTTAGTTAGAGATTATGCAACTTATTCCATTCATCAAATATGTTTATTATCACAGTTTGACTAATGTTTTCCATTTCTATTTCACTAATTCATCAGAGAAGGAGCAGTGTAATGTTTGCATTGGCACTTTTTAATCCAAGACGACTGAATAGAAAATAATTAAAACACGTATTAAATGAAAATATGTTTTAAAATGATGTACGATAGTAGGAATATAACAGAGCTGGTTCCTTTTCAGCTTGGATATTTTTCAGTAAACCAGTGAATTAATCAACTCATCTGCCGCCATTGAGCAAAGTCGCTGAAACTTAAGCGAAAATCAGTAACAAGTTCCACTTTTAGATTTTGTGGGAGCCAAGGGGACATGGCAATTATGAAAATGCTTAATTTATGGGCTTTTAATTATTGCTAATTACCTCAGCTGAGTTTATGTGATCACGGCCATCTGTCTATCGAGCAGGATTTTCTGTCCCTGCGGGAAGTTGTAATGTTGCAACAACTGACGTAAATTTAACCGCAACATTTATTTAACTTTTTTTTTTTTAATTTGTACCTTTGTGTTTGTTTCATCGATCGTACATGAACAAATTCTCGCCCCTTCATGCTTGTTGTGTAGAAATACACAGTTTATTGACAAAAAAAACAGTGATTAACCATGTGTATTTTAATATTTTTTCAGTTTGTCTTTGCTGTTTTGACAGTGAGTTTTAGCTCCAAACATATTTTTCTGCTTTGTGAAAAATTCTCCGTCTATTAATTTATTTACACTCTGACACTTTTTTTTTTCTTCCTTTTGATTAAATAAGCATACTTTTATTCATGCCTTTGAGGGGGGGAAAAAATCACATTCACTAAATCTTCCAATTCTGCAAAAAGCCACCGTGAATCCAGATATTTCAAGCCCCCAAAATAAAATAATACTGAAGGGTCTGGTTATTTGAGACATAAATCACTTACTGTTTTCATTTTATCTACGCAGATTTTAATCCCCCACTATTGAATACAACATCAATAATAAATGGTAAAGACTTGCATCTGTGGAATCCCACTATTATCCAGTAATATCTCTTCTTCTGAGGCTGGTTTTACTGGATATTGAAGGGAAAACAAAGCTGATTTAACAGATCTGTAGCAGCGGGAAAGTGTATTTGACAGTCTGTGGTCAGGTTTTACATTACTGGTTGCTAGTTTTATATGAAAGCTGACAAAAAAAACCTATATACTAACATCAGCCATGCTTTTTTAATTACTGCGTGGCCTCTTGCTGTGCTCGCTGCTCACATTTAGCAACATTTGGCTGAGTTCCAGTGAGGCTGTGGGTTTGTGTGTGTGTGTGTGTGTGTGTGTGTGTGTGTTCTGCTGATGCAAGTGTGTGTCAGTATTTACACAGTAGACCGACTGACAGTGGTCGACACCTCCCACAGTTTTAGTCGTGCTTCTGATTTTTCTCTGTGTTTTAGTCTCAAGTCTAGAAATATTTGATGGTTAGCGTGTATCAGCTATTTCGAGAGCGCAGCAAACAGAGAAAGTCAACAGGACCTTATTTAGGACGGCTGAAATGTTTGTTCTGCTGCGATACGGCTCATTCAGTGCAGAGGATGTGGATGAAAATAAGAAAAAGATGGAGAGCAGATAGTCAGAATAGTTGATAACACAGAATAACATGAGCAGAATCTATATTAGATCAGTGTTTCCTAGAAATGTAGGACTTAGAGGTGGATGACAATAGAGGTTTTTAGATCTGCTGATACTGGCACTTCTCATAATAAGTGAGAGTGATCGACCAATATGGATTTTTTTAGGGCAGATAATGTTTATTTTTTTCATCAGCCTTAGCCAATGACTGATAGAAACTGCTTTTATTTCTAAGCCAATATTTGGAGCTGATACAGATTTTTTTTCTCTTTCAAACAGCACTTTTATAATACTTATTATTATTATTATTATTATTATTATTATTATTATTATTATTATTATTATTATTATTATTATTATTATTATTATTATTATTGTTATTGTTATTGTTATTATTATTATTATTATTATTATTATCATCATCATTATTATTGTTATTATTATTATTATCTTATTTTATACTTGAATCTTTGATCTTATTTATTCAAAGGGAGATGGGACGATCTCGTATTTTGTTACAATGACAATAAAAGCGGTTCTGGTTCTGGTTCTGATAACAAATATCAAACTCTGAATCAGCACAAACTACCAAACGAGGCACACTTTTTTTTTTCATAAATCGCACCCTGGCTCTAATCTTTCCTCATCACATTTATTATTGTCTATAAAAGTATATGACAGACTCCAGTAAGTTGTTATGATGGCAGACGGTATGAAATGATTAAACCATTTCCTGGTCAGACAGTGTTTTATCCTTAGAGAAAGTGAAAAATTAAAAGTTCAGACTCATTTCATTCCTGTCGATCTGAGGTTTTTGGAAGTTTTATTTTATAGCCGACCTCAGCTGAGTTTGTGAGCGTTCAGTGATTAAGATTTAGGGTGTGGATCGGGATGGGCCACAGTGATAAAGGTCAGTTTTGGAAACACAAACTACGTCAGTGTTACTGTGAAAACTATGCACCGCTCCAAATTGCATAATCCAGCATGACATCAGTGGTTACACCAGAAAACATCTACGTCAGGAGTGTGTTCTTTTAATTTCAGGAAATTCTAAGATGAAATATGAGTCATATTTTCACTCTAACATGTGTTTGTAATAACACTATATCTGACAGATAAAACCTTAAGTCTATAATAAATCACAGTAAATTCAGTGGGGTTTTTTTGTTTGTTTTTTTAATGTAATTTTGCTGAAGTGACTTTTGCACTTATATTATGTGGACACAGGAGAGAATAAAGTTTGGATGTTAAGTTTGAATGCCATTCTAAATTATTTTTAAAGGTAAATTGGAAGACATCATAACATCAAATATGATCCCATGTTCACATTAACTTCATATTTATTCATTTTTCTTATTCACTGAGGTGACTTTCTGAAAATGACTACAGATATATTGTCTTTTAATATGTGTTGTTTTTCATTTCAAAATCATGTAAGATTTAGCACATTTAATGTCTGAAGCAGATACTTTGTAAAAAAATAAAATAAAACAATTAGAGCAGTGTTATCAGATCTAGAACTGAAGAGTGTAGAACAGTGATATCAGTGATGTTGTGAACACAGGAAATAATTAATAAACAATCACATATAACAAGCAGAAAAGAAATGTGTTTACTTATGTTTAATTTTTAATGATTAATTAAAAATGTTTAATGTTTTATTAACTGTTTTTAAACAGTTTTAATCAAACAAACACAAGTCATTTTAAATATAGTTTTAAGCTGACAGTAATGTTCTGTTTTATTGTGTGTCGTAAAATGTTCCAGCTAAATCCAGCAGAAAAAATAAACGCACCTTTTACAATTTTATTTTCTCCCCAAGTAATTTAATAATATACATGTACCGCAGGTCCTCTAATTATTTTCTCTTTTCTTTTTTTTTTTTATTTATTCACTTGTATGTTATTTTATTTATTTTTACTCACTTAATTTTTGTAAATTAGTTTTATATATTTGTGTTATTTATTGATTAATTTATTTAGTTGAATTTTTAAATGTTATCTATTATTTATTTATTCATTCATGTATTTATTTTTAATTATTTCAGCTACAAGAAGGATGACGCTGAAATGTACGTTCTGTGTTAACCGCTAATCTATTTGTGTCAGTGCCACACTACCGTTTTGTTGTTTTTTTTCATATCGCAATATATATCGCAGGTTTAAAAAAAACATCGCAATGTCAGTTTATTTTGTATAATCGTGCAGCCCTAATATGATGTGAACATGACTGTGTTCAGGATGACACCTGACCCCTCCTGTCTGGATCTGAGCCCCTCTGTCCTGTCAGTCCAAACTGAGGGGGTAACGGACCCACTGAACTTTTAGCCTCCTGCTGCTCTGTTATTCCAGACTGACTGTGAGCTGCAGCGTCCAGCAGCGTCCACACTCCAAACGTCCAATCTGACAGCTGCAGCTGATGAGGCCAGTTCACACTTACTGATACTCTACGATAGCGGACGAGGACACACGGACACTGCAGGACGTCTCGCTGGTTTTTAATGGAGATCTGCTTAGTGGGGCTACAGAGCACCCACTCAAACATCTGCTCACAGATTTAAACTCAGTTCCACAGTATATTTTATTTCTGTCAACACTCGGATCGTTTTCGTTGTTAAATCTGTTTAAAGCCACGTAGTCAAACTTCCACTTCCAAATGATTATCCATTCATCGTATTCATCCCTTTAACCCAGGGGTGTCAGTGTCATTTTAGTGAAGCAGCCTTATACAGCCCAGTAAAATAATAGCATAATAACCTATAAAGCTGTAGGTCCCAGCCTTTTTTGGCTCGTGACCCTTTTTTAACATCACGCTTTCTGGCAAACGCAGACATTCAAGACAGAAACTTTTTTTCTGTTAAAGGAGTCATGTGTTGGTTCTATTTAAAAAATAAGTCCAGATTGTTTTGTTTCCAGCTGTTTTTTCACAGTAGAAAAGTGTCTTGAGGTGGAACAGCAGATTTTACCGGTGCTTCCTCATACATGTCTCTGATTGGCTCAGAATGCGTGAAGGAACACTTCCCCCTCCCCTCTCGCTGTGTATGTATTTACCTTTACCCAAGTAGCATCCAGCTAGGTTTCGTGCCATTGTTTTTTCTGAAAATGGGCAGGAAAAAAACATGAACCAGTTTGATCGGCCATTTTTTTCCAGTTTGTGCAGCCGCTACTGCGGCACCGCCTTCTCTTGTAGATGCTAATGCTAATGCTACTTCAGATTCGCTGCCGAGGACGGGTTTAACCCCATGTGGGTGACGCTAAAGACCGTCTGACGTCAGATGGACCGTCTTTTTCGGGGTCCCACGTTCTTCTCATTGTTTTCTGTGAATGCCGTATGCAGCCAGTGGAGGTGATGAACCACTGTCAAAGGAGCATGTGTTGGTAACTCAGGGTGACCCATCAGATTCCAAAAGGAGAAAAGTGGAAAAGTGGTTTTCAGTGGAATGACACCGTTAAAAATAATTTTTCTGATTATGTAATAGTTTGTTATCCTATGATGCAAATGTATTTTAATTTTAGAAGACATTTAATCTATATAATATATATTATTATGGACAGAGACATAAATGCCAGGGGGAGATGATTTTTATTTTCCTTGGTCAGGATACAAACAGTCAGTCCAGCTTGTATTTACAAGACTCACAATAGTTTTTATTTTTTTTAATATGGAGTGTTACAAGCTTCCTGATTGCCACCAGTCGATAACACAACATTAAATAACAATTACAGGAAACAAACAATTACAATAGACATAAAGAAAACAAGAAAGAAAATGTAAAAAATAAGTCATATTCTTCATATTCGATACTGAACAAACAATAACTCAAACTATGAACTATGAAAGAGCAGATAAACAGAACCACAGTGCTTCAGTTTGTCATGTGTTTAATGGATCATGTTTCGTCTTTATTTTACTCATCAAATCACTTATGTTTAAATTGGTTTGTTTTTGACACCTGATCTAAAACGACATAAACCTTTAAACATGTTGTCTCAGAATAGAAAAACACTGAACATATGTGAGCACACACTAAAACAACATTATTATTCTGAATTTTACAGGTTTCACATGAACAAGTATATTCCACCTTAGGAAACTGAACATTTTCTAACTCACGTTCATGGGACATTATGATATTATTCATTTTTATGTGGGTTATTTTGGGCATGTTTACAGCGCAAACACAAAATGAGCACATGCTCCTATTTACGCTCAGCTGGAATAAAGACAAAGATCCACTGTGCTTGAAATGGATGAAAAGTCCACAAGCACACCTACTGTGAGACACTATGACAGAGGACACTAACGGGCTTATGCATATGAGCAAATATCGAAATGTCAGCCTTTTCCAGAGGGTGTTTGAAAGAAACAAAGGCTGAGGCTCAGTTCACTCAGTGAAAAACTGCATGTAAACACGAATATTAGTCTTTTTCATTTTCCTCTGCCATTTAAACAGCTTTTAAAATGAGAGGAAAACAGGAAAATATTAGTCTGCGTGTAAACATCGAAATAAGTCTATTACATTTCTGTCAATTTTCTGAAAATAATTAGGCTTATTGTAGTGCTGTCAATCAATTAAAATATTTAATGGCATAAATACAATAGTTAACTCATGATTAATCGCAGTTTAATCACACATTGAAATTGATTGTAATATTGTATTGTAATAATTGTAATCAGTCAATGTGGAAAAATGAATAGGCTTGGTTTGTACAAATGTTATTTTTAACAAATGTAATAACATATGACAAATGGGGGGAAAACTTTAAAAAATAATAATGAAGACTGAAAAGCAGTCCCTGAAAATAGGCTGATACAAAAGATTAGTTTTGCCTTTTATAACATGAAGTGATACTGTGCTGTAAAATAATATGTATTTATAAAATGACTAAATGCTTGGGAACTGTAATCACAATCACAGCCCTAGATTATTGATATGTTTAAAGAACCAGATGTCATTTAAAGTTTTTATTACACCACCTCAAAAAGAATAACCACTTATTCTTACAAAGACCAATGTATTAACGGTAAAATGTTGATTGGATTTGAACTGCACACATGAAACATTGAATCACACAACCATTGTTTTGTCTTTAATATGAATGACATTTTTCTAGTTTGTTCTAATTACACTGGTCTACAAGTAAAACTATTCTGAAATAAAACTAATGAAATTTGACCACATGTGTGTTAGTGATAAAGAAAACTCTAGTCTTAAATGTTGTTTGGCTCAAGTTTCCAAGATAAGTCTGGGGTCAAAATGTGAAATTATTAGAATTAACAAGAGAATAGGTTTTAATTCAAAGGAATATTAGTGTCAGATCTACTTCCAAACACTGTCTGTACATTATGATCCATTCACTTTACAGGTTCTTTAGTGGAATATTTACTAATCCATTGTATACATGTACATAAACTACTATATATGTGGAATAACACACCATCATATATATTAAAAACATGAACTAACCGGCACTAAAGTCATTTGTTTTATGATTGATCTGATTAAAGTATGTAAGATTTAACACATTTAATGTCTGAAGAGGATACTTTCTAAAACAAATTTAAATAAAACGTAGTTCAGTGTTATAAAAGTCTAGGCCTGGTTCAGTTGTGTTTAAAAGTGTTTAACCCTTTCATGCATAGTGACTACACTGGACAACTATTCTATAGCTGTTTTTATTATATTAGTTCTATATATTAGCACCTTCACATATTACTGTCACTTTGCTGTTCTTGATAAATGAACATGTACATAAACCAGCATATATGTGAAATAACACACCATCATATATATATTAAACAACATGAGCTAACCAGCACTAAAGTCATTTGTTTTCTGATTCATTTTAAGATTTAACACATTTCATGTCTGAAGCAGATACTTTCTTAAAAAAACTGTAGAGCAGTGTAATATACAGTACATCATCTAGTGCTAGTGTCTTACCGTGACAATGACTACTACTACTACTGCACTTTCTTTGACACATAAAACTCTGACACTGAATAACATTAAAGCAACATAAACATCTAAATATTTTTCTTTGTCATTTCCTAAGGGTCCACTTTGCATTTGGATGAAGGTGGTTCTACACATCAGTCATCTACTGCATTTAATGCTGAACAATTTTTTTTTATTTTTTATGAGAATTGCCACTTATCCATTCAGTGTATTTGTTAATCAGATGATTCATTGTTATGATGGGACACAGAGGTTGCGTTCATAGGCTGAGGGATGACACCATAATGCAGGAGGATAAAGGATTAGACCCATAGCTTCTGTTAGACACAGACTGCATCATAATCTATTAGCATCAGCCATGATGGGATTACAGCCTGTTAATGAACCCACACAGGCTAACCACGGATCTGTTCTATGGCTTCCAGCATTAACGCGCCGCCGCTAACCCATGTGAGCGGAGGTGTCTACACCCTTTCACATCTGCACACATCCTTTGTTGTAACAGAAAGCGTCCTGTTTGTTGACTTGTGCGGTTTTTTTGCGAAGCGTCTGAGGTCTGTTTCTGTCTGTCAAGTAGCAGAGTTAATGACAGAATAACAAAAGGAGGAAGAGGAGGAGATGAAGGAGGGCAGGCAGGAGTCACAAAGTAGGCAGAAAAGGGAACATGACAGGCCTGCTCAGCAAGATTGGTTTTAAGTAAGTAGCGAGGTCAAAGGTCACCTCTTAATGATCCTGCGGCTGTTGTTGGGTATCTGCTGAGAGAATGGACCACGTGGAAGGTTTTCATGGTAATTGTGAGTGAATGAGGATCCTCTGTTTCTACACTAACATGAGCATTAGGGGTAGAAATAAAGAAAATATCAGTTGCACAATATATCGCGATACTTCATTTAACAATATTGACATTATTTTGGCTCCATATTAAGGCTGCATTAGCCTCGCTGCTATCCCTATTCATTACATGTATGGGTCTAGTCATGCATCATAGTCAGGGGAGGCGGGGCTAAAAGGTTGTCTTTCAAATCCTCTGTATGTAATAGGACGGTACGACAACCAATCAGTGTAATCAGAAAGTTCACGGAGGAGTTTGAAGAAAGTTAGGACTTAGCACTTTACTGGAGCAGCATCAGTTTTATTGTATTTTATATTTAATGACGCTAAAGGCTTTCATTCAATCATTCAATGAACCAGGTTTAGTGGAAGAGGGACACGTCTAAAACAGGCAGGATACCGGCGCTCAAGGACTGGATTTGGACACCACTGGTCCACTGTGAATTCAACAGATTAAGTCAAATCAGGGTGTTACATGAAAATGAGAAAATGTAATCACCTGTCAAGAGACTCGTGAATAGAGACACATATTTTATAGAGAAAAAAAAAAACACTTTTTCATTTACGAAAAAAGTTTAAGAGGTGAGAAAAAAAAGTAGTTCAGAAATCCACCAGACTGTGTGGGCTGGTAGTGAACTGATGAAAGAAGCTGCAAGGTGAAGAAACCAAGGTTGGATTTTTTTTTATTCAACACAGTTTTTAAAGGTTTTTAGGTGATTTTATTCTTTCAGTTTGTTTTTAATTTTTACCCTCAGACCTCACTGCTGGGTATCGTTTTTAAGTGTTTTCACATTATGTTAGTTTTTATTTTTGTAATTTTATGAAATTGAATACTGTAGTTTTATTTAGTATTCATTTAGCTGGTGTTATTGTGGGTGATGATAAAAATTATATATATATATATATATATATATATATATATATATACAATATGTAATTATTAGGGTTGAGTAAAATGAGTAAAATTTGTAATCAGATTCAGATTAAATATACATTTTTAATCTATATTAATTGTGTTTCATTTTTCATGAGCAAACAGACTCAAGAAAGAAGGGAATAAATCTGCACTTAACGTGTTTGTCCAACCTGGGCAGAATCCCAGACTAACACGTGCTTCGCATTAATGTGGTGTTTTCAGTTAGAAGTGGTTCAGTGACAAGAAAACTCAGTTGAAACACTTTATATTGGTCGACTGTTCTGTTACTGGGGGGTTTTGTACTCAAATTTCCCACAAAATACACAAAGAAACCAAAAATACAGAGACATTTCTTTTTTAGAAATCATGCTAAAATCCATAAAACTTCACTGAAAAAATAAAGTGACGAAAGTGTCACTAAGCACAACCAGTATTGGTCCATATATAAGGTACATTGATTATAAGTTGTTTTTGGAGAAAATGAGTCTTTTAAGTGCGTCTTATAGTCCAGAAAATAGGGTATGTAAGATATAGCACATTTAATGTATGAAGCAGATACTTTCTAAAAATAAAACATTGTACAGCAGTGTAACAGACACACAAATCAAAAAAAAAAAAGGAAATAGTCGAGTGTTTGGATTGAACTGACAAATAGTATCCAGCAGACAGATTTATGAGTTAGGACGAGCCCTAAAGTCAACACAACGCCCACTTTAGAGCATCCTGAGGTCACACCGTGGTATTGTTTCTGAAGTGTTCTGTGTGTGTGTGTGTGTGTGTGTGTGTTCAGGTGACATTTCGTACGAGGATCTACCACTGTAACATCAACAGTCAGGGTGTGATCTGTCTGGACATCCTGAAGGACAACTGGAGTCCTGCCCTCACCATCTCCAAGGTCCTGCTGTCCATCTGCTCCCTGCTCACTGACTGCAACCCTGGTGAGAACACACACACACACACACACACATACACACACACAATACTTGTCATATGTCCCGTCCACTGTGTGACAGGTTGACTGACGTGTCCTTTCTGTGTGGATAATGTACAGAGCTGTTGCAGTCACACTCTGACAGCCTGAGAGGTGATGGAAAACCACTTTAAACCATCACCGTTGTAACGTTTGTGTGAGGTTGGCTTTTTATGAAGAGGTTTTTTATTCTTTAAATATTCTAATATGATGTTATAAAACCATGGTTATTACAGAAACAGACGCACAACCTCTTCAATACATTTACTCCAGTACTTCTGCTGCCTTGGTTATATTATCGTGTTTATCTTTTGTTTAAATGAAGAAAAAAAACACATTATAAAAGGTTGTGGCTTCTGCAGCTGAGAATCATGTTATTCACAATGTTTTTTTGGTGGTGTTTTAATTTCCCTTGTGTGAAACAAATGAAGGCAACACAAGCTGCACAATTAATAAATATCCACAGTGTCATGGAAAAATGAGTATCTATTTATTTAATGCCAAATTATTTATTTCATTCATCTTCAGTTGTTTATTTCCAGCGTTCACAGAATACGAGCAAGTAAAAAAAAAAAAAAGAGAGAGAGAAAAAGACATTCCAAAAACATGCATTTACACTTGCAAAGGAGTGGGAATAATAATAATAATAATAATAATAATAATAATAATAATAATAATAATAATAATACATTGGATTTACAGTATATGGTGCTTTTTTGGCCACTCAAAGTGCTTTACATTAGTGACCCATTATTCATTCACTCTCACATTCTCGCTCTGGTGGTGGTGAACTACATATGTAGCAACAGTTGCCCTAGGGCAGACTGACATCTTGCCCCTCTGACCACTACCCAACATTCATACACTAGTGTGAGTGACACTGGAGGGTGACGTGTCTTGCCCAAGGACACAACAGACTGACTTGGACTGAGCAGGATTTGAACCTCCAACCCTTCTGTTACTGGACGACCCGCTCTACCAACTGAGGCATGGCTGCCCCCCAAAGTAGAAGAATGCATTGACCATATTTTCTGGACTATAAGGCGCACTTAAAAGACTTTTAAGTCAATTTTCTCCAAAAACGACGCCTTCTAGTCTCTTGCACCTTATATAAGGATTAATTCTGGTTGTGCTTAGTGACTGGGAATTTTGACTTTTTATCTCATAATTTGGACTTTTTATATTATGATTTTGACTTCACTTAATGCGCCTTATAGTCCAGTGCGCCTTAGACATGAAAAACCATCAGAAAATAAATTATTCTGTGATGGTGCACCTTTATAGTCTGAAAAATATGGTAATTTTTTCACCAAGCAGAACGTACAGTATAGTCTCAAAGCCCACTTTTCCTCTCAATATAAATGAACCAAGGAAACTGTGTTTAAATTGTCAAGTGTGTAAGACTTAGAGGGATCTAAGTGCAAAGTATTATATTCACAGTTATGTTTTAATGAATGTATAATTAACTGAAAATTGTAATAGTTATGTGATCATTACCTTAAAATGAGTGTTTATATCTCCAGAGGGAGCCCATCGCCTCCACAGTCCACCATATTGGTCTGGTGTGTATTACTGCTGAGTGTGAGGATGTGGAAGCTATATTAAAAAAAAAACGGTACCAGCAGGACAATGGAATTTACATTTATCAAATTACAGCATGTTGTAGACAGTGAGTCAGGCAACAATCAATATTTAAGCAGGACCGTTTGGCCTCCATACAGTCCTGTAAACATCTGACAGCATTCACACAGACCCACACAGCTTCATTTTAAAGCTAATTACATCCATTATGGTCCATTTTAGCAGCAGGGCAAAGACCAAGACTGAAGGAGCCGGGGATTCAGAGTGTCTTTTATGGACCAGTTAAACCAGCCATTACCCGCTTTGACTGGTCCTCTAGTACCGATACCGTTAAAAGTCCGCCGCTGTAACGTATTACACAGACAAACCAGAGGAGCTGTAAAATATCACAGAAACAGGATCAGTCATGAAAGGAGCTGTGAGAAGAGTCGCTGACCAGGAAACAGACGGAGCGAATGAAGTCGGTACATAAAAGAGCAGAAGAATGACAGGTGATTTCAGAAGTGAATAGCAGCGAATGAGAAGGCAGGAGAAGAAAGAGCGAGCGGGGGAGGGGAGGGGGGAGGAGGGGAGGGGAGGGGAGGGGAGGCGATGGTGCTGATTGTGAAGACCTCTGATGATAGCTCGTGTCCTCTCTGTGGGGATTGCTCTTTGATAAACGTGGCAGCAGAGATTCTCCCTCCGCGGGTGAAAATGAGAATAGCTTTTCCTCCTCCTCCTCCTCCTCCTCCTCCTCCTCCTCCTCACCCTCCTCCTCACCCTCCTCCTCACCCTTCCTCACCCTCCTCTTCCTCCGTCCTGCCTCGCAGCCTGACTAACATTTTCAGATGTTGGCGAGATGAAATGAGCTGATTCCTTTTAAAGCGCGACACAAAAGAGACTTGATCGACACTGGGAAAAAAAACGCAAGCACGCACACACACACACACACACACACACACACACACACACACACACACACACATGAACCCTCCCCCTTTCTACCCACGCACTATCTATCCCTGTTTCTGCCTCTTGCCTCATCACAATCCGTCCGCTCACTGCACTTTCAGAGGTGGCACAAATACAACACTTTATTTATTCTAACAGAGGTGCATATACTTTAGTAAAAAAAAAATGTAGAAGAACTAATCCAACTCCAACTTCTTTACTGCAGTAAAAAAAAAAAGTAGAATTAGAAAAAGTGGATGCCACGACATTAACACTAGTCACTTTTCCATTGGATATATATGTGCACAATTTTACTGATATTTATGTAATGTTTGTTTGTCCATTAAATTATCCATTTATTCATTATTACTTTATTTATTATTGACAGATGACATGAGAAGTCGTTCCATAAACTTGTTGACGAACATAAATCTGTTGTTTTACAGATATATTCATTATTATTATTGTTATTATTAATATTATAAATGTCCACTCTATCCTGTACTAAATTAAAAATGATGCTGTTTCTTGATGTGTCCTCACATACCGTGTCACGTTTCTTTTAAAACTCACCATCCAGTGTTTTAATTCTACTGACTAGTTGTCAAAAAAAGGTCTTTCCATTGTTCTTTTGTGTAATAAACCATTTGCACTATGCCTGAAAAATTAGCTCTTTTAATAAAAAAAAAAAGTGGGTTTTCTCTCTCTCTCTCGTTGTCTTAATATATTGTGATCGTCTGTCAATTCACCATATATTTTGTTATCGTCGTCTGAACCCGCTTGATCCTCACTAGGGTCACAGGGGGCTTAATCCAGCTCCAATGGGTGAAGGCGGGGTACACCCTGTATGAGTCTCCAGTTCATCTCAGGGCTGAACATATATAGACAAACAATCACTGTCACATTCACACCTATGGGTGATATAGATTAACCAATTAACCTGGAGGAAACCCACACAGACACATGTAAACTCCACACAGAAAAGTTATAATTACACAATTTGAGAGAATTTTTTTTATTTACAAAATTGACTAAATTACTAAATGTTGAAAAAACAGAAGTGCATAATGTCTGTTTTTCCATTATATATTATATATTAAATATCCATTAGATGTTTCTGCTAAACTGTTGGTTGTAAATGGAAGAGAGAAAAAAAAAAAAAAGTTGTGCGAAAAGTAAAGAAAAAGTAGAAATGTCATTAAGTCAAGTAATGAAGTATTTGCACCTCCAGGGTTTTTGAAACTGTGCCTCCAGCGCTGAGTGTGGGCCCTGGATGTGAAATGCCCTAAAAATATCCTCCTTCCCCTCACCACCTCCTTCCCTCTGAAGAGTCTGTTCTCCGTGCAGGCGGAGATCATTGGCATGTAGCTCATTAAAGCGGGGGAAGAGGATGGAATGACAGTTAATCAACCCTCCCAGGGCTGCCGTCCTTGCCGTCATGCCACATTGAGTCCTATATCACGGCCTCACAAGCAGATTTATACCTGAGGCGTCCTGCTGGCTCGTTTGGCCCAGGCGTTCGGTCATGTCAGAGTGGATCCAGAGCTCAAATCCAGCCCAGGGCCTCTGTCGCATGTCATCGCCTTTTCCCTCTGTCTTTTCTTCTGCAAATATCCAAAAAGTCATCTTAAATTTCTTTCACAACGCCATAGGGAATCCTTCCGCTGTAATTTCTGCTGCTGTACAGTGTCAGGGTGATGTGCGCTGAGATCCAGGCAGTTGTATTTTTTATTTTTTTTTCCTAATCAGAGCGTCGACTTTTTCACCTCGCAGCTCTTCTCGTATCAATTTGTCAGCGCTGTAATAACACCTCCCTCACTCTGCCCTGAAGCAATAGTTTATTATCTGAATTGATATCACAATATATTAGCAAACAGTTCAGGTTGGTACTCCTCCTCTATCAATTCTAAATGACTGTGGGCCTCTGAAAACCTTTAATCTGTTCTGAAAACTGTGTTATTGGACCCATAGTTTTAAAGGTCCATTAGGGTAGAGGGGAATCTAATTACAGACATTTTTCATTAGTGCGTAATCACGTGGAAATAAGAATTGTCATGTGGTCAAATTAGGGTTGTTTTTTTTTATCAGTAGAGGGATGTTGAGCCACATTTTGGAATAAACGTCCAAAATGTAATAACTTTTTCATTTCATTTTGTAATAAAGACGCATTTTATAATAAATTTTGCCGCATTATGTAATAACTTTTTACATATTACAGCAGCAGGCGCTTTGGTGGTGTAGCATTAAAACTCAAGGAGCTGTTTAGGAAACATTCTAAGTGGTTTATGGCTTGGCTGGTAATTAGACATATTAGACATGGACAATTTGAAGTATATAAGAAAAGTATTTGAAATATATTTTGGAAATAGAAATGTGGGAATATTTATTACAAAACACGTTGTGGCAGTTTATTATCAAATGAAATGAAAAAGTTATTACGTTTTGGACATTTATTACAAAATGTGGCTCAACAGGGAGCAGGTCATTTCTATGAAACCCACAGTAAATGATGATTTATATTTGAATGTGATGAACACAGAATTTGGAATTACCACCAGAAAATTCCCCTTCATTGTCGGGTCATTTATATACTATACTGAGTGTGTTCTGTTAAGCACAGGTTTTGTGTTCTGTATATGCGATTATGTTCCAAAATGCGACAAGCGTCACCGCAGAAATTCTTCGGAACGGCGTATTCCAACATGGAATAGAAACTCACTTGAACGTTTTGTTCATTTTATGGATGATTTCAACATAAATAATGAATAAAAATGGAGCCTCATTACTGCCGCGTTCCCACTAGTCCTGACTCTGCTCAACTGGACTTGACTCAGTAGTTTAGGACGGACTTCACACTCTTAGAAATAAAGGTACAGTAGGGGTACAAATCTGTACCCTAAGGCAGTGTTTCTCAACACATATTTTATATTAGAAACATCATGAGACACACGACCAAGAAAAAATCTGACAAAAGTATATTTATTGAAAAAAATTCAAATCTTGTCTTGATTTAGATTCAGTGCAAAACTTGAGCTTGTTTAGTTCAACACAAAGCTGACACCACAGGATGGATCTATAATCATCTGTTCACTTACAGAACCAAGAAGGTGAAATTATGTCACACCTGGTTGGGAAACTCTGCCCTAAGATACAATAAAAACCAATGAACCTTAAGGTACTGACATGTACCTTTTACCTTTTCAGACTCGTTAAAGGTACAGACTAGTCGTCAAACAGTGAAAGGGACACCTTTGTACCCCTTCAGTGGTATCAGGGGTTTCTAGCCCCTGGGGGCAGGGGTTAGAGGCCTGTGTTGACAGTTCTGTTTTCATCCTGCTAATATTTTCTTATATATTTTAGGTTATTACTTTTTGGTCTTTTACATAACTTTCATTTACTTGTATTTTGTGGATTTTTTTAAAGTTGCTTGGTTTGTAATGAACACCATTGCTTCACAAAACCCATGATGTCACCGTCATAAGCTTTGTTTGGTCCGAAACCACACGGATATTCAGTTCACTGTCCTAAAGGAGAAGAGAAAACACAATATGTTCACACTGAAGAATCTGGAATCAACAAATATTGGCTCTTTTGTCAAATGACCTGAAGGTCCGATGGACTATTGGCGTCACTTGTCATCCATCCATTTGACCTTTAACAAACAAACAACAGGTTTAAACAACCTTCTTCGAAACCATTAGTCAAAATGACTTGATATATGTTTGGGAATATCTTTGGTATAAGGTCAAAGAATTGAAAAATATAATGAATTTTTAAAATGTATAAAATTCACATTAGTTTATTCAGTAAAGTGAAATTTTTCAAAGTGCTATAAGTTCAAAATAATCGAATATATTGATATATTTACTGTTAGCAGTAGATAGGAAGTCACATATGGGCTTTCAATAGGTGCTATGACCTTTGACCTTAAGTAATCTGAAAAGGTCTAATGAACGTCAAGTAGTTTATTATCTCCACCAAAGAGGCTATGAGTTTGTTTGTTTGTTTGTTTGTTTGTTTGTCTGTTCGCAACATTCCTAAAACAGTCATGGATAGATTTTGATCATATTCAGAATGTGTTGGGAATGTCACAACAAACAAATGATTATATTTTGGTTGTGATCCAGAATAGATCCTGGATTCTGGATCATTTTAAAATATATTCTCCCATTTATTGCAATGTCAAATTTGAAAGTGATCCAGAATCCAGGATCTATTTTGGATCACCACCAAAATATAATCATTTGTTCCTTGTGACACTTCCAACATATGCTGAACATTTGATCAAAATCGAACAAAAATATAACAGACAAATAAATAAACAAACAAATAAACAGACGAACCTCCTTTCAGTCGGGGGGAGGGGGGGGGGGGGTCTGCCTTGGTGGAGGTCTGCGCTCTCCGAGAAACATGTCATTGGTCTTTATGTCTGTCTGTCTGTATGTTTGTTTGTATGTATGTATGTCTGTCTGTCCGTCCGTCCGATTTTTCATTCTCACCAACTTTTTCAGACCAGTTATTGATAAAGTACTTTAATAGTCGATTGATGTAGTAGTTAACAACTAATGAGTGAATATTTGCAGTTCTAGTTTATAGTGACCTCAAGCAGCTCAAGTCTTAATATTTGAATCATTAAAGGAGGAGCTAATGGATTCACTTTTTAACTGTTGCATTTCCAGGTGCTTCTTTCTAACCACTGAAAATTTATGACAAAACAACATGAAAATAAGTTAAAAACACATGGTGTCAGCATCAGCCACACTGTTAGTTTTTTGGATTAGTGCATCCCCAACACTGAACTCCCATCACAAATGATTTAGAAACAACTCGACTTACAGTCTGTGTTCAGCCCAAGCTGTCACTTGGATTTGGATAAAGCTCAAGAAAAACAGACATTCGCCTGAAGCTACAACGCCTTGATACGTTAAGGATCCATTCATGCAGAAATGTGGCTATAAGCCTGTAAAAGCCCCATCACTGAAGCCGTAGCAGGATTAGCACAGAGCAGTCAGAACCCCCCATCCACCGCCGCCGCCGCTCAGGGAATGTGTGCGTCTGCCTCCGTCACCTCGTCCAGAAGTGGAATCGATAGAGGAGCTGCTGTGGACCCAGAGCGGCTGGTTGTGTATCAACAGTGGGGCTGGGGGTCACTGAGCCCACCATGATCACCGCTGATTTACAGCCGCCAACAGACTTTACCAGCGCTGTCGATAAAGATGTCCTCCACGCCGTACGTCATCTGATACAAGCTTCACTTCAGACCACAGGAATGATGGAGCGCCGTTTGCCTGAATTATAGCTTTTCTGTGGTTTCCGCTGGTTGTAATAAAATTCCCATGCATGCTGATGAGCCGCTGGTCGACTGGAGGCTGCTCCTACATTTTAGACTTGGTCAGGTAATTGGATGTCAGACAGCACCACACGGCTGCTTGTGTAAACACGGCGTACTAATAAATAAAATATCACACACAAATGAAGGCGTTGTGCTGCTCTCACCTGTTTCCGTGTGGACAAGAACAGCTGATTATTTTAACCTTTAACTTTGGATTTTCTTCTCAGTTGCATAAACTCTTTTAGTTTTATTTTCATTTCATTAGTTTAGGTTGAATCTATTTGGGTTATTGTTAGTTTTTTGTCTCATGTATCTGTGGCTTTTTGAACCAGATAAACTTTAATAGACTTGGGCCATATATCGATTTTTATCAATTAATTTGAGTTTTTTTGTTGCAGTTGATTTTAAAAACATAGAAAAATTGAGTTTTTTTTTTTTTTTTTTTCTTCTGTTTTCTTATACCTCTGTTCTCCCTTCCTCATGTTTCCAGAATACTGGCACGTACGTTTCCGTAGATTCACGTGTTCTGTACAACAATAACGTTTGGACCTCCAGCCCAGTTCTGGCTCGTCCTTCAGTTCATACCTTTCACACTAACGTTACATTTACTTCTAATTAATGTTTGTGATTTAACAGTTTTCCAGTGAACTTTACATGCTAATATTGCTAATATAACTAGCCTAGCTTTAGCCTCATTTCCTCTACTAGAGAAAAAAATTGTAAAAAATCATACATTTATAAAAAAAAAATTTAGGGCATATCGCCCAACAATTATATATGAAATGTCATCTAAAAAACAGGCCATTAATGGTTGGATATTGCACACAACAATTACTTTTTTTAATCAGTTGCCCAGTAAAGAGCTGGTTTAATATTTTCTAAAGTCAGGGTTCGACATGTGACCTGTTTTGTTGTCTTTTTGTACATACATCGATCATGTCTCATCTACATCTGCACCATCTTAACAGCTGAACTTTGACCTTTCCCAATGAAAGCCATTATCTGTTTGTACTGTGGTCAGTTGTATGTGTTCAGTCCAGTTCAGACCTGCCGCTGCACTCATGAATGGAAGTGAATGTTTTTTTTATCTGTCGTCCGTCACGTTGTGTGTCATCATTTCAACACTTCAACACAAACACTACATACCATGTGGGGTTTTTTTTTTTCACTAAAACACTTCAAACACAGATTAAACTAATTAAAACCACATTTGGCATCTAATATATTAATTTTTTTTTTTTTATTATTTGTCTTCAATCTCTTCACATTTTGCATCTTGAATAATGTCTCTTATTGTTGGCACTTGTTGAGGAGATTTAAGTTTAGGTTTTTTTATTTTCAACTGTATATTATTCATCTTTTTTTCCTTTTACATGAAGCAAACTAATTAAACAAATAAAACAGGAGAAGAAACTGTTCGACTCTTCTGCTGTTAGCTGAAAAAACGGAAACAAAATGACATAACATTCCAACAGTCTTTTATCTACTGATCCTTATCTGGAATCTTTGAATGTTTTTCTTATTGTTTATACATGTACCATGTACCATGACTTTAACAACCATTTAGTCTGTAGTCTCGCCTTGACATTTTTTGACGTCTTCATTTTAAATTGTGTTACTAATTAATAATAAACTGACCAGCTCCTCTGCTGTGGACAGATAAAGTCACATAAAATGACCTGACGTCACTAATGACAACTTTTAGATTTTGTGAGGGTCTGGGGTAGAGCTGGGAAATAACATTTTAAATAAGCAAAACCTTATGGATGGTGTTTTATTGAAATTGTTGTAACACATTCACACTTAATATATTACAAGTTTGACAAGACGTCTCCAGAGGAATATTTAGATTTTACAGTTTCGATGTTTTTCACAATTTTCAGTGAGAAAAAATTGGATTAAAAAAATGGATCAACTATGAGAACCTTTATCAAGATTTGTTTTTCTTAGTTTTTATTCCTCTTTAGGCATTTAAAAAATGATTGAAAATGTTCTTATGAACCTATTCTTCATGAAGTTCCACTGATGAAATAATGAGTTGAATTGAACTTTTATGTATTTTTTTTTTCTCCACAGTATCTTGTTTTATTATGCACATTAAAACTATAGAAGAACTATGAAGCACCACTACACAAATACATGTAATGAATAAATATAGCACGGCTAGGCTAATGTCCACTCGTTTCATCGGCAGATTTGCTTTTGCTTGAATTGAGAAAAAAACAAACTTGAATTAAGCCAAAAAAATTGAACAATATTTGAACTAGAAATGATAAAAATACATTTAGTAAAATTAGTATTTTTACAGTGAAACCCTCTGCTGATGTGCATGTGTTTGGGTTTCAGTCTCATGGGATAAAGCGTCTGTTTTTACATGCGTTTCCTGACATTATTCTTATGTCAAGGTCTGGTTGATCGCGCACAGATGACTGTTGAAAGACATGTAGACAAATGTTCTGTACTGCCTGTCATGCATGTCATCAATGTTTTAGATGATGTTTCTCTGAAGGGTTGAAGTTTGCTCCTTCAGTGAATATCCATGTCGTATCGCAACATGAGCCGCTTGGGTTTACACATAAAACACAGAAAACAAATCTCATATGTCATCACCAGTTCAGACCTCAACAGTTTCCATCAAGGAAATAGAAAGAAGAAATGTTTAGAGGAAACAAAAAATAGTGAAAATGACTCCAAATATCACACTTGTTTATTTACACAGGTCAATGTTAAGTTTATTTATGTAACACATTTAGAACAAGTGTCCACAGCCACAGATAAAAAAAATATAAGATATGATAAAACTAGTAAAAATAAGAATGATTATAAGTTACACTGTTTTAGAAAGTATCTTCTTCAGACATTAAATGTGTTAAATCTTACATACTTTCATAATATGAATCATAAAATAAATGACTTTAGTGTTGGTTAGTTCATGTTTTTAATATATATATGATGGTGTTTTATTCCACATATATGTTGGTTTATGTACATGTATACAATGGATTACTAAATATTCCACTTTCACAGTTTTATTGAAGCAATTAAAACAAAAGTTGTCCAGTGCAAAAGACATTCCATATAATAAAAATAAAAACATGTATCTGATAAAAACTGTTGCATTGTTTCCAAAAAAGACAATTATTTAATGTAAAAAAAAAAAAAAAAAGTGAAAACATGCACTATCCTGGGTCTAAAGAGGAAAAGAAGTGTGTGTGTGTGTGTGTGTGTGTGTGTGTGTGTGTGTGTGTGTGTGTGTGTGTGTGTGTGTGTGTGTGTGTGTGTGTGTGTGTGTGAAATTCAACAGGTGTAAGTTAACAGAAGTGTGTGTTTAAAACATTAATATATCAGAATGTGGGTGAGATTAAAACTAGAGCACTAACTTTAAAATGAGTCACAATTTCACTGATGTTTGACATGATATAATATCCCCGATACAATACAAACAAGTATGACAACACTGTATGCCAAATAATAATAATAATAATAATAATAATAATTTCCCAATATAACCCTGTATGAGTCTCCAGTTCATCTCAGGGCTGAACATATATAAACAAACAATCACTGTCACATTCACACCTATGGGTGATATAGATTAACCAGTTAACTAGTTAACCAGTTAACTAGTTAACCTATCAGTGCATGTGTTTGGATGGTGGGAGGGTTAGAGTTAGTACCTGAAGAAAACCCACGCAGACACGAGGAGAACATGTAAACTCCACACAGAAAGGTCTGGTGTGGGAATAGAACCAACAACCTTCTGTCTGTGAGGCAGCAGTGTTAACCACTGCACCACCGTACCGCTCCTGTTGTTTTTATATTAGGTATATTTTTATGAAAAAGTTATGTTTGCATAATTTAAGGGTTTTTTTATTTACTGAATTCCCTAAATTAGTAAATGTTGAAAAAACAGAAGTCTGTGTTTGCATTTAATCATAAAATACGATCATTTATTTGTTATAGCGATATAACATGATAAGTCGTTCCATAAACTTGCCGATGAAGATTAATTCTATTAATGTTCTATTCATTCTATTCTATTGTGTTCTATTCTGTTCTATTCTACTATGTTATGTTCTGTTCTATTCTGTTATGTTATGTTCTATTCGATTGTGTTCTATTCTATTGTGTTCTATTTTTTTCTATTCTGTTCTATTCTATTATGTTCTATTGTATTATGTTCTATTCTATTCTACTCTATGTTTTTTCTTCTTCCCACACAATGAATGTAAATTAATTTCTGACTTGCATATATTCTGTGAATGCTCAAAATCAATCAACTCTAACCATTTTCCAGCGTGTTGCCCAACTCTTCAGTGTTTGCAGACACTCGTACACTACTGTGTCACTCATGTTTTTATTGTTGTTGTTGTTGTTGTGTTGCAGCTGACCCGCTGGTTGGAAGCATCGCCACACAGTACCTGACCAACAGAGCTGAGCACGACAGGATAGCCAAACAGTGGACCAAACGCTACGCCACATAGAGCACCACTACGACCTCTGACCCCACCACCCCACACTCACACTCACACACACACACACACACCACACACACACACACACACACCAACATCCACACTCCTCCCCATTCTTCTTCCTCCTCCTCGGAAATCTATGGAAGCACACCCACCCACTCACCCACCCAAACGGCCACCCCCCCCCCCCCCCCCCACCACCACCACCCCATCCCTGACCTTTGACCCCCCAGAAACGAACTGTTATTTGTTCCATGCTGACTTGAAAAGCTTCTTTTTTATACAGAGTCTATTGGGATTGTATTTTCCAATACACTGAATGTTGATATGGTCATGAAAAGCTTTAATACTGTTATTGTTCTTGTCGATGTTGTTGTTCTTATCGTTATTGCATTGTTTATAACATTGTCGCCACCCCCAACCCCCCCCTCCTCCGATCAACTTTATCTAAAAAGGCGTGCGTGTATTCTTCCCGTTTCATGTGATGGTTTCATGTAAAAATGCGTCGGAACAAGAGTGAGTGCATATTTAGTGAGTTGACTTTTCCTTTTTTTTCCCTGTGGTTTTACAGCTCATGGTTAATATTTAGTGCATGGCATCAGGACCTGTGTTCATGCAGTGGACATGTAGTCACCGTAATGTGTCTGTCCCCAGCAGGTTTTCGGCATGGAATGAGCCCATCACCATGTATGACGATAGTGCTAGTTTGCTGTACATTTAATGCCTTGTGAGAATACATACTCATTGAATACTCAATTAAACACTGGCTGTAATGTGGAAAAAAAACAAAAAAAAAAAACGTCTCCATCTGTTGCTTCTCAGTGAAAGTGAATAATGTGTGTGTTTGTTTTCCTATCTTTATGGGGACGTTGATATGTGTACGCAGTCAAACCATGGGGACCTCTGACACTATGGGGACCAAAATTCAGGTCCCCATGAGGGTTAAATAGAAAGAAAGAAAGAAAGAAAGAAAGAAAGAAAGAAAGAAAAAGATAGAAAGAAAATACTTTTCCAAAATTTTATTTGTGTTTGTAAAAAAAAAATTGGTTTGAAAACACGTGATGTTATTAGTTTTGAGACACACACACACACACTTTTTTGTGGTGTTTATTTCAAATGAACTGTCGCTCCAATTCATTGGTGTCATTACATATACATAACATCAACTGAGAAAATGACTTTTATGCCACAGTCCTGCCAACATACTGGACATCCTGGGACGTGAAAATGGTTTAGACTTAAGTATATGAGCACAAGTACAGTAGAATAAATGCATTAATTCAGGTGGTGAATTAAAGAAGCAGTCATTAGTATAATCTGGTTGTGTTTATGCTTGTTTAAATTTGAAATAAATACCCCTTTTCTTTTCTTTTGCGCCTCCTGCACTGGCATGGATAAGGACTCACTGACACTACAGTGTATTTGATGCTACGGCCCAAAAAATAAAAACAGCGTATCAGTCAAAACTCTCCATTCCATCTCCTTCAGCTAAAACAGATAAAAGCTGCGCAGCATTCAGTGAATAAAATGTGATGTTCTGGTGCAGACGCTGCTCAGACAGAAGCTGAAAAGCCTCAACAGGAAGCATGAACAGGTACAGAGTTAAAATGAGCAGTGGAACATCCTGTGTGAAAGTCACACAAACCTGAAATAAACCATTAGTGTTAGTGAGTAAACCTGAGTGTGTTATGCACTGGAAAAATGACTCCCTAAGAACAAGTTTAAAAAAATTAATATAAGATCGTTTTTGCTTGAATTAAATAAAAACAAATAAATAAGATTTTATGAAACAACATGTTCCAGATTTATTGTGTACAAATCAGTTCAGGGTTTATCTGCTTTAGTGGAGTCTTATCCTCTACAAGTGCTTTTCTAGTTTTCACTGCTTCCATTGGCTTTTTTTTTTTTTACTTAATTCAAGCCAAAATATCTGGTATTATTTTTTTTTTTTGCTTGTTTTTAGAGAGGTATATTTAAATATAAATCTTACTACAGTGTGAATATTTAAATTTCTTCCATTGACAGGGATTTTTTCTTTGCTTGAATTAAGTAAAATAAATAAATCTTGAAGCCAGCAAAAAAATAAATAGAAAAGTGTCACTGTTTTATAAACTGAATTAGAACCATTTGTGTCCAAACCAGCTTTATTTCCTAATAGTAAAGAATGTTTCCAAAAATTTATGAAATGTATTATTTATTAGAAATGAGGAAAAACACACTTGGATTTAGATTTTTACAGTGTTTCACACCTTCAGTGGTTGAAACGGTTTATTTTATGAAACAAGACACCAGATAATTATCATGTTTATGTGACAGTGTGGAAGTAAATACACAAATGATATGAAGGTGACACAGATCATCTGGTGCTGAAATTATCATGTTCCACATTTTTACTGTGACTTAATATCTTAATGAACTTGAATAATAATAATAATAATAATAATACACTACAAAAAAAACCCACACAAGATAAAAACACTAAATCTGAGGAAAAAAATAACTCAAAACAAATGAAATATCTGTCCTTGTAAGTAAGATAATTTGACTTGACAAGATTAATACATGTTTTATTAACACTTAACCTATAAAGACCCAGTTTTTTCATGTAAAACATTTTTCTTTATTTAACCTTTATTCAGCAATTGATCATAATTTACTCTAATATTACCTTCAATATTTTGTGTCATATTTTTCCCAAATTCCATTTACTAATCATATAGATGCTTATAAATGTATAAAAGATAATTGTCATAACATTAGAAACAGAGAAAAATGAAGAAAATAATGACTTTTTTAAACTAAATTCATCAAGGGTAAGGCAGGTTTATTTATATAGCACATCATTCCAAGTGCTTTATGTAAAACTTTAAAAACATTAAAGCTGGGAAGCAATGAACATAACAGTTATGAAAGAGATAAAAACACAAAACATAAAAAAACCTTCAGCTTTAAAGAAAGCACAGATCTGAACTGATGAATATTAAAAATAATCGATCAATAATTGAACATAAACCCAGTGTTTTCATCCACTGTCATTGATCCGACTCAAAGGGTTTTTACTGGTGAATCAATGTTGCAGAAGATGACAGTGTTTCCATGGCAACTACAAAGCCTCTGACCGTCCAAATGGGTCGTATCTGGTGACCGTGAAAAGACGACAAAGTATTTATTTACATGTTTAGACAGGATTAGTGTTCGTGTTGTTTTTAAACGTTTTAAGTCAGTAGATGCTTTTGGTTATTTTTAGGGTTAATGTTCATGTTTAATCTTATCAAACAGCCTTTAACTGGAGACATATATATTTAAAATGTACAGTATCTGTTCTGTTTTCAGATCAACATCCTTTATGACACA
>CM035793.1:42494000-42514000 GCA_020466265.1 Siphamia tubifer
GTGGTAAAACACTGCATTAGATCATGGACCTTCTTCTTCTTCTGAACCTTCTTTATCCTCACTGGGGTCTGGGGTCTGGGGGGGCGGACTAAACTGAAACCCGAGCCCACCTGGATGTCATTAAGCTAATGGTCTAATAGTTCAGATCCTTCCACTGGAGAATTCATGAATATGTTTTAGTTCTTTAAGCAGAACCAGAAAAAGAACCGAAACAATACCAGGTCTGTACTGGTCTACAGGGCTCTGAGTCCTGGTTTTGACCCCCCCTGCAGCCCCTGGTTCCTGATCCTGTTCCTGAATCTCCTCCCTGGTCTGGATCAAAATCCTGATCATAGTCTGGATCCTCATCATGATTCTGCTCCATGGTTCATTCCTGGTTCCTTCTTCTGGTCTTGATCCTGGTCCAGATTCTGGTCCAGGTCCCTAGTTCTGTTCCAGATCTCTGCTCCTGATCCTGGTCTCTGGTATTACTTCAAGTCAATGATCTCGGTCCTGGTGCTGATCCAGTTCCTGATCACCATCTGGGTCCTGGTACTTATTGTGATCCATGGTTCCTGGTCCCTTTTTTAACCTCTTCCCTGGTCCACAATCCTGGTCTTGATCACAGTCTGGGTCCTGGTCCTGATCCATTCCTGATCAGCAGGCTGGTCCATGGTCTTGGTTCTGGTCCATCCATGATCCAGTTCCTGAGCTTCTTCCCTGGTCCCTCATCCTGATCAAGCTCTGGTTCCTGGTCCTGATTCTGATCCATGGTTCTTGGTCCCTTCTTCTGATCTTGATCTCTGGTCCTGATGCTCATCCCCGTCCTGGTCTTGAACTTGGTCCTGGTCTTTCACCTGGTCCTGGTCTACAGTGAACCGGACCCAGTGTCTGTGTTGCTTTCCAGTCTGTAGGTCTCCATTCTGGTGGACTCAGACTACCTGACTCTACTGGACCGGGTGAGGACGTCTGTCTGCTGCTGGACCCACACTTCCGGCGAGAAGAAGAGGCACGCGTCCAGCAGCTGTGTCAAGCTCCCGAAAAATATCGCGAGAATCCCGGAAAATGGACTTCAGTACTTTCTAAATAAAAGCATCCACGCTCTGCGGGTCCTGAAAGATGCGTGACCGTGGGAGAGAGCGGTCTGGTTGGTGCAAGAGTCACCATGTCCACACCGCAACAGGACTGTGTTTCCCAAACTGAGGGTCGGGGCCCGAAAAGGGATGGTGACAGTTTTTATTGGATCACTATCTGAAACATCTGTAAGTAAGTAAGTAAGTTTTATTTAAATGACACTTTTCACAGACATAAACAGTCATAAAGTGCTTTACAGTGTCAATCAAAACAATTAAAATATAATTTAAATATAATTTAAGTAAAACTAAGATATAATGTAGACAGTCAGATGCAGCCTTCAGTCAGTCTTGGATTAAAATACTATTTTAATTTAATAATAAATAAATAATTTTAAAAATAATATTTTTTAAACTTTCGACACTGTCCATGGGACTTTTTCTCTATTTAATTCTTCTGTCTGCAGTGAACCCCTGCTTTTATTGATGACTTTCCTTTGCAACTTTTTCTGTTTTCTGCCCATTCAATATGTCCATGTGGGCCCACAAGGCTGACATTTGGGCTGCAAGTGGGTTTTTCCACAGTTTCCATGGTGACCCCACATACTGTATGTTTGTCCATATCAGAATCATAGAGTCATACTTATATCTGTCATTTCATGTGCAATAATTAAATTCAGTTTTTCTTTGTACAAACATCTTAGTTTGCAATACTTTTTATTTTTGTATGTAAATAACTGTGCCTTTTTAATTTTATTAGAACCTGGTTCAGAGGCCACAACAAAGAAGAGGAACGCACCACAAATGAAGTTTAACACAAAGATACTTTATTAAAGAAATCAAATTAAGACAGATTAAACCAAATTAGACCAAATTATCACAACAACACAAACTATAGTATATTACAGAATGTAAGTAAGACATCAGGAAAATCAATATGACATTTGTCGTTGTGTTGTTATAAGGTTCAAGGTTCAATGTTCAAGGTTCCTTCATTTATACCCATGGGTAGATTTATTTTACACAAATAATGATTTAATTTGGTGTAATACTACTACTACTACTACTACTACTACTAATAATAATAATAATAATAATAATATAAAACAATACAGAATACACATCAAAACCTGTTCAGCAGGTACTTGATCAAATGTAAAGACAGAACAGGAAAAAAAAGAGCTCAGTGTTCCACGATTCATTAATATAGAAGCATGGATAATTAAAAGATTAAATAAATAAATAAGATCAAGGTCAATAACAACAAGATGCAATAAACTGATAAAACCCGTGAGTCATGTTACCAGAAACAACCACAGAAGAAGAACGGGTGGTGATTTCCTTTTATCACAGATGAGTGAAGAATGTGAGAAAACATCAACAATCTTTCAATTATTTTTACAGAAGCAACAACAGTCGTTCAGCTCCATAATCCACCATTTTGTTTAGTCATTCCTAACTTTCTCCAGACTCCTCCATGAACTTTCCGGCGTCTAACTACATCATCCTAAAGATTACGCTGTTTGGTTGTAGTACCGTCCTATTGCATACAGAGGATTTTCAAGTGAACCTTTTAGCCCCGCCTCCCCTGACTATGAAGCAACACTAGACCCATACATGTAATGAATAGGGATAGCATGGCTAGGCTAATGTGTCAGATTATTGTTCTGTCTATGGATTTTCGCTTCACTGTATTTTGAAAGTAAAAAGCATTTTTAAAGTAAAAAGAACTTTTCTCAATGGATTATTCAGAGATTCAAGATTCAGCGGTTGTTTTTTTTTACATTGTCAATTCATAGATGCACAGAACAAACAGAGAATTGAGATGCTGTCTCTCTCTCACCTTGTAAAAAAAAAAAGCAATGTATTTTTTTTTAAAAACTAAGTAAAAACAGGATTTGAATAAATAAATGGTATAAAGAATATGGTATAGCAGAATATAAAGTGTAGGTATCAGTGTGTTTACAGCAGCAGCAGTTGTGTAATACAGTGAATAGTTATGAGGTGAGACGGTTATGAGGTGAGACGGTTATGAGGTGAGACAGTTATGAGGTGAGACGGTGCATAATGGAACCAAACAACAGCTGATAGGCTAAAAGTGCAATGTTTAGAAAATAACAGTCAACAGCTGATGTGGGAAAATCACAGGATGCATATCTACTGAGTCTTATGTGCAAAAACAGTTTGGGTAGAGTCTATGTGCAAATGTGTGTGTTGTGGGGGGAGGGGGGGGGGGGGGGGGCTAATAGATGATGTCCTACATCCTCACGGCCTAACCTGGACTAAACTGTTCACACAGGCTCTGGTACCTTTTCCCTGAAGGCAGGAGACTAAATGAGAGGTGGGGTGGGGGTGTTTATCTGCAATGCTGACAGTTCTGCAGGTGAGGCGGGTGTGAAATATGTCTGCGAGGTGCTTCACAGTAATTCAATACAGGGAATTAGTGCTGAGATGGACATGTTCCAGTTCTGTGACCCTGAAGGAGCTCCGCATTTCTTAAACAATCATCAGTTTGTAGAGTGAATAAAAGACTGGGGTGTGTTTCAGAGGAAAAAGGTCAAAGGTCATGTGGTCAAATAAGTCCAGAATGACCCATTAAGTGATTACCCACCATGCATAGTGCCTACAGTAAAAGCCTGAGTGGGCAGTGTTATGATCTAGGGTAGACTCAGTTGGTCAGTTCTGGTTTCAACAACTAATCTATCTGTCTGTCTGTCTGTCTGTCTTGTCTGTCTGTCTGTCTGTCTGTCTGTCTGTCTGTCTGTCTGTCTGTCTGTCTGTCTGTCTATCTATCTATCTATCTATCTATCTATCTATCTATCTATCTATCTATCTATCTATCGTAAATGAATTTAATTCATATATTTTAGTTTTCTATATTTTATTCCATTTGATCTATTCTTATTCAATTTCAACCATGTGACTCTAGTGAGAATCAAACAGTTCAGATGATGACAGACTGACTGATTCTATTTTGTCTCTTTTTTTAAACATGGTATTTGGTTTAGGGTCAGGGTTAGAGTTAACAAGGTGTCCTGTGCATGTAGTGACTTGAGACTAACACATTTTCTGTGGCCCCTGTCACACATAGATGGAACTTTATTGATCCCACAGTTGAATAATTCACTGGCCAAAGCAGCAACAGGATGAAGTGCAAGTACATGTGTGTGCATAAAGATCAAGCAATCAAAACAAAAAACGATAGTAATAAGTAATAAAATGTACAGGCTATATATACAAGGCCAAATATTTGTATGTCCTTTAGACCCAGCAATGTATTTTGTCCTCTGTAGGAGTCAAATTTCACAGCTTAAAAAAAGAGAAAAGCATATCCATTACAAAGGACATTGTACAAAATATGATACAAAATTATCTGGAAAATCTGCATCAAGACAATTATTTAATGTAAAAATGCTGAAACTTTGACTTAGCTGTGTCTCAGGGTGGCATGACACATTTAAAACAACACATGCTGCTCAAAGTGCTAAACAAAAAATATGTGCAAAAAACATAATATGACAAACAAGTAAAAATCTGAATAAATATGCTAAAACTAATGTAAAAAAATGATTCAAAATAATAGGACAACCATCTAAAAAGCAACCAGTAGATAAAATAAATAACTCCATCCCAGAAGGCTCTTACTAAGCACCAAGTGTGTGAAGGAAAAAACACACTTGTGGAATAATGTAAAATAAATAAATCATACATTTTGATATTTTTAGTTACAGCTCAACTTGATGAAATGGAAAAAATTAAAATAATTTTTTAAAATTCTCAATAATTTTAAATTATTTAATAATTTAAATACAGTGTTTGTAGTGTAAACAAACCATTTTGGATGCACAAATGATCTCTATTGATCATGATGTCACTACTATTGATTTGTTTATTATATATTATTGTTATTTAACAGTGGTTATAATGAAAGTAAGAATGTCTGGCAATTTTCTAATTTAAAAGGCCAGAATTTTAAAGATAATGCAAAAGTGAACAACTTTTGAATTCTCGCCGTATTTAAATTCAGAAAAATAATGTAAAGTGCAAAATGTGCGTAAAAAGCGGGTACCAGAGGGTTAAAGGTCAAACATTTGTGTACATACAAGAAATAGAACTGCACGGGGTCTTAGAATCACCATCATTTTCCACTGACTATTCGATCCGATCTTTGTGTTCAAATGCATCCCCTTCTGTGCCCTCCCCCACCTCCTCCTCTCCATGCATGTGTCCTGTTTTGACTCCGGGCTTTTATTTTGTAGTGATTGACCGGAAGCCTCGTGCGTCGCTCGTGCGTCAGACTCGACACTCGTGCGTCCAGGCGGCGGAGGCACACACACACAAGGCTGTGCGCGCACACACAAAGAAAGGTACCAAATCCGACATATTTATTTTTCGGGGGTGAAAATAGAGGTAGTTTGTTGAACGCGGGTCCCGTGGAGGATGCGGGGAAGCGGAATGTGAATGCGGTTCCGCTGGAGGAGGCTCCGGGAGTGTGGGGTCCATCCTGTGGCTGCTCTCAGATCAGCTGCGTGTCGACGGTTACACAGACGGGGCTCCGCTGGTGAATGGCGTGGTGTATTTAGGGTTAAATAACCTCCGGGGCTCGGCTTTGGGGACACTTTGACACGGCTGGAGCGGCTCGTTGACTTGTTTCGGTGAAAGTTTGACGGTTGAGCCGAGGCGCTTGGGGCTCCTCCGCCGACTGCGACATCGCCCCGTCCGTGTATTTCTGCTTTTCCATTTCGACCTTTTCGACTCTGACTGTTGTGTGTTTTCGTGGCTCAATTCATGCCTCTCCTCAGCTCCGTTGTGTCAGGCAGAAACGGGCCTTTTCAGCTCAACTATTTCACCCAATCGCTTCCTTTGTCGCAGCCGACAAAAGCTAAAAATAACGCCCGGCTGCAAACATGATCTGAGGTCAGAATTGAGTGTTATGAAAGAGGAAAATGTGAGCACGGTGAGTTTCCTCAGCAGGATCCCTTTATACTGATGGGGAAAGCTTCATCTAACCCAGGTCTGGTTCTGGTTCTGGTTGTGGTCCAGGTTCAGATCCAGGCCTGGCTGTGTGGTTAAACCTACGGAAGCCTTTATGGATCCTGCTGCACCTCATCATCCTCATCATCATTCTCATCCAGGATGAATTAAAAGCTCATGGTCAAAGATCTGAGTCCAATTCGGTGTGAACTTGTGCTGAGCTGCATCCTTTACACCACACTGGGATATTCTCCTGAGAACCAACAATGTATTTTTGTCCTCTAAGGGACCACACTTCTACAGTTTACTTAAAAAAGGAAATGCCAATGACTGCAAAGGGCATTAAATGAAATAATACAAACTGTTGCATTGACCTTAGACCCAGGAAAGTGGAAGTTTGAACTTTTTCACATTAAACAATTGTCTTGATTGGAATCGACACAATGCAACAAATTTCACAAGTAGTTCTTTTTCTTTATTTTTTCAATGGCATGTCCTTTGCAATGGACAACATTTTCTCAGTAAAACTGTGAAATGTTTGTCCCTTACAGAGGACAAAAAAGCATTGTTGAGTCTCAGGAGGTTAAGCTGTTTCCAATCAAGACAAGTCGTTAATATAGAAAAGCCAAAACCTTACTGAATGTACAGCTTATGGCTAGTTTGGAGTGTTTTGACAGACAGACTTGACACAGAAAAGCCTCAAACTGTGACTAGTTGGTGGAATTTTCTGGTGGATATTGCTGAAGTGTTTAAAAGAACAGAGAGACATCTTCTTTGCTTTGTTTTGTAGTCCTCACAAACATGATGCGTGCCTGTTTTCACTGTGGTTCTTGACGAGATGTTTGGGTTTTTGTTGTTACTGTTGTTAAAACCTCAATAAAAAGTCAATCGCAAAAAAAAAAAAAAGAATAGCTACAACGTTATCATTCCAGGGTCTCAATAATGGTTTTAAGATGCAGTCTGTAGTGGATTCAGGTCTGTCAGGGCTCCATTTGACCACCCCCCCCACCCCCCCCGCCTCTGTTTGTTCCCCCCAGGCTCGGTATGTCGGATGAAGATTCCCGTGCCAGCACCAGCTCTTCTTCCTCTTCATCCTCGACTCAGCAGCAGCAGCAACAGCAGGAGGCCAGCACCCCCAAGAAACGAGAGAGCAAAGCCAGCATGAGCAAGACCTCCAAACTACTGTCGACTAGTGCAAAAAGGTGGAGAACCCATAGGCCAGACGCTCAGTCTAAACGACTGAAACTCTGTCCATATCTCATTTCATTCAGGGTTAGAGTTCTGTTATTTTTCTAAGGGCTAATGTGTAATTCCCAGATCTAATGTTCAGTCTCTTAGGGGAGTATTTATCACTCTGCAGTTCAAAACAAGCCAGGAAGTTTCTCCTTATTTTAGTCGTCTTGTCCCACTACATGATAATCAGCTGAAGTTCTGATTAAAAATGAATTATCGTGACCAGAAACTGAAAGATAATCATATCCCAGCTGCTTGTTTTGACATTTTTCTGTAAGTAGGACACGATTCAAACGGCTTGCATTTAGATGTCATGTGTATCTCGAGGTTTTAGCTTATTTAAATGTACCTCATCCAACTTTTAATGCTGAATACATAATAGATGAGGTAAAACAGGACTCATTTAGTGTTATTTTATACAGTAATTTATGTTACCATCTGGCAGTTTTGATACAGTTTCAATTCGCAATAGAAAAAAATGGTAAATTTCACAATTAGCAAGTCAGGTAAAATTATATCCTATAATGAAAAAAAAAAGAGTTAAGTGAAGTAAAAAAAAATAAATTCAAGCATTTTCTAAGCATAGATGATCATTTGAGCAAAATTAACTCTAAAGGCAAAACACAAATGGTGTTAAGTCAGTGATGTTTGCATCAATAGAAAATGAAAGATTCTAGACTCATTAAAGTGAAGGTGTATAATATAAATACCGCTCATGGGTATTTATTGGTGATAAAAAGCAAAACAAACTGTAAAAATGAAACTTAAAACTAGTTAAAATCTAAATCATTTACATTATTGAGCTGAAATAAGTACAGTTGTTGGTAAACTATAGTGAAATTGTCCTAAAGGAACAAATTATGCAATCATTTTTTTCCATCTGCTGCTATTCACGTTCCAGTTGCACAAGTAAAACTAGATTCTCAGAGATCAGTGAGAACATGTCCTGCTTGTAAATTATGATATTCATCTTTACCGTTGCCTTTCCTCGTCTTCTCTTAACAGTGAAACGATGAAAGTATAATTTTGTCATAATTGACTCTGAAAACATGACATCACATAATAACTTATACTTTCGTAAAACTCGTAATGAGCCTCAACTGTGTAGAAGAAACACTGACTTTTCATTATTAAACTACATTCTTTTCATTCAGTGGCAAAAACAGAGCTGCTACATTTGATCACAGTCACTATCTTTAGCCCCTTTTTCCACAGCGCTTCTGTTGTGAGAATAATTCCCTTTATTCCAGAACGATGACTGTGTAAATGAAATGTTGGCTCATTTGGTTCCGCTTTTATCGTTGCTTTGTAACACCTCTGGAGTTGGCGAAAGAGCACAGATATGATTCTGGGACGCTATTTCAAAGGAACATCTCGGGTTCTGCAACCAAGGTGCCATTTTGATGACGTATTGCATGTGCAGCCCCTGCGTTGAAGGGATTTAAAAAAGAGCCTGGCCTGTGTATAGTAAACAAACGTGACCACAAAGATGTCGAACTGAGGAGATAGTGAGATTCTAAGGCTGTTATTTTGGGTGGAGGTCTCTGTATATACTAACATTTGGGGAACAATAAAAGCTGGGCCAGCTCTGCAGAGGTTAGTGTCATGCCTATGTTTGAGGTACTTCCATTTTTAACGTGATGCGTCTCATTATACGCTGCACTGCGTCGACGCCCCTTTGATTCTAGATTGCGGGTCCACTGTGTAAAAGTCCAGCCTGTCTCACCTGTTCCTCATTTGGCTCAGCTGTCAAAATCGTTCAATGGTGGAAGCAAATATTCAGAGAATGCCTAATCTTGCCCCTATTTTGTGCAAATCTGAAGTTTCTATGACAACCTATTGTTGATTTAGAGCCCTTAATGTGATTTTGACCTTTCTGCTAAATACAACCTTGACCTTTGACCTTTACTCAAATGGATCATTGCATCTGGTGCACATTAGCTATATGTATATGCCCATGTAATTTAATGGTGAAATCTCAAGTATTCATTGAGTTATAACGTGATACATCTCTGCGGACACACACACACACACACACATACACTGATTATAATTATATTAACAATGTTGGGTGAGATCAAAAAGGTGGGATCACCATTTCACCTTTTTTTCCTCAGATCTCTGTGTAAAAGTTACTTTTGTCTTTAAATGTTAAATGCTCTCACCCTCAACATGGCCTCAGGGTTATTAGTTTTTATCACCATGAGAGGCTGGCAGTTACTCAGTACTCCCTCTAGTGGTCGTATAAATCTGTCCATTCACTGGTAATGAATTCAGCTCATATCTGTAAAATCAATTACACTGGCATCGTTGCCTGGAGTTCACTGTTGTTTATTCTAAACACTGGTGAGAAATGCATCATTTATTTTATCCTTGAAACCGGGTTGGGTGATATGACCTCAAATTAATATCACAATAAATTGGGCAGTTTTACCTCGATAACGATAAAAAGTACAATAAATGGGGGGGGGGGTACTCAGCTGCACACACCCTTTGGTTGGCAGGTGGTGCATGTGTTTCAGTCTGTAACTGCACGCATCAGTTTCAGTCTTTTAATACTCTGATGGGGTAACAGGGCAGTGCAGCCACCCACCCCTGCAGAAGTGAAAAACTTTACGATATTTTTTTTTTTTCTCTACCTCCTGAAGCCTCATACACTTTCATTTGAGGAGCAGGATGTTTGTCCTGGACTAATTATATTTGTATAAGAGGTCTAATGCAACAGAGATAATTGTTTTATATGACATTCGGTGGTGGCGGCAGCACGGCTAAACCCAGTTGCTAACAGATGTCTGCTGATTTGTGACACTTGGCACTTGTCGTTTTCCTCAACATTATCTTTGTGAAACCCAAAATATTACTAAACAACAGATGTCAAATGTGTTTTTGGAACAAGTACAACAGGATCAAGTTGGACTCGCATCACTTGGTCTTATGTCTGTTTCAGACGCTTCTTCATTTGAACCATCAGTCATTTCCTCATCATCTGCCCCTTCCTGCTCAGACTGGTTGGGTGGAGTCACATGACTACACACACTCCAAAATAGTCTTAAAGGGGAGTGAACATATCGTACCAGCACACAGTCAAAATGGACAAAAAAAAGTATTTTTTTTATTATTAAAATGACATGTTAGTAATGGTACATTTTCGGTTTATCACCCAGGCCTACTTTGAAAGTAGTAATACCAAGTATAGCCCCTTTAAGCCGACAATAAGTTAATTTAGTTTATGTCCCGTCATAGCAATAAGAAACAACAGGAGTGATAGCTACGACTTATTGCTTTAGTCTGAGACTAAGGCTTTTCACTGAAATGTACTTGAACAGAATCCTTATATTTAGACCCCAGGGGTAGACGGAAATGTGCTGAAACATGTCTTTAAACTGAATGGAAACTTGACTTCAGTCTGCTTAAACTCTCCCTCCAAAATGAAATGCGGGACATCTTCTGAATATGTGGGACACAGTGGGACACCTTTCTGACCTATAGTGACTGCAGACCATCAGTCATCCAGGTCATGGTATTTGTAGGTACTGTATATATATGTATATGTGTGTGTGTATATACGTGTGTGTGTGTGTATATATATATATATATATATGCGCACCTGGCCTGGTTCCAAATACAAGCCTGACTCATACCAGCTGTTTGTACCTGTAAATGTTTCTGGTTCGACACTGAATCTGTTCCTTCACCACCAAAATTAGGGCCGTTTCTTTTCTAGTCAGATGTGAAAACGTGATGTGGGCTGTAAAACATATGTCTGCAACGTTTCCACATGACAGATTATCTGTGCTGCTGTGTTCCTAAAAAAAGCTATTTTAAGAGGAAAATTGAGTCCAACAGTAGGAGTGACTTTGTTAAATACTTTTAATGTGTATGGACCAGTACACTTTAATTGAGTTGATTTTGAATGCAGTCCAGTTTGTATAAATAAGGACCTGAATATTTAATGTCATGTCTAGATACAGATGTACTGTTTACACTAATGAGTCTCTGAACACTTCCAATTTAAAAAACAATGTTTAATTGATGAAATCTACTTCCACAGCTGTGAATTGACTTCATTTAAAGGAAGTATATGTACTTTAAAATATCAAAATATTAGCCTGGTTAGCCATCCTGTTTTCGCAGTGTATTCAATACTGAGCAAATGGTCTGACACGGCTCCATCTGCTGTGAAATAATTAAAAATAAAAATCATTCAAAAATAACTATCGAATTACAGGTTAAACCCAGTTCATCTTTCGTAATAAGAAGTCCCTTTGAGCTCATATCCAAATATGAAGGCGGGTGTGACAAGGTTCTTCAACTCAACCACAAAAATGATATGGCATAGTCAAAAATAATTCAATGGGATTTATTGTGCTCTTCTTTCAAAGTCAAAACATGTTTTTGTGCTCAGTAGAAAACAATAACAAACACTTACAACAGTGGAAAAACAAATAAATTTGTATTTAATTATCATTTTTCTCTTTTACTTCCCTTGTAACACACTCCTAAATGACTCCTGCTGATGGAGAGATGCCCTCTTTATAAATCCCGAAGCTCCTCCCCCTCAGGCAATTAAACATCAATTAGTGAATATCTCCCATTCAACATAACATTTTACCCAACCATTGTTACCATAAATAACCTCACAATATAATTTACATAATACCATTCATCTTACATTTCAACACTGGCCAGAAAAAATAATACAATTAATTTGGTGCAAAAGTCGGCACCTTATGGTGACGTCACCCTGACGTTGGAGGACGGCGTCCCGCACACGCCACAATATAATGTTGAAGTCAGTGCGGCACTTGGTTTGACAGCAGAGTCTGGTGGATCTGAGGTGTATAGTGATGTTAGTGTAAAGTGACAAAACTATGGTAAGGATGATGCTTTAACAGTTGTCTATTGTGCACCCAAGACTATGATGAAGATGTCTGATGGTAGAAAAGAAACGGCACGAATGGAAGGGACACGATGTAAATGAGAAAAGAAATGTGTGTGTTAAGGACAACTGTGGGAGTCCCGTCTCCCCCCCCCCCCCCCCCCCCAGTACCGGATGGAGTTTCTCTGTCACAGTGGGACTAACAGGCGCCAAGTAAATCAATCACAGATAAGACAGATGCGATGCTTTTGTCAGAGAAACTTAAGAATACAGGCAGTAATCTGTCGTTGAATCATTGATTTTTAATCAAACATCTGAGGACAGTTGTAAAGACATTGGCAGACATGGAACTGACTTTGACTCTTGACAAAAAGAAGTCGGTGCATATGACACATTGTGAAACACCCGCCCCATGACTTGTGATTGGCCTGGTATGAAATAGACTGGGCATCATTTACACCAAATGGTGCAGTTCAGGACTGTTTGGTCAGTGTTGAATACACAGAGTAAACAGGTTGGCTGACCCGCTCACACAGTATGGCCTAAAAATCTGATTCCAGTGTTTAGAGTAAAGTGACTGTGATCAAATCTCGAGTCACTGTTGTTTTCTCCACTGGACACCTCTCAATTACAAGATTGGAGTTTGATGATAAAATATTAGTTTGATTATGAGACTTATGAAGGTATAAAGTTATTATGGGATAGTATTATTTTTGCTGAGCTGCTCTGTGTTCATCCACAGTTCAGCCTTAAACTGTGACAGTTCTCACTAGTTCACAGATCTGTAGTTCTGTTCAGAAAACAGCTATAATGTAAACTATCAGTTGGTGCAGCATGTGAAAATTATGGCAATGTTATTTTGTCTGTCAAAATAAGAGTCTTTGAGTTTTATTTTGAAGAAGAAAACTTGATGATGTGTGTAAAATGAGCTTTACATTTTATTATATTGCTGTGGTACAGTTTTGGGGATATGTTTTTGGTCCGACCACCACTGTCGGTTCCGGATATCCTTTGCTTTAGGCGTGTTTCCACTATCGGAACTACCTGAGGTTTTTTGGGGGATGTACTTTCACCGGACCATGAGTTACCCCAGTCCTCTCTGGCGTTGTCTCCATACAGAATGGCCCTGTAAGAACTTTGTGATTATCACCATATTGCGTTGGTTGCTATGGTAACGTCACTAATAAAAAGTGCCAAAACAAAACGGCACCAGAGGAGGAAGTCACAACAACACTAGACATGGACACTCTTCTTGTCCATTATGTCTTCTTCTTTTCACTGTTGTTGTGCTTCGTCGTGTGGTAAACTTCCCTCAGCAACTACTCTTGAGATGATGATGATGATGTCATTTGCGACAACCAGTCTGCGAGATTTCCGCCCAGCAACTCTACCGGGCTGCTCTCGAGTACCTACCATCAAGCAGGAACTCCATTGGTTCCTGTAAATGATAGGGGGTCCTGTCGGAATGGCCCAGTCAGTGGAAATATACTGTGAAGTTCCTGTAAAATGGCCCGGAAGTTTCGATAGTGGAAACACGTCTATTAGCAAAATAACTTGAAAGATATTTGGTTTAGAAAGTCCATGTTTTCCGTATCTGTGAATATCATGGAGAGGAAGAGCTGATTGGATTTAGGATGTTTTACCATTTCTAGATTGCCCACATGGGGGCGCTCCAAAGTTTAAAATCACTGAACACTCCTTGGTTCATATCTCTGGAAGTATTTGTTCGACTGACTTTAAATCAAACACAAATGAAAGATTATACCCTGGGAATGATTCAGTCATGTTATGACATCATAGCTGTCTAGTTAATGATTGATCCGTTCAGGGATGTACTCTTATCTTTCGCTTCCGACGGTATAAGTGTCATTCAGTGATGGATACAGTCTGTGTGGATTCATAGCATTGATTGTTTGATGGTTTTAGGCCTAAATATGTTCTTCCAATCTGATTTCATTGTTACTTTGAATGATTTATGGGCAGATGTTAAAAAGTCAGAAACTCAATGAAGGCACATCTCTTTTTGATTAATAAATATTTGATTGTTGTGTTTTTCTTTGCTTTTGCAGAATTCAGAAGGAATTGGCCGACATCACATTGGACCCACCACCGAACTGCAGGTAAGATGTTTGGTATTCAACAGAGATCGCTGTGCTGTGTAAAAAAAAAAAAAAAAAAAGAGAAAAAATGTGTGGGCCGCTGGTGTTTCAGCTGCTCTTTTTGTCTCTTACGAAAAAGTCGATTCAAAAATGCTTCTGTGGTGTTGACGTGGATGTAGAAAAATCCCTCATTAGAATGTTTTAATGGAAGGATCATTCCTCCTCGGTGACAGAACAAAACAAATGAGCTCCTGTTTCTTTTGTACCGCCCGGACTTCACCTTTCCACTTCATTCATGCTGCTCTGGTCTGACATATAAGGAGGTATTTGAAATTTCTACTCATCTAATGGGTTTCAGAGAGAGATGATGATACAGGACAGACTTCATGTTTCAATGTTCAGACGAATAAAAGGTGAGGTGTGATACATACACGGTAAAATGTTGTGTATTTTATTGGTGGAAATGGTGGAAACTTTTATGCGTTACATTTTAGGGGCAAGTGATTGAGATTCCATGTTGATTTTAAGGAATTTTTGATCATTGTATTTCCATGTTCATTAAAGAACTAATAAAAGTTCCAAATGTGTTAAATCTGATGACCATGAAAAGATAACGAACTGCATTTTACCTCCGTTAATTACATGTATCGATGGGATTACTGGTGCAGAAGTTATTAACCATATTAGATCAGTAGATGCTTTTGTTTGCCAGTGGTTGTTTAGGTGTTTGACAGTTAAAATATATAGATGGTTGGAAAAATTAACTATGGCAATTTGGTATTGATATAATCAATAAACAGGAACGTGAAATAGGGTGACTATCATACCTTGTGGATGAGATCTTACATGAGACCGATTTTATTTTTACAGATTAAAAAAAATACAGATTCTGATTGTTCTGAAAATGTAAATATCTGATCCTTACTTTTTCATCATGTAAAATTTCACAATAACTGTTGACTTGATGTAAATAGTTAGATTTTGGACAGTCTGGCTGCTGTTTTATATTTATTTCCAGACCTACTGTTTTCTTATCTTGATGCTGATTTAAAGAAAAAGAAAAAAGCCAAATTTTTCTCAAAGATTGGATTTTCTGTAATGTTTTTGTTGCATTTGTTTACGCATAACCCCAATCGCTATTCCTAAAACATTTCTAAAAGTCCTAAGTCAAACCTTTATTATCTCCAGTCTCTCAAACCTTCATTGAAAAAGACTGCAGTGAAAATATGTCACGACTCTTTACGTTTTTAGCACATTTTCTCAAAACTGTTTAATGACAACACAACATACAACTTAACCAGTTCTGTGGTCTTCATGTAGGACATTATGGTGTTATATTCACCTTTAGTCAATGAAACTTTACATTTTTTTTGCCAGTTTTTGTGTCCTCTTTGCTTCTTACTCTTGTGATTTTGATGAAAACCCAAAAAAAATCAGATGTTTTGTGTAGATTATGGACAGATTGGTCTGATGACACATTCATCTCTTCTCTCTGCTTCTTCTTCTTATGTTGGTTTCATTCAGTTGGACGAGCCTGACAGGTTTAAACACATGTCCTCTCGCCGACACATTGCCTCGTACCACACATTGCTGGCGGATTTGCACAACGCTCATATTTCGCTCCCATTATTTATTGTGTATTTCGTGGTTGCGTAAATTGCGTCGGGAGATTGAGACGAAGTTGTAGCAGTTGGTTAAATGTTTGTTTTGACACTGTCTGGCTGCAGCGAGGAAGCAGAGCAGAGGAGAAAATAAAAGTTCACTGCGATCGGATGTCTGTCTGGAGATTTTTGTGACTGAGCGTCGCTGCTGAAATCATGAGTCTGTGATGAAGCTTCATTTGAGCCAAAGGTCACAGTTAGAAGACCTGATTCCATGAGACACAATGAGGAGGCGACGCGTGTTGTTCTGTGGTTTTACTGTTGTGTAAAAGCGGATGATTATCATACCATATGAATTTTCTAATTTAAGCAGAGACAGAAGGAGAATCCCATCTGTTTTAACAGTTTCTCTCCTGTGTGTGTTGTTCAGAAGTGAGTACAGTTGGATTTATTTCTGTAGAGAGGATACTGTTTTAATGTCCTTCTCAATTTTCCCTCTAATTTAATTTGTTCAAATGCAGGATGTGCTGCTTGGTTATTTATTTTCAGAAACACAGCAATTTTCTAGGTGTTTTAGATGTTTGATGTTATTTACTCCACATTTTCTGCAAGAGAAACATAGAAATCTTTAATCCAAATGTACAAATACATGATTCTACTACTAAAACCACAACTATTACTGCAGTTTTTACTATTCCTGCTCTGACTCTTATGCTTTCAACTCTCCGCTGCTACTTGGAGTAATAATAGTAGATTATAATAATAATTATTATTATAATTAGAATCTGCATTTATATATATTACTGTACAAATGTCTTAGTCCTCTGTCTTTGTTTTACAGTTGAAATGAGCATTTATGTTTATTTATGAAGGGAAGGGGTGGTGGTTGCTGAGCATTTCATTACATGGTAGAAGAGCACAAATGTATTAAAAAGCTCTGTTAATATTATAAAGGAACACTATTTATACATTAATATATAATCTTCTGACTTCATTATTTGATAGATGAATGGATACTTTATTAATCCCGAAGGAAATTCTGTGAGCTTCATTGTTCACACATACAAAATAAGGTTAAGAGTTACTATAAAGAAATAAAAATACAATAAGGCACATTGTCAATGAATTATTTATTTTCCTTTCTTTTTCATATATAAAGCACACTGGACTATAAGGAGCATTAAGTGAAGCAGAACAGTTGGATAAGTCAGTTTATTTCTCATTGTCTTTTCATCAGATACAACAGAAAATATTGGAAACATATGCACAGCCTTAAAACTAAATGTGTTGCAATGGTTAAAATTGCATGTTTTTTGTGACCCTGGACAAACAGATGGAAACGGCTAATGAAACCTAGTGTAAATATGAGAAAATTTATGCAAAAACTTTAATTTTGTCTGATCAATAGGGTTAACGACATGTTTGGTGTAAAGGCAGGACACACTAAATACAACCACTTTACTTTATAGAAGCTGTTTTTACACTGAAACTATAGTTTTTCCTGCTGTACATACTTCACATATATCCAGATAGTACCTTAATAGGTACAAATGCATGTGGGGGTGTCAGAACTTTACTAAACAAACACAGCTAATGGTGGACTAGACTTTACACATGACTGTCGATGCCATTGTTCTTAACTAAACAGTCACGAATAAAGATTAGGTCACGTCGCCCACATGAGACCGCATCTTTTCCTGTCTGACCTTTCTCTTTTGAGGTGTTCAAAAACAGTGCCCCGTAAACATGGAGTGGTTTCAGGAAATGTCTGCTACACTGACAGCGTGTTGCACTGATGCCAGGTCTGTATGTGTCTGTAATGAGCAATTCTATGTAAATGTCAACCTCACCTTCAAAAAAAGAAAGTAACATATAATATAACAAAATTATTTTAAAGAACAATAATCTGAGCCTATATTTTACAGTAAGTTTAACCATTTTGTCATATAAATTATTATAAATTAAAATAAAATGAATTTTATAATTGATTGTTAGAATAAATAGAAGCCACTACAGCAGACATTTATGCTGAAGTCAAAACATCACAACAGCAGCCATCCTAAATCTTATTTTAAGAACTTAAAGGAAGTTTTAACTAATGAGTTTTTTTTTTTTTTTTTTTCTTGTTGATTTCAAGGACAGATGCCATGTGTATTTCAGACATGTCACGTCCATAATGGAATTAAGTCGCATCAATAACACAGATTTTTCCTTCCAAAAGTCTGTCTGAAATACAAAATATTTCAAACAAATATTTGAAGAGTTCATTTGCAAAAACAGATAACTCCATTTTTCATTCTTTTCACAAAGTAGCATTTTTTACTCTGCATTCCAGGTAATACTCATTGATTTGATATATTTATTCAATTTAGTGGACCTTACCAAATGAAATAAATATTATATCAAATCAATGAGTATTACCTGGAATGTAGAGTAAAAAAAAGCCATTTTGTGAAAAAATGAAAAATGGAGTTATCTGTTTTTGCAAATGAACTCTTCATTTATTTAATGTTCAACTTAGACTTCATGTCTGCATTTCAATGTTAGATTCACTAGTTACAGTGTGTCGTCAACTCAGAAAAGATATTGTTTTCCTGTCACATTCATAACGTGTCTTTTATTGTAAGTTTCTTGTGCTCTAAATGTACTATGATGATTTTTTTTAACCACTTCTCCAATATGGGTGCCCTTAAAATATGCAACACGTGTTTAGATACTGGGAGAGAATAAAAAGGAACTAGGTCATTTGTTGCCGTTTTGAGTTCAAATGTTACGTACATGACGCTGGAATTACTCTAATCCTCAGAAAAAAATGGGAAAAGATGAGTATGAACCTAAAGCCTACATGGTTCTACCAGATCAGACTGAATGTTTCCTCCTGGTTGCTCCTCTCTGTGGTCGATCCAAGAGCATGTAGTGAATATTGTTAGCTGTGGTTTCCTGCTCCTCATTGTAAAGAAAATATAGACAAACATTTGCATTTGATATTTCCAATAAACTCTACAGCTGTTGTAGCATGGACACTATTCTGTAGTTTATTTCTGTAGTTTAACATTGTCCCAAAGTGGTATCGTTCTTCTGGAGTGAAAGATTACAGAGGTGGGACTATGACATCATCATCATCATCATCATCATCAAAAGTTATGATATGGTTGTACGGACGAAGACGTAAAACTGACAGTTTCAGAGTTATCCAGGCTTGGGACTATGTTTCAAGAAGTTGCAGTTTAAATGACTGAAAATACTGGTTTTGTGGCCAATTTAAAATAAATACAAATTAATACATTAATAAATAAAATTTAAAAAAAGTTTGCTGAAACAGTTTTTCCTCTGGACAAGACGTTAGATGAAAAACTGTCAGAAAATACAAATATCACAGGTAAATGTAGAATGACATTACAAATGATAGACTGTAGAGGACCATAATTATACAGAAAGGAAAACAACATGAGTAACATCGACTGCAATAACAGTGTGATAAAGAAGAAGCGACGGCAGCACAAGATGAAAACTGAGAAAACGATGATTCATGACGGCAATAAAAGGAGTAAAAAAAAAAACCAAGTGTTGCTGACAATACAGTTAAGAAGTGGAATGACAAAGAAGCCAAACTCAAATTAAAAAGGAATATAAATAATACTGTAAACAGGTGGTACCCAGCACAACAAACCCCGCCCCCTTCTCACAGATTTAACCTGATTTGTCCAATCTGTTATCATTGCGAAAATACATTTTTGGTGACTGTCACCTTGACCTTTGATCTACATTCACCAAAATTTAATGGGATCTATTCTGGAACACGTCACAGCTCTTCTGGAAATTTCATGGAAATTGGTCCTGTATGTTTTTTCATAAACCTGTTTACAAACAAACAAACAAACCAACTCAAAACACAATACCCCGTTCTCCTTCGTGGGGGGCAGGGTTATAAATAAACTAATCACAGCCTGTAGACATGTGTTTTATGGAATGAGGGTACTGGATCTTTAAAAGTAATCAGTAAAATCTTAAAATCAATTTTAAACTGAACAGAAGGCTCGTTAAAAGGTGTGTGACATCTGTTCAAACCAGTAAAACCAGTAAGAAGCCTGACGTAGAGTGATTTATGAAGGGAAGGGGGGATGGCTGAGCATTTCATTACATGTTAGAATGAGCACAAATG
>CM035793.1:42519000-42779000 GCA_020466265.1 Siphamia tubifer
AACAATTAACCTCAACTGGACTCTGTTTTGGCACAAGCAAAGCCCATTTGTACTGATGGTATTAGTAATACCATTTTGAGGTTAGACTAGGTCACATGACTTATGCAGAGGAGTGAAATTAGATTTTTGATTTGATGAAAAATGTTAATTGTTCTGCCGCTATTGGCAGCATAAACCAGAGAGAAAACGGAGGTGATTTGTGGAATTATCATGGCTGTTTTAGGTCTAAAAACACAGATGAACTAAGAGAACTGTAATGTAAACTATCCAATATGTGAAGGTTATGAGCAGAAAACATGATGCTATTTTGTTTAATTTTCATTTATTTCAAGCAAGTGAGCAAGCAACACAAAGACTCCCAACAGTCCAACAAATTAAATTAGTTTGTCTGTGCTCGAAAAGCAATGGGAAGAAGAACTTAAATAATCATTAATACACAATGATATGAATACATAGTCTGGATACAATCCATAGACTGAGCTGAAGCATATGGGTGGGATCAACGGCTGTCTTTCAAACTGCTCAGCACGTACTAGGACAACGCTATGACCAATCAGAGCAACAAACAATGTGACCTATACAGAGCAACGAAAACAAGTCTAAACTAGCGTCTATCTGGTTGTTTTAACATCCTATAGGCTAGGCTAATTAACGTTAACACACCGGTAACAGTGGAGGAAAAATATCCGACCAGGTCAGTTTACATGCTGCTTATCCGACCATAGACTGTATATAAGTTTGTACTTCTTCAAACCCTGTCGTCATTGTGCTAAGCCCCGCCCTACAATGTTACTACACAAATGGAGCATTGTGATTGGATTGGTAAAATGGAACCGGTCCTGGCTGAGGCTCTATGGAGCGTCGTTAGACCAACAATTCAGGCAAAAAAAAAAAAATTGCCACTCAAGGCGGGCTTGTTTTCGAGGCTAGAAATGAGCTTTAGACGAGATTCAGTAAGTGATGATGCAGTCTGTTGATACATTGCATTGATCTGTTGATAGTTTTGGTCGTGCCAAGTGAATTCTGGTCCCAGTCTGCCCTCTACTGGTGGCAGTTTGAATTGAAAGAGTTATTCTACGCATAACTCTTTAAACGTGGCCTGTACAATTTGAGCCAGACACTTAATGATATAATTTTTCTGCGTACCCATCATTCATCGCCACACATTCATTTTTCATTCTTCTCTATCTGTGATGCATTTGTAAAGGAATGCTGCAAAGCCAGACGCTGTCAGACGCTGCATCCAAAAACGCCTGCAGGAAACGAAAGCTTGCGTTGTGTTTCGAGCCGTTACACGAGCGTATTCATTCGCATAAAAGTGCGGAAGCCAGAGCCAATAACATGTCGTCATATGGTAAATGTGGAGATGCATTCTAATGCAGGTGTGAAGATGTGCTCAGAGCCAGATACTTTTATTTATTTATTTTTTTTTATCAGATCATGGAAAACACTGGCTTAGTTTTGAGGCGACACAGTGTTTTCTCAGCAGCTCATTTATTTCTATAAAAAGCTTTGTCCCTGGACAGGAAGTGGCGGGCCGTACAGTGTTACTTGGAGGGAAAACCCTGAATGCAGCACCAGGCTCTGAGCTGCAGCACAGATGGAAGCTTGATGATGATACTTTATTGCGTGAGAAGAGGGATGTTTGGGTTTATGCCCAGGTGGTGAAATGTAGGCTCGGGGATTGAATTTAAGGCCAGTATCACTCGCTGTATCCAGAGGACAGGACAGGACAGGAAACATGTCCTGACGTCAGCATTCATAAGTTGTTTCTTGAGGTTATTTTAATGTTACTGTGTCACTTTAGTGCTTTTTACAAGATCAGGAAGAACAAACGGTAGCATTAATCACACTGTGGGTAATAATGTGGTTAACTTCAGAAGTAAAGTAGAACACAACTGTCAAACTGACACTTTACCTTATGCACACTGTCCACATGTTTTGTTTTTAGTTTATATGATTTTAATGAATAGAGCTGTAGCATAACGCTCCATCTATCACTGAATAATAATAATTAATAATGCAAGAAAAACAATCTACAATAATAGGTGATAGTTTTGCTTATGGAGCTTATGTAGCATTTATACAGCAATCAAAAATGATGATATAAACTAAAACAAAGTGACAAAGAACAGCTAACCAAGCCATTCTTATATTAATATTTTATATAAACAATTTACTGTTGCCAAAAATAGGAGCTCATACCCTAGTGGAGAGCTAAAGGAAGTTTAATTCATGCATTTTCCTTCAAGTAATTTGTCAGATTAATTTTGTACGTTTGTTTTTAAAGGCTAATAATGTACTTTATATTTAATTACAACTTTTAGCCTGTTAAATTTGTTTTTGCTCCAATGTGGATGTTTTCACACAAATGACCACAAACCATTTTTCTCTTATGTTCTTGTCTATATGTAAACAGCATTTTTTTTTTGTCTTTTAAATGGACTGCAATTTTTGTGCACCGATATGAACAGGAGAAATACAGATTAAACTAGAAAAGCGCAGACCTCCGCCCTCTGAATGAAGAGAAGACCACCGAGGAGGTTATGTTTTTGCCAGAGTATTTTTGTCTGTTTGTTTGTTAGTTCGTAGGATCTTGATGAAATTTACAGGGTAGGTTGGTAATGGGTAGATCTGGAAATGATTATTCTTAATGTATTTACTCTGCCTTTAGTAGTTTGTACAAAAAGAGCTTTAGTTATAGAATAGAACCTCTACAATAAACTGCAACAAACAAAACCAATGCCTTTAACTTGTGTTTATGATGCACTTTTGCTTCCTCTCAGGCTAAAATCTTTGTATCTGCTGCATCCAATATTACCCACAGTTCATCTGCTTTAAAGTCCAGCACAAACAATGGTTCCTCTGAGTGTTTGCTGCTTATCGTTGAGGTTTGTGTACAGAGATATTATGTAAAAACTAAGGTCATGTGGACAGAATTAAAAAAAAAAAAAAAGGATTTAGAAAATACTTCAGAAAAATATCTGTACCAGTGTCAATGCCATTAGTGTTTTTCTAATATCCCAATATTTACTGAGCACATTTTCATTTCATTAACGAATGCAAAGCTTATGCACCTCTTTTGTAATGACTGCAGTGTTGTTTCACGTGCAGGTTTAGCAATCTGTTAGATTAATGCAACAAAATGTAAACATTTCATGCAACTATACCACAAAAGGCTGCAGTTTACAGGTCCAGATGGTGGAGGATTTAGGGTAATCTAATTATAGACGTGAGCAAAATAAAGACCCTTGTTCCATGTTGCCGTTATATTATTTAGTGGCAATAAAGAGAGAGCAATACTACATAAAATACAGAAAAAGAGGACGAAGAAGTTGTATTTTTCCAATTTTTTGTATATTTTAATGCCAGCTAAAGGTTTTTGATTAAATTGGATAATTATACATTTCTCAGTAAATAATTCAAGGATTTTCCCTTTGAGCCAAGTAAGCAAATTCCCTCCCAACCATTGCCGTATGAGTTTTTAACCAAACCGCAGCTCAATTTGTTAGATATTGATTTGGTAATTTTACCAAAGTTTCAGATTAAGGTGTTCTTGTGTTCTTCTGGTTTTTCACAAACAGACTTAAGACAAGACTGTGGTTCATTACTGTGCCAGGTAATGTAAATAACGTATTGTAATTCAGACGTGGTCGGCGTGTGAATGCTTCCATGTGATCTGCTCACAGAACATTTACAGGCTGATTGTCATTGTGCCAAATTATCGGGTTGGGGGGAGGGGGGGTGCCTCAGCATCTCCTGGAACTGGACTCATTATGTTGTCTAGTCACGAGGTTTATTACGCCGTTTGTCCTCGTCATCACATAAGATAATTGAAATCGAAGGGTGGTGATGAAGGTACAGATATTAAAGTCTACTCTGAAGGGATGAGACTCAAAACGGTGTTGAGCTGAAGAAAAATGGTTTGGTTTGAAGATGAGAAATGATGAAGAGGAACATGCTCGGTGCTGCCAGAGGAATATTAATGCATAGATGCGATGCGTTTTGATGTTCTGGATCCCTTGCGAGGCTTTGATACTAACATTCAGATCACATACGTATAGTTTAGTCTTTGCTTGCTGTGACTCTGCGCATTTAAAGATGCAGTGTGGATTTTCTATGGAGGTGTTTCTCAATATCAGTAATGACAGCTAAGGTCTGTTACTGTGCTATGATTTTCATGGGCGTCAGATTTTTTAAGTGCTGGGGACAATAAACATAAACTTGAGTATGATCTGAAAAGTGCTGGGTATGACTATGTATGTATATGACAGAAGGCAGGGGTGGGTCCCCAACCCCAGGGCTGCGGACCGGTACCGGTCCGTGGATCAATTGGTACCGGGCCACCGGCCGCCTAATAATTACTTAATTATTTCTCCTTTTATTTATTATCCGAGTCTGAACAATCTTTTATTTTGAAAAACGACCGGATTCTGCTGGTTACGTCATTAGCTTTTCCATTACCCTTGGAAATATGCAAAATATAAATATCGCTATAAAAACTGGTAATTGTTCATCATATAAAGTGGTAGGGACATGTCCCCGGTGAAAATGACGCCTATGATGATTTTACAGATTCATTCAGCTAGTGCTTAGCATTAGCGTCATGTGTTGAGGTTAACTGTAGTTTCTGCACTGTTTAGGTTTTCTCTGTTTTCCCAGGTGCAATTAGGTTAATTCTCCAGTTATTGACCCTGACCATGATGCTGGTGAGGATCTGGAGTTGGTTCCTGAGTGGCTTTAATCACAGCTCACTGCTCCTAATGTGTGCTCTGTGCTAATGCTAATGCTAAATGACATGGGTAAATTACAAAGACCTTATTTCCCTACAGGGATAAGAAAGAAAGTTAGCTCTTTCATCATGCAGGACACAAGTTACTAGCACTAAAATGGCCTTTAACCCCTTAATGATGGAATTTAAATACAAGTATATTAAAAAAAAATAGGACTGTCAGAATTAACACATTTATGTGGATTAATCCATCATATTTAATCTGATTAAAAATTCAAACACAATACATATTTTTGCACGTTTTTGATATTTTATCACATTTTGGGTGTTTTCTTCCTGACTTTTTGATTATGTTTTGTAATTTATCTTTTTTTTTCTCCACATTGATTGTTTTGTGTTTCTTTGTGTATTTTCTGGAAAATTTGAGTACAATAGCAAACTAGATCACTCCCAGAGCACAGACCTCTATGAAGCAGCACCAGTCTGCCAAGGTTTGGATCTGGATGTTCTTAACTTATTTGTAAACTAGTGTTCTGTGTTCACTCACAATTTATTTTATCAGTCATTACCAATCCCTTAGAGGGTTTAAAACATTCAAAGAAATCCTCTGTCCCATTTTGAGGTATGTTCATTTCACTATTCGACCACGTATGACGTCACTCTGACGTTATGCGACGTCGCGCAATGACCACATTTCACATGTTAGATCTAATGTTAAATATGAAGCACAAGATATTGTCAGATTTAACAAAATATATCAATAACCTGCTGTAAGGTAAAGGTCAGAAATTTTACAAATATACCATTCGCTTGATGTCATATAACGTCAAAAAGTGACATCATCGAGCCTATCGGTGTTATCTCATCTGATGCCTGATACTATCTTATGTTTTAGCTGTTGACCTTCACTGTGACCTTGACCTTTGACCTTTATAGCTCAAAATTTCATCAAAATTCTTCCATAACTTTTTGCGTTATCTTGCTGATAATCAGATAAACAAACGGGAGGTAAAACATAACCTCCTTTGCGGTGGTAAAAAAAAAATTACTAATTTGAATAGAACATTTTAACCATTTGACAGCCCTAAAAGAAGTACACATTCAATTCAGTGGAGATGATTAATTTGACTATAGATAGATATTTTTTTTGTTTGTTGCATATTTGCGACAGTAGGCGTTCAGGGGTTAAACTTGCTTCTCACAGCTTGTTCTCAACTGGGCAGAATTTCCCTTTCATGTGGTGTCCAAGAACTATTGTGTGATTGGTCAGAAATACAGAGGATGTGGTTAATGTGGAACAGCGGAGGACCTCCCACGAGTTTGGCATTTGAGTTTGTTGTGAAGTATTAAATGTCTTGGGCCAGAACAAACTTGACAGAAAATGAACGAATGTCTCTGTTCTTTATAGAGTATGTAGCAGAGTTTATTCTGCACATTCTACCTCAGTGTCAGGTCATGAACAGATCCTTATAATGATGTCACACTGCTTCTTTCATGGTTTTTTTTAATTATATATTTTCCCAGTCTGAGACTTGAACAGTTTCACCACTGACTTGTGTTGTAAAAATACCTAAAAGAAAATGGATACCTAAAAGGACAAAAAATATGTCAATGGGGGAAACTTGTAACCAGAATTAAAAAAATAAAAAATACTTGAATGTAATATGTTTATTCAAAATAAGGTGCCATTGGGGAGAACGCCAAAGAAAAATTAACCTACATATGCTCTTGAGAGCCAGCTCTGCATTTTTGTTTGACAGCTTAAAACTTAAAAAAAATTCTGCTGTCCACTGCAAAGGACATTCCATAAATTAAAAAAAAATATCTGAAAAGAATATAGTATCATGTTGTTTTTAATTAAGACAATTATTTTTTAAAAAACAAAGCATTTACTTGAGATTTTAGTTGGACCTGAATCTTTTTATTTATTTTTTGCTTTATTTCAAACATTTAAAATAAAATAAACAATACAGCAGAAAATAATTTGTCCATAAATAATCCTAATGCACAAGAAACTCACTAACAAAAGAACATCTGTTCAAATTTATCCAGTCCTATCCCAATTCTTCCTCATATATACACGATTAACTAATTATTCACAAACGCTGTGACAAACATTTTACTTTAAACCAGTGTTTCGTATTTGTTTCTCCCTAGGAATATATATATAAATATATATATATATACAGTATATATAAAACACTATCCAACTTTTCTCTTGTTAATACATCTTTATTTGAACAGATGTCAAAGCTACTCTTTGCTATATGCTAGCCCGCCAAAAAAAATGAATGTGTTTATTGGTGAATTCCTGAGGCTGCAGCTCAGTGTATCAGTTGAAAATAAATGGTGTCATATTGTCGAGCATATCTGTGCTGCAGTTCGGGGTAGACTGCTGTGTACCTGTTTTGAAAGGTTAAAGGCTTTCAGAAATGAGACGGCTGAAATGTCAGCAGTCTGCTTTCAGCGTGAGGCTCCAGAAGAACCCCCCCCCCACCACCACCACCTCATCCCTATCCCCCTCCTCCTGATATTGAAGTGAATGACAACAGTGATAGCGTGGCATCTTAGTGGCTCACACAAAGCACTGGGTGGCCTTTGTACGGGTCTGTGCAGGCGGAGGAAGCTCCGGCTCTGGATGTGAGACGCCTCTCTGTTGTCGGGCCAAACAAACCTCAGTGTGATTCACAGGGAAATGATACAATATCTATTTGTGGCCCAGCGTCGTGGATCTGGGACCAGTAAAGTGCATATTAGTCGTCCTGTTCCCAGTCATCGCCGCAAAGCTTGCCAGCACAGTGGTTCTGATACTCTATACGGACCGTTGTTTTACCTCCAGTCATGTGATCTTCCCCATTTGTCCGTCTGTCGGCAGGATTACACAAAAAAACGACTGAGCTTGACTTTAATGAAATTTGGTGGAAGGGCAGGAAAAGGACAAACCCATTAAATTTTGGAGCAGATCCATTTAAGAACCGGTTGATCCTATAAATGTTTTTGCTTTCGGTGTAGTTGTGCCTGCGATGCATCTGCCCCCATTATGTTTAAAGCACAATAACCCAGGGACAGTTTGTCAGAATGATGCAAAACTGGGCTCAAATGATGACCTGTAACGATGTCGGTGGCTTAAGGTCCAGGTTGTTCTGACCTCGGCACACGCATTTTTAGTCATTACTGCTAGAAAATGAGAGAATTGAGTGGACACGTTATGATGCAGGATAGTGGAAGAATCTGACTCGATTTCCAGGAGAACTTGAGATGTGTCCACACAAATACATTAAGAGTATTTATTCAAGACAGTTGAGAAATAAAGTGACATGTAATGAGGTAATTATTTTTACTGCATTTACTCGATGGATGGACGGATGGATGGATGGATGGCCTTGATTGTCATTATACAAACAAATGTAGAATGAGATTTAAGCATCTCTTTCAGTGCAACATATTTAAAGGAAAAATAAAAGCATAGAAATGATGAGATAAAACTAAATTACGTATGTACAATATAAAAATATTCTAAAAAGATTGCACACCATTCCTCTGTTGCTACTCTATTGCTACCCCCCCCCCCCCCCCCCCCCAAAAAAAAAAAGACATTTTTGGCAAGTTTTCCAACCCGCTTTTTTTTTTTTTTTAAGTAAAATTACACATTATCCTCAACTAGCAGCTGGTAATTCAATATGGAAACCAGGTTACAGACGCTGTTGTTGTTTACAGCAGATGTTGTGCCGTCACATTCTGCATTTCGTCATATGTCACAGGCTACAGTCACTGCAGTGAAGCTGTTGTTTCAACCGTTTTTGTTACAGCAACAGTTTCTGTGTCTGGAGTTTTTAGTCGCCTTGTAATGATAATAATAATAATAATAATAATGATAATAATGGTAGGATGGTTATTGTTTTGGTGATTAACTCTGTACTTCGTGCTTAAAATAATGTTGGAACAGATTCAGACAAAAAGAGGGTGGGATTAAATAAGCATTTATTTCTTCCCACTCCTGTTCATATATGTAAGTAAAACTAAAATGGTTTTAAGTAGTTGTTCTGTGTAATAGAATCCATTTCCTTTTTTGTTTTGGTTGTTTTATGTTAGTAATTTACTTTGGCCATTTGCTTTTAGTTGTGCTTTTTACATGTCTGAAATAAAGCATTCATTCATACATAATAAAGATAATAGTCCATTTTTATAGCACTTTTGAAAGCAATAGTTTATAAAGTGTTTTGGCAGCAAACAGGCCAGTCAGAGTGTTAAATGTGTTACATTTTAAAGGCAGGACTACTTACTTGTAATTATTAAAAGACAATAAAACCAAAACCCATAGGATCAATACCTAATCCTGATAAAAGTATAATAACAACTATCGTAAAACTATTGTTAGCAGTAATTAATCACAGTGATACAAGCAATAATAATGTTAATCAAATGTAACTAATTGACCTGATTAACATAAATATTGACTTCAGTGCGAGTATTCTGACAGAGGGTGGTTTTTATTATGGAAAAACAGCCCAAAATAAAAAGATTCAGAAGAAGAATTGGACATTTTTGATTCTAAAAATCTCTCTTTTATCACACGCTTCTCTATATAAAGTGGAAATAACAGTAGCATAAGCAGCACCTGGAGATGTTTCTACCTGTTACATCCAGAACAGACTGTAAGAATAATCCACGTTACAGTGTGTGGTGCGTTCACTGACTGACTGAGACGTTCATGTACAAACCTCTCCATGGGGAACCGTCTTCCCTCTCATTCCTGATAAAGAGAGTCTGAGTGGAGCTTTTTCGGCACAAAGTGAGATTATTTCCCAACATTTCCCACTGCTGCCGTTCGTCACAGCGGCGCCGTGTACACTCGCTGCTTTTGTACCCGACGACACATTTATTCTCGGTCTTTGTGTCTGAATAATGGATTATTTCATGTTTGTCATTTAACCGCAGAATGGCTTTGGAGCGCTTCATCAAGCAGTCAGTTATGTGAAAACATCGAAACACTAACATGAAGCTGCTGTTGACTTTGTGTGTTGAATCAAGGCTCTTGTGAAGCGGCGACACGGCGCTCTGGTTTATCTCCACGGGCACATGAAGTCGAGTTGATCCTTTATCTCTTCCACTCTGCTACTGTAATGACTCACACAGATGATTGCACTTCGCTGTTCTAATGAATTACCAATAAGAGGACATGAGGACATGTTTGGCAGCAGCACAGTAACAAAAGCAGGACACACAAAGGCCCGTTAGTCAATTAACGGACAGCCACAGACTTGGTGTCAATACATGGGTCAAAACATGTCACAAATCTATGTTAGATCTGAGGTCAAAGGGCAAACCATTACCATGTGTGGATCTGAGAGTCTGAAGGAAACTGGATTTAATATACGAGGTTTGGTGTTTTGAAACGCTTTATTTATTTACTTATGTTTATTTGACAGGGACAATCCAGTCAAACATAGTTAACATAGTGCAGTTGATGGAATGGAATGGAATGGAATGCCTTTATTTGATGTGATGCATTTAGAGTTTATAGCTTGTGTTAATTCTCAACTCCTGACCCTGGTTGGGTTTTCCTACAGCACAACAGTAGATTAAAATACATTACAATACGATTTATAATATGAAAGTAAAAGAGGAAAGAAAGGGGGGGTGGAAGACAAACACTTTTCTATATAAAAACACAGCTAAACGGTCTACATAATATAAAATATTCATTCACTCACCTAAACATATTTTTTTAAAGACCAAGGCTGTCATCTGGGGCTTAAATATAAATTTTTCAGGATTTTTTTGGTTTTTCATTCATTCCACACATATGCTTGAAAGAATTTAAGTGATATCATGTAGCTGATGCAGACACATACAAGCTCCATAGTGAACATTGTCCACCACTAATTCATTATAATTTCTTACTTTGAGCCATTGAATTGTTTTTTTTAATTAGAAGAGACTGTCATTTAGTTGGAAAGCTAAAGCATCTAAAAAAAAGTCACTTTAGGTTTGTCCTGATAAATTAAAAAAGGACATGTTGGCAGAAATTTGTAATAAAAATTGTGACTTTAAAAGAACAAGATGAAATCAAGGTATGAATACCTGATTCTGTCCAAAAGTACAGAGAGGTACTATAGAAAAACTGGTACAGGCAGGTACTGCTGAGGGTTAAAACAGAAATATCATAATCATACAGATTAGAACAGTTTCCAGTGTGAGTAAGAGCCTCCTAGTGGACGTAGAATGAACTGCAGGCAGCCTGAAAAACTGAATTTATCATTTTCATTCAGTTTTATGATTAAAATGAGTTTGTGCAATATTAACAACACATAGTTAAACACACACAAACCTTACACTGGGGACTTTTTCTTTTCAGAACATTTTTAATCACAGGTAGAACAATTAAGATTCAAAGTGTTTGATTATCATGTGTGCAGTAAAAAAAAAAAAAGGTTTTCCTTTACAATGAAAATCTTACTTTGCTGTTTATTAACATTAAACTAAAATGGGACAAAATTATATTTGGGTTGTCCTGTCATTGTCTTGCATATTTTATAAGATGTTTTTTTATGAGGTCATAGTGTTTGATTGTCAGGATCTAGACTTTTCTGCGGCTCACAGGAGAATAGCTGCTGCAGTGCTGTGTCTAATGGGGATCTTAGGAACTAAACTAAACAGAACTGCCTCTCCTGACCCTCCCACTCAAACAGCCACCCACCGTCATCCCACATGGGCCACAGAAGCACACTGCACCAAATCCAGAACCAAACACAGAACAAAGACTGGAACAAACACAGGGAAAAAAGAAATCTAAATATCAGCAGAGATAAGTTTATTTCCATGGAGTCAGGTGTTATTTTCAGTGCTGAGGGTGGAGTTGTAACTTCTGCCATGCTGTGACATTTACATATCGTGAAAGTATCAGAGAAAAACCTTCCAAGTTTTATGATGTTTCCTCTTATTCTGACTAAGTGTGGGCAGGGCGGCTTCCTTCCTTTTGAGTCAGACTGAGTGTGGATCAGAGTGGGTTAAAGTCATGTAGCAGCTGTCGCATGAAGCTCGTCTCTATCAATAAGAGTTAGTGGTGATATGGCCGTTGGGGGGGGGGGGGGGGGGGGGGGATTGTGATTGTGTTTCTGTAAAACCCTGTGAGACGACTTCGTTGTGATTTTGGGGACTTTATAAATTAAATTGAATTGAACCAAATCCACTACAGGTGAATAAAAGCAGCATCGTTGGTGTTGTGAGGAACATGTGACTGTAAACAGCACATCTGCAGTTTGCTTTGTCACCAACACCCCCCTCAGAACGCACCACTGCACGTTATTAACTGCAGCACGACACAACCCCCCCACCTCTGTCACCTACTACAACTCACATCTGCCTCCTACAACACTCGCTCTACTCACCTGCTCCACCTTAACGTCCCTAAAACCATATCTGCCAAAGGTGTGAAGTCCTTCAGGACCACTGCTGCCCCCGAATGGAATAATCTACAAAAAAACACTCAAACTGGAAACTTTTGTCCCCAGATCCACCTTTAAAAATTCTATTACCACCATCCTTAGGGACACCTGCCACTGCTTCTCACCTCAATAACCCCCCAACCCCTGCCCCCCACTATGAATGCCATATGTTGTTGTCATCTGTGTTTTATGTTTTGTTACTGGTTCATCCAGAAGTGTTTGTGTGTGTTGAAGGTTTTAATTTATTATTATTATTATTATTAATCATTTTATATGTTTTTAGTTTGCAGCCCTCTACCCTTTCCCCTAAAGTGACTCCGGTCTCTTGACAGGCTGTCATTGTAAATAAAATTCTGTTCTTAATGACAGGTTAAATGAAGGTTAAAGGTTAATTTTTTTTTAAATATATCTGTGGAACTTGTACAAACACTACAGTATGTCAGCTGCAGCTCTGAGAACCCAAGCACATTTATGTTTCTGCTCACCTCACTCCAAAAAATACCATTGTTTTAAATTCCTGTGAGTTTTCTGTGGAGCTAAGAGCATCCACACACAGCGTTTCTTTAGGATAAGCTTGGATTTAGCAGCCAGTGGAGTGGGTGTGTGAACTAGTTTATAGTGAGGAAGCGAGTGCAGGGGCTCAGGAGCGACGTGTTGTGCTACTAAATGTGTTTTAGCTCTGAAGCTGTTTGCTTTGACAGTATTAATGTGTTAAATGGGACTCATTTGTTTTGTTTTTTTGTGACTGCAGCGCCGGTCCTAAAGGAGACAACATCTATGAGTGGAGGTCGACCATCCTGGGCCCCCCAGGCTCTGTGTACGAGGGGGGGGTCTTCTTCCTGGACATTGCCTTCACACCTGACTACCCCTTCAAACCACCCAAGGTAGAACTCTTTCCTTTCATTTCCCAGTTTGGTTAAACAAAAAACTGTCTCGAAACAATCATAAACCAGAACTAATTTAGTGGAGACCAGGGGTCTCAAACATGCGGCCCAGGGGCCAAATGTAGCCCGCCAAAATTCTAGTCTGGTCTGTGACATCAAACTGCAATAATTCCACAGTTAAGGCTGGTGAATTAATTTTATTTCAGGTTCATTATGCCTATAAATAATGACAACTTCAAATTGTTGTATTTGTTTTAGAGTGGAAAAAAAACAATTAAATTATGAAAATAGTTAATTTCAAACTATCCTTTAAGAATAAAATATGAATATCCTAAAAAAAAATATGAGCAATCTGTAATATCTAAAGAAAATGTAGCATAATTTTAACAATTTTCTGCTTCTGTTAGTAGTAACAACTAAGTGATTAGTGTCTTTGTAGATCTGATCATAATGCACATGTAGAAGTCGAGGCAAAATATTGTTAAAATTGCCCTAATTTTCCTCAAGGTATTTCAGTTTTTTCAAGTTATTCACATCTTTTGTTTGTATTTTCATGATTTAAAGGGGCTTGTTTCACACTCAAACAAAGATTACAAATTTTCAGTTGTAATATTTCTATGCTATTAAGATATTACTCTACTGGTCTGTCCCATTTGAGATCAAATCAGGCTGAATGTGACCCCTGCATTAGAGAAAGCCTTCACTGATGGCTGTCATTTTCAGAGGGCGTCACTATCATCATGTCCACTAGAGGGCAATCCTGCACTGCCTTAATTCCCATCGGGCCTTTTCTGTGTGAATCACAACCCTCTGCTGTGCATAATTCTTCCTTTTCATAAAGGACCTGTCACAACTAAACTGCAGATAAAAAACATTTACAGCAGCTTCACAGCTTTTTAGAGACCGTCACATCATAAAGTCTGCTCCCAGGGTTTTTCTAGACCATATCGTTCTGCACATTACATCTGCATATGAGCACTGTACCAAGGTCAATTTGAAATAGATGTACACCCCCACAAGAAAACCTGTTGTATGTGAAAACATTTTTAATATCATAACTATACAACCTTCAACACATAAACAAACACAAACAAGTGTTGTATATTAATGATGGGTGTCATGTATATTTTTCTTTAATACAAACTTTATATAAAACAAAAGTATTTTATTTATGTATTTATTGATTTGTTTGACAGTGACTTTGTACATTTATTCACATTTCTGTAAATGCACCACCAGATGAGTGCTTAAGTTAAAATGCTATTATCCAATATTGTACATTTAACAAAACGGGATACTTTTTTCTTTTCGACAGAATTTTACAGCCATTTCTGCATTATTTTATAATATTTTAAACAGTTGTTGTGGGAATTTATGTTACAATAAATTACAAATTTGCTTTATGCATATATAAATAAAAACTATGCACATAAGTAAATGCTTAAAAAAGAGAAAATAACATTCTTACTCTAGCTATTCTTAATGGTAAAATACTTTCTTGTTTGATTTCGTTATATTGAGTCCATTTACAGAACCATAACAATTTAATAACTGTGGGTAATTGGGTTATTGTAATAATCTGATCTGACACATTTACATACATTCCAGAAATGTTAGTTAAAAAAAACCCAAACCCCGGTTTAGACGTTTCAGTCCATAATTGGATTTCTTTTGGACGACTTGCGTACATAGTGACGGCAAAATAAAAAATCTCATAATTTTTCTGTTTCTTCTGACGCATGCAACAGAACAAAATAAATCAGGTTAATAGGACTGTAATAGGCATACTCATTTTACTGCTGTTATTTGATCAAAGCAGAGCACAATATCCTGTTTACATGATCACTCAAATAATCTGATCAGTTGAGAAATCTGATATTGATCAGAGTGTTGGTGCGGAAGTTAACAGGGAACAGATAATACATGAGCTGTAGTGAAGGATTTTTTTTTTTTCTCATGTTCAGGTGACGTTTCGGACGAGGATCTACCACTGTAACATCAACAGTCAGGGTGTGATCTGTCTGGACATCCTGAAGGACAACTGGAGTCCTGCCCTCACCATCTCCAAGGTCCTGCTGTCCATCTGCTCCCTGCTCACTGACTGCAACCCTGGTGAGAACACACACACATACACACATACACAAATACACACAAAAAACTGAGAACGTTGCACTTTACATATCCACCTGTCATGGTTTACTAAAGATCTGCAGTTAGTTTGAAGGGTTGTTTTCAGATGCTATTACTGATTATGTACTATATTTTTCGCACTATAGGGTGCACTGGATTATAAGGTGCACTGTCAATAAGTGGTTTATTTTCTTTTTTCCATATACATAAAGTTTACTGGACTATAAGGCACATTAAGTGAAACAAAACAGTCAAACATTATTAAACACGTTCACAATAACTCTTACCTTTATTCAAACATTGATGAACATTGTTGTGTGCCGCTGTGTAAATTATCGTCCAAATGTAATGGTGTATTAAACGTTCACGCATGCCCTAGCGATTTGGAGCTAAAAAAAAAAAAAAGAAATGGCTGGTCAACATCTGACTCAAAAAGTGTGTCCCCACACCCCATACGAAGGCCTGCAGCCTGCATTTTTTAAATGAGCAACACATTTAAGTGCATCCCTACATTTACATACTGAGGCTTTTCCCATTTCCTCATTGATCTGGAGCAGAGTGCTTGCACTGCTACCTCAGATGTAGCCCTGTCCTTATTTGACACTGATGCCAGATACGTGTGAAAATAAAAAGAGGTTAAGCACATAGATATATAGACCACGTTTACACAGATTGTTTAATTGAATGTATAACAAAGCAAATAAATGCATACACGCGTATGCGGTCACAAACTGCTATCGTTAGTTAGCTATCCTGTTGCTAGCTTAAAGTTAGCCACAAAGCATTCATATTGGTGTATGCACGACGAGGCGTACAATTTAAGGTTTGACATAGGGGTCTTGGAAAAGCCATACAAATGGACAATTTAGTTTAGGGAGGTCTTACAGGCATCGGGTGTAAAACTCTTGTCGTTTTGCTGGACCGGAAAAGCTAACACCGCACTTCCGGTAACTGGGAGCTAATGTGCAAAAGGCGAATTGCGCACGCGTACATTGCCACCTCGATGCTCAAATGGTATATTGTGCAGTTCTAATTCATATTCATATTTATTGTGTGGGTGCGTTCACAGCTGACCCGCTGGTTGGAAGCATCGCCACACAGTACACAACAAACAGACCCGAACACGACAGGATAGCCAAACAGTGGACCAAACGCTACGCCACATAATCGGACGCACGGAGAGTGGTCCTGGGACCTGGGGGCGGGGTCCCAGCGGAGGAGGCGGTTTAAGGGGGGCGGGTGGATTTTTATGATCACGATTGAAGTCTTAACTCCCGACATTTTGTTGTTTGTTTGTTTCTGTTTTTTGTTTTTTTTTTAAGTTATCTCTGGCCCAACTGTAATCAGGTCTGGCAGCGATGCATTTTGTGTTTTGGTTTTTACTTTTAGCTTGTGCTTGAAGATGGACATTCATAACTAAACCGCTAGATGAAACGTGTCAGCATGAATCCCAGTCCATTATGTCAGTGTAAATTCTCACATGTATTAAAAGTTCCAGTTGGTGTTCGCTTCCCCCTCCAGACTCCTGGTCTTTGAAAAAGGTGTTTTACACATGTAGACATGTTTAGATATGGATGGATATTGGTTGTGATTTCTGTTTCTGTACTGATAAAAAAAAGAAGCTGTTTTCTTTCTCCCATTAAGAATTAAACATAACCAACTGAAGCTTTGTGGTGTTTGGGCTTATTTGTAAAAATTCTTATTGAGTCGTTCCTGTTGTAAAGTATTTTACTGCTCTGTTACATACATACTTTCAACATTTACAGAATCAATGTTTTACTTTATGGAAATCATGAAATATACCCACATCATATTTTACTGTTTATCCTATTACATCTGTCAGTGTTTCTCTAGTGTTCACTCAACACTGCTTTTTAAACAAATCATATCTAATAATTTTAGTTTTTTTATATTAGGATCAAAATTAATGCAGATTAATCTATCATGATTAGTCAGATTACTTTTTTTAACACAATTAAATGAAACTGTGGAAGGTGTTGAACATGTTAATTGCACATGTATATGTATATGCCTACATATGTGTTAATATTTTTTTACACACATTTTGAAAATTTTTTGGTGTTTTTTTCTGTATCTTAGTTTTTAAATGTTTAATTTTTCAGCAATTTTTCTTTAGTTATTAATGAATTTTTAGTGGTTTTCAGCATTTTTTGTATATTTTGTGGGAAATTGAGTAAATAAAAATCACAGAACAGTCAACCAACACAGATGATTAATCAAAATCAATTCAATGCAGCCCTGTGATTAATCTGATAAATTTTAATCACTGACCTAATTATACATTTGACTGTTATGAAGCAAATCTTTTTTTTTTGTCGAGTTCATGGAGGTGGAAAATTATGAATTTTCTTCAACACTAATATAGACTCACACCCAACTGCCATGAAATAATAAAATAAAACCTTGATTACATTTTAAAATGAGGCCAGATTTCGATTGTTCTTCACCTTCCTATAAAATTGTTCCACTTCCATTCAGACCTTACAAAATGACAAATGTTTATTTAAACAAAATCAAGTCAGTTTCAATGGTTATTCTTTTCCCTGCTTGTTCTAAAAAGTCCCATCCTGTTTGAGAAAGTTTTGTTTTTAAGGTTTGTGAAGTATGTGAATTACTGGGTGTTAAACATGTTGATGTTCTGACAAAATGCTCAAAACAATAACCATGGAGCCAGAAATGGACAAAGAAATGACAATCACTTCCATTAATCATTTTCCAGACAAAGAAAAAGCACAGACAGGATTAAATATGAAGAAGCTACATTTTATTCAGTGCGTCTTAAAACAGAGTATAATTTAGTGGTAGCATAATTAGTCTCCAGTCACTAACCCTGGTCTACTAGCAGCACATTACATTAAGACAGAAAAGCGCTCAGAACATCCTGAACATCTTTAATTTTCTCACTCAGAAGTCAAGGAATGTAGCTCATTAAAGTGACAAAAATAAATTAAGTTTAAAAAATAAATATTTCCTCTCAACACTGACATTTCTACGGTTAGAAAGGCTAACACTTGCAGTCGCAGCCGCTCTGATTGGACGGACTGAACGACCCACAGGAGTGCAACTAATGCTATGAAATCATACATCACAAGTCCATGCCGTACCATCAACATTATTGCAGCCAGAACGTGTTTGATATATGACACGGACTGGACGAAGGCCGACTGAGTCCTGAAGGAGGACAAACGCTAATGCTGCGTTCACGTCAGAGGGGAAATAACATCACCGGTAAAGGTCAAATACTGTTAGAGCAGCTGCAGATGTCGAATAAAATGGTAAACATGAGCAGAGCAGATCCGTAAAGGTGCCTCAGACCTGTGGATGGAAGCTCTTTTAAGGTGGTTTTTTTCTATCATACACATTCTGGGATTTGGTTTAAAAAAAAAAAAAAAAAGGTTAAAAATAACATTTTACATAAAGGTCACTGTCTGATCTGGAAACCTGATTTATTTTGCAAGTGACAAAATTCTACTATTTTTACATTTCAGTTTGTTTTTACATGTGATGAAATATCAGATGCAGATTTCTTGTCAAATGAATAAAAGCATTTTATAAAGCTTGTTTAATAGTCTTACTACCGAATATTTAGTTTAAATATACTGTCTTAAACTGGGGTTTCAAATGCTACGAATGTCAAAACCTTTATGAATTCATAGGCTTTTAAATATACATTTTTAGCAGTTTTCCCTCAGTTTGACTGAACTGCTATTAGCACACAATGCTAACAACTATTTCACTGCTGAAAATGAAGTACATTTAATTTTCTATTTCATAACTACTAATAAGATGTGTAGAAACTTTTAATTACATTACTAAAGGTAGGATTTTGTTTTAACACATGTAATAGAAGTATGGTTCCTGGTTCAGATCAGGCAGCATAGTTAGCCTAGCTTAGCATAAGAGTTAAATGCCATGGGAAACAGAGGCTTCCATTATTCATGCGTGTGTGTGTGTGTGTATATATATATACACACACAACTTAAAACAATAGACAGGATAAATCCCACCTCTTCTGCTGTGTCCCATGGGAATATTAAGTTTGATTAAAACCTGAATAGTGAGTAATGATGAAAGAACTGTTTAAAAGTCTAGTTCAGCATCATGTTTGTTGGTTTAGTAACGTTCCAATGACCCCATGTGCATTTCTCCATCCCTACATTATGATCCAATCTGCTATATGTGAAGTATGAACAGCAGGATAAACTGGAGTTTCTGTGTAAATGCAGCTTCTATAAACCATAGTGGTCCTATTTAATGCAACCTCTCTTTTAACCAGATAATGAGATTTCTTGAATTAATTTTCAGGGTTTTTTGTTACCAGGTTTCAGTCACCACATGTCAGATGTTTCAAATTATTTGTTATGCCTCTTATTATGGGGTCAGGGGTCAAAGTAAATAGTAAATAGTGACTTTAACATGTAAATATTAAGTAAAATTTTTTGTTCATCTTCAGGCTGTGCACCTATTTCCTATATTTTCTTATATCTGAAGAGAAGAGAATATGTGATCATTTCAACCCTGAAAAAACAAAGTTGTAATGTGAGTTCTACACAGTACTGTATATCAAATACATTTCTATTTAAGTCCTGTCTATTTTAGTCCGGTCTGACTCCCTGATGAAGGCTTTGATGCCGAAACGCGTTGGTTTTTTTTTATAGGATTTTACAACCAAGCCAATTTAATAAAGGCTTTTTAAATTTTTACTTATAAGAGAGTGCCTTGGAATTTTTTCTTTTTTGTCTTACTCTTGGTTTTCCCATCCAAAGAGCACCTCTAATTATTATTACTTATTGAGTCCAGGTAGTGCTCCTTAAGCAAAGTTTTTTACATTTCTATTTAAATTTACAAGTTGAGAAAAATAGTTTGTCATAAAGATAATACCATTTAGTGTTTGTCACTGCTCACACAAAATCACTAAAGTAAATCTGGTTTTGTTGAAACTGCAGAGACGCATGCTACCTTCACACGGCCGGTCTTTATTCATAATTAAGATTTTTTTTTTGGTGAAATCTAATTTTTTTTTTCTCATTCATATTACACATTAAATATGACTTCTGTCAGTTGAGTAAGAACTGAACTTGACCCTGAAGTGACCACGCCAGCATGTACTGCATTTACAGAAGTGACACTCTTAGCAAACAGAATTGTGACATTTCAATAAACGGTCAAATAAATGTGACTTGACCGTTTAAACTGAACTCACATTGCAAAATAATCAATGTGTGTCATATTTAGAACCACATATGAAAGTGACCTGGGTGGGATTTGAAAAAAAAAAACAATTTTTAAATAGGTCTTGTGCTGTTCAAACTCTTAACAGATCATGAGAAAAATGTGATTTGGGCCACATTGAATTCTGGTGAAGGTTAGAATAAACTGACTTGTATGTTTTCCAAAGTCTGATACTAGCACAGTTTCATGACAAAATAATGTTTTCTCACTTGCAAAATTATCTTTTAAGTTAATGTGCATGGAATTAATTGCATGAGTCTAAACAGAATCAATTGACTGTGTATCGTTTTTCCCATGGTGCACTGCAAAAGAGGCAGAGTCTGTCTCGGCTCCAAAAACAAACCGTTCATCTGACGCTCATACTTTCACACTAGAGCAGCAGATATCCCAAAATATAACTGTTTCTAACAATAAAAAAAACTATGAAAGGGTGTGAACGCCAAGTATGGGAAATGCAGATGGAACTGACCTGGTTCCTTCGACCTAGAAAAAAAAAGTTCCATAGCAAACAAAAGTTAGGAAGCACAGTTTGTTCAGAAACATAAAGCATAAATAGAACCAACTAAAGTCAGTCTTAACATTAGGCTCTAGGGAAATGTTGATGTGACTCCACTAAGCTTCCCATTAGTTTTTCGGGTTCTTACTCTTGTAGAAAAATCTGGTTGTGTTAATGTGAGCCGAGGCCTGGATCACCAAGCAGGATTAAAGACTCAGGGGTCAGCGGGGCAGGTTTAGGGTTCAACAGTCAGTGTCACGAAGGTGGTTTGGTTCGTACAGGGTCAATCGCCGTGGTAACCGACACCGCTTCCAGAGCACATTATTGAAAGTTCATGATAAAGAGTGGAAACATAATAATAAAGGTGCAGAGGGTCTGGGTCAGACCACTGGGCTCTGATAATGAAGCTTTCGGTTTTTCTTCGTATGCGACGTCTAACTTTAACAGATTTAAAATAAAGAGCCAAGTATTGGCTGGAGTTCTGTGTTTATATTTGTTCGTTACTTTCCACCAGACTGTTTAATGAACAAAGGTAACAACGGTCTTGAAGCCATGTCTTTTATGTTTTTTTAAAGACTTTTGATGCTTTTATTATCTATTTTTTATCTGTTTGTGGTAACTCTTCATCTTATTGTATGTGTGTGAGCTATGTAGTTCACAGAATTTCCTTCAGGATTGATTAAGTATATACATCTATTTAAATACAGATAAATAAAATAATGAGTCCCAGTCAGATCCACCTGGACCTGAATGACGTGATGGATATGATTATTAACCCATACTGTCACACACGGCTCTTTGTCTACAGCTTCAACAGCTGTTTCTTTTAGTCTATGTTATATTTAATCATTTGTTTACGATATTAGTTCTGCAGTTGTAGACTTGTCCATGTGTGTAAATGGAATCTCCCCTTTTTATGACTAGCATCCTATAAGAACTGTCAACAGAACACACTGGTATCCAGTTCTATTTATCATGACAACGGCTGTTAGACATGACACAAAGTCTCACATATGGATCCTGTATGTTCGGAACCTGCTGTGAGTCAGGCCTCTGGTCTTATGAGTGAAAACAACAGTTTGGATCAACACAAAGAGGCTTTTGAAGGGGAACTAGTAAATAAATGAGTTTCGTGTTCTGCACGACCGCAGCCTGTGGAGTCTCATTCAAACATCTGTTAAGTACCTTCTTTTAAGACAAGTTAGAAGCTTTAAAGTTCATGAGTGGGCTCCGGTGAAAACTACTCACAGTGATGTCTGTCCTGTAGAATCAATCACTGTCAGCAGAAGATTATGACCAGGTGACATTAGTTTACTTTTGGTTTTACACATATTTTGGTGACAGATGTGGTAAATGAAAGCAGACAGACTTCGATGGTTAGAAGTTAATAACACTGGTCTACAAGTCAAACGCTTCCAGAATAAAACTAGTGAAATGTTCCCACATGTGTGTTAGTGATAAAGAAAACTCAAGTCTTAAATGCTGCTTGGCTCAAGTTTCCAAATAAGTCTTAGGTCAAAATGTGAAATTCTTAGAATTAACAAGAGAATAGGTTTTAGTCCAAAGGAATATTTGTCTCAGATCTACTTTAAAACACTGGCGGTACATGTGATCCATTCACTTTACAGGTTCTTTCCAGTGGAATATTTACTAATCCATTGTATACATGTACATAAACCAGCATATATGTTAAAACATGAGCTAACCAGCACTTTTGTCATTTGTTTTCTGATTCATCTTATTAAAGTAAGAAAGATTTAACACATTTAATGTCTGAAGCAGATACTTTATAAATAAATAAATTGTAGAGCACTATTATTTAATGGCACGTATACTTCTGTCCCAGCAATTTTTATCTGTACAAGTCACTGTAAGCAGTTTCCACTCTCTTCATTCATGTATTTTATATCAGAACAAAACATGTGAACCTCTTACTCTCAACACATAACTTATTTTTGAGGCATCGAACCAAAACCCCATCAGCTTTGAGACAGAAGACCCTGAAGCTCTGAACTCACATTTTTGCAGCCCTGTCCAACAGCACAGGCTCACTGTTACTCCCACATGAAGTGGATGCAGCCAATCAGCTGTGAAGAGCTGAGGGGCGTGTTCAGTCACATGTCGCTGGACGTGGTGCCTTTGCTTTTGCGCCCGGGCAGAGGGAAGGCAGACTTGCTCTGAGGCTGAGTAAGGCGGCTCGTCAGCTGTGTGAACGGTTCGATGAGTGAGTTTCGCTCTGAGACGCTCACCTCCCACAGCTTCACCTTCTCCCCCCGCGCCCACTGCTGTGCCACCTCCTGGTCCACCTGGCGACGCTCCCGAAGGTCCGTCTTATTCCCCAGCACGATGACGGTCACCTGGGAACAAATCCAACACCAGAGATCACCAGCGTTTACCACCATCATCAGTAGTAATGTCCACAGACTGGGTAAATGACAAGAATACAACTACCATTATAGAAATAAAAAATTAAATACAACTATTATTAATAATAATAACCATCGTTGCAATTATGAATAATTACAAACAGGATGACAAAACACTCAGGATGTTCCACATTGATACAAGTCAATTACACCCTTCACTTTAATTTCACAAACTGGAACATTTAGAGATGAATGAGCTTGATATTTTTTGATCACATTTATAGGAACCATCTACAGAAAGACAACTTGTAAAAATTTGTATTTTGTCTTTTGAAGGAAAAACATATTTTTATAATTTTTAAATTATGTATAAAATGTTAACGTAGAAATGAAAATTACTTCAGTTTTCATGATGGACAGTCATTCAGTGAAGTGGATATAATGCCAGTCAGTGCTGACACCAGTGCCCCCAGTGGACACTTAAGGTACTGCAGGGGGAAACCTCCAAAAAGCACTTTCCCTGTTGAGCCCAATTATCTAAAATGTCAAACTAGTGACAGAATGACTATACTGTGAAAAAATAAGTGTTAGAAATTACTCTGTTCCACACTTTTTAGAACGCAGAGGTTTTATGTTATAATCTAAATTACTACTCTACGTACAAAATGTGCTTCATACTACTGAAGAACACAAAAGACAGGAGTTTACTTGGCTTATGCACCAATCAGCAGCTTTCCCATCCATCCATTTTCTGAACCTGCTTTATCCTCACTAGGGTCACATGGAGCCTATCCCAGCTACTTAAGGGTGAAGGCAGGGTTCACCCTGAACAAGTCACCAGTTCATCATGGGGCTGGCATATAGAGACAATCACTCTCAGATTCACACCTATGGGCAATTTCAGAATAACCAATTAACCCATTGATGCATGCCTATGGATGGTGGGAAGAAACCATGTCTGTAGAGAACATGCAAACTCCAGACAAAGGTCCCACTGACTGATGCTGGAATTGAACTCAAGAGCTTCTTGCTGTGAGTGTTAACTACTGCACCACCGTGTCATGAGCAGCTTCTCATTTATCTGAATAAACACCATTTTGTAATCTGGAATACAATTCTAAAAATGCATTTACAGTTTACATAGCTGAGAAAAAAAAACATGAAAAAGTAAACAAAAGACAATTTTAAAACATGTTTGATTCATATCCTAAAGAAAACAAGAAAACATGGTGATGGAATCAAACTGTTTTCATGAAAAATTACTTGAAGTGATGATCAAATGCGAGCCACTTTGGTTTTGTCTACAACATATACAATATTTGAGGTTTGCAATTATTTGATAGCTTCTAGTGGAGACCGAGTTGAAAAACATGCACTGAGGAGATTAAATCATTGAATCAATATAATAGTGAAAAGGTCTGTACAAAGTATGGTTGTACAGTTTAAAAGGTTTAAGATGATAAAGACCTAAACAGTTAAATTAAGTAATTTGTTATAGATACGTGGTTAATTTTACAGAAAATATGAGTCCGGTAAATCAGGGGTCACTGATCCTGGTCCTTGAGGGCCACTATCCTGCATGTTTTAGATGTTTCCCTCTTCCAGCACACCTGACAGTCATTATCAGGCTTCAGTGAAGCTGCATGATAAGACTGATCATTTGAATCAGATGTGTTAGAAGAGGAATACATCTAAAACAGGGGTGCCCAATCCTGGTCCTCAGTTACTATCCTGCATGTTTTAGATGTACCCTCTTCCAACACACCTGACAGTCATTATCAGGTTTCTGCAGAGGTTAATGAGAGGTTCATCATTTTAATTAGGTGTGTTGAAAGGGGGGGTTATATCTGAAGCATACAGGACAGTGGCCCTGACTACCAGGAACTGGTGACTCCTTAAGTAAATCATCAGGAGAGAAGAGTCACTGTGTAACAGTTGACACTCAGGTACCATCTCCTGTTTCTACACATCTACCAACATGAGACTTGGCATTTGAACACATGTGTGAGATATTCAACAACATTTGAGGTATATTTTGACAAAGCCTCACCTCTTTTTTATCTCTGGACTTGTCTATCTCTTTCTTCAGAATATCCACCCTCTTAAAAGAATCCAAACTGTCAACACTGTAGACAAGCACAAAGCCGTCTGCCACAGAATAGTAATGCTTGGGGAGGTCTTGTCCGTCGTGGAGTCCTTTTGTATCATAGAGCCTGAGCTGCTCCTTCACACCACGGTCAGTTTCCACTGAGGCCACGTAGACATCCTCCTGAGTCTCATTGGACTCTGAACCTAAAATAAACCATTATTTTAAAAATGCTTTTCATTTAACAACTGAACTTACCAACCATGAGTGTTGAAAACCTTCATAAATATAGACTAATCCAAAATGCTACCATTGGCCTTTTTTTCCTCCAGTTCTGCAACTAGATGACACAAATAGCAAGCTTTTGCAGCTATGTAATTGCACGCCCCGACACTGCAGTATTTGGTAAACTGTGCAGTTAAAAAGACTGACAATTCCTTCAACCTTTTGTATTACGGTTACAAATAATACCTGTTCTAAAAAAAAAAACCTATGACTTCTGAACATGGATCACTGAAGTCATGTCAAATCATACAGCTGTAACCTATACTCTGAAACTAAAAGGTTGGCTCTGTCGTCTTTTCCACACCCGCATTCACTCAAAATCACTGTGCTATTGTGATATTATCTTCTAACTACTGATGTGTGCAATTCTTACCTACAATGTGATTCCCGTACAGCAATTGCTCGAGGATGGCTGTTTTCCCCACTGCTGCCTGGCCACACACCACAACTTTACAGCCTTTCCCCATTTCGGGTCTGCAATGCACACATACAAACATCACGTTGACTTGTATGTAATATATCTTACACAAGCTAACGTTACACTCAACTTAGTAAAAAAAAAAAAGAAAAAAACAACTCAATGACAGGGAACTGTGTCAACGTTTTGTTTTTAACCTAGCTCGGTTAGCTAACATTTTAGCAGTAACACCAAACATAGAGCATCTCCAATGCAGTAATGTTAAAAAATAAATACAGCCTTACTTGCGAACGCACTGCATGTTAATTGCAACAATTTGTAATTTGTATGGAGTTTCTTACTTACATCTGAAGACAATTCGCTATTTATCAAGTCTTGAAACGTATCATCACTGCTATAGCATCCATTCTCTGTTAGCACTTTGACAAGTCAACTCAATACGCATGCGCAATTGTCTGAAGTAACACAAACAACAAAATGCCAGCACAATAATTGCAAAAAAATATTAATTAGCTTATTAAATAAACATTTTAGACATTTGAATCCATATATGTTTCAAATATTACATTGAAACCAAGCAAGTCGCTAAAGCGAAACAAGGACTACATTTCCCATGACTGACGACAAAGGAAGTGCATCACTGACGTCTCCATAAGGCATGCTGGGTACGTACGCTCTCTCTTTCCGGCTGGTACGCCATCATGTAAGCGAGTGTTTCTATATTTTAGTACCAAATGCAATCCATAAAAATCACGTACTAAACTGTTTCATCTGTTTGTATTAGTTAGGACCTTGTTTAACGACTTAATAACGATGCTAGTGTAGTGATTATTTATAAGCATAGTGTTTTTAAAGTACTGATTAAATGCATTTTATTTGAGCTTAGATGCTAGCTGTCCGGTAAGTCTTTGACTCTGCTCGCAGCAGCGAAAAGAAAGTATTGTACAATAGTTTCTAAACGTGTGTTATATTAGAGTAGTCATACTTAAAACTGTGAATTGTAACATGCTCCCTTGTAATTAATTACGGCAAAGGAGACAGTAGGAGAGGCTATATGCTAAGTTGAGCTAACGGGTCCAGTAGAGCTATCCCTCTAGTGAAGAAGAAGCATGCCATTCTGTCAATACAATATACTTCATACTGATACTAGTCGTGTTGTCTATGTATAAACTTTGCATTCACGGACATTTGTGCCTCCATATGAAATGGGAGTAGAATATGGACTGTTTAAAATGTGTAGTGTTTGAGTTATGAGCCATGGGTAGAAACGTTAAGCTAACAGTCCAAGTGAGGAACTCAAGCAAAATCTAAAAACTAACTACGTTAAGAAAACGTATAAAATTTTTCTGTTCATCAGTTACAATTGATAATCATAATTACTTTTATATGTGTATGCATGCATGCATACGTGTTTGTTTATTGCAAGTTTTAGACAATAGGGGTGAGAGCTCATAAGCTATGCTCCTCACTCCTTTTTGAATAGGTATTTTATTTTCTTGTTTTCTTTATGTGTATTGTAATAGTTTGCTTTGTGATATTATTTCAATGCCGTTTGTCAACTGGTGACTGACAGAACTGAACTATAGAAATGTGTATGATCACCTGTGAGATATGTATAACTTTTTGATCATTGTATTGATTATCGGTGGAAGGAGAAAAAAGGTGATTTATGACGACTTTCTCTTCCTCAGATAAGTCAACATGGGAGCATATAGGTATATGCAGGAGTTATGGCGCAAGAAGCAGTCCGATGTGATGCGCTTCCTGCTCCGTGTGCGCTGCTGGCAGTACCGTCAGCTGTCCAACCTCCACCGTGCTCCTAGACCCACCAGGCCCGACAAGGCCCGTAGACTGGGTTACAAAGCCAAGCAGGGTGAGTTCATGCTTCACACAAATACTATATGGTACAATAGTGGTGTAACTGTGGTATTGCTTGATACCAAGTTTCTATACACAAGGAACAAGTTGCAGCATCATACACAGTGTTTTATGTTTGTAATAGATTATAGCCAAGTTGGTTAAAAATCTGAAGAATAAAGTTAAACATTTGTGTGGTAATGTCCAGTACATTTGTGTTTGAAGTGTACAAGCACTAATACTGATGGATTCTACAGTATCTTTGCTGCCTACATTCCTCTGGTTAGGGCTCACTCTTTAAACTAAGACACTTCATGTACAATTGCACTATGGATGGATCTTGTTATGTCAATTTTTAGTACATTTACACAACTTGTCCTACCTAGTATGCATGTATGAGAGCGATGGAGCTGACAGAATATCCTTCAGAATCAATAGTACATATCTATCTAGCCTTTAATGTTGATCTGAGATGTGCAACTGACAATTGTTTTTGTTTTTGCCATAACAGGTTACGTAATCTACCGTATCCGTGTGCGCCGTGGAGGCCGCAAACGCCCTGTGCCCAAGGGCGCCACCTATGGCAAGCCAGTGCACCATGGCGTCAACCAGATCAAGTTTGCCCGCAGTCTGCAGTCTGTTGCTGAGGTATGTTTGTCTTGACAGACTATACATTTTAGGTCAAATGAAAAAGGGTGTGATGGAAAATGTTCACTCAATAATGACTGACAAGTGTTATGGCTGTTTCTGACTTTGAGGGAAACTTGATGAAATCAAATTTGTCTTTAAAAACTTCTATGTGAAGATTTAAGATATGCTTGCCAAGCTTTCCTGTAAAACTTTTAAAATTTAGCCTTCAGTGTGAATTGCTGAGTGGTAGAAATGTATTTTCTTCAAATTTACAGTTTTCTAACAGATGTAAATCACACTCATGAGTATTGGGCGGGGTTCTGGTTGGAATGAAAAATATATATATTCCTAGACATCACATCTTTATTCAAGTTTGAAGATAAAATGTCATAAACGTAGTTGTAGAACTTTTCAAAACATTTGTGAAGCAACTCTACATGTGTAAAGAAAACAATACACAGGCGCATTGTAAATGTTCATATAAATGAAGTCAACTGAACATAAGAAAAATGTATCAGTCCATTTTCTGTTAATGTTTCGTTCACTTTATGAGCCCACGGTTGGAAAGTTACAATCAACTAGACATCAATTGTGCTGATGTGAAAAGTAAATGCTGCTGTTGTTCCAGATATTTATCAGCAATAACTGACTATTAGGGTCACATGATTTTACAGCTGTAAATGGCTAGATTACAAAAACGCTCAAAGCTCCCTGTACCTGTTATTTTACATTATGGAAATGTACAAGTTGACATTTTTCTGTACATGTGAGTACCTCCCCTTGTGTATAGCAGTATGTACGCTCCTCCACTGATGCATTGATAACTGTCATTATTTGTACACCTGAACCAACTTGCAGTACTAGATTACTAAATACAGTACAATTGAGTGTGACTTGATCACTGAAGTCACATCAATCCTCATGAGGAAATAAACATTTCCTTCTATGAAGCCACAGGAGTGATCTCATGTAGGGTGGGTTTCCTATTGTTTCTCGCAGGTAGTAAAGGATGTCGTCTCAGAAACAGTAGTGACTGAACCAGCTCACAGCCAGAGTACATTTAAAAACGAACATAAAACTACGACAGACCTGTTCACCGTTAAAGGCAGCGCTTTCATAGAACTATAGTTTAGTTTAAAGGTTGTTGAAAGGTTTTACTTTTTCTTGTCAGAAGACATCGTAGTACATGGGACTGAAGATCACTGAGCTCAATATCAGAATGTGATCACTACATAAAATGTGACTTAATTTGACAATGTGACCAATTGGATTAAGAATGTTGTTTAATTTGTTGTTTCCATTATTTAATATAAAAGACTTGGTCTGAAAGCTGGTGTGACTCGTCTTAAAACTTCAGATGATGTTGACTTTTGAAGCAGTATTTTAATCTTCATGTAACTGTCGTCCTACTTTAACAAACATCTTCTCTAATACATGAAAGCATAATCTGGGTGCTTGTGCAAGTCTGGCAAGGTATAGAGTTTTAAAACACTCTTTTCCAGGCCTTGAAAAGACTTGAATTTTGTGTGAAAGTTTAAATGAAGTAGGGATAAACATTTCTGACAGTGGAATTTTAGCATACGTTCAAATATTGTCAAATGTTAGAAAAGTTTTAGTGAATTATGCGATTGTTCATTCAATACTATTAAAAATGAACTTTTCTAATAAAGGCGACTGGTACAATGTCGACCAATGACATAGGAAGTAGACACACGAATATAAGAGTACATCCACTTAATGTCTTGGAAAAAGTCTGGAATTTTAATTTGAAAAATCTGCACCCACCCTGGTCATGATGGTGGAAAAATACGACTCCAGAGTTTTTCTAAATATGCTTTTGTTTATTGTCTTTGGGTCTGCGTTTTCCAAATATCCAACAAATCATGCATTTAACTTGTGTGAATTCTTACACATATTTGGACGTAAACATAACCTTGTGACCACAAATCTGTAAAACTTCACTAATGTGGAGTTTCCTGCCACCGCGGGCCACTAGATGGCGCTGTGGGCGGGGCTGCGTCTAAAAGCAGTAGTTGAATGTGAGCTGCAGTTTGTCGTTTGTGCTGCTGGTTCTAATCCCGTGTGTGTCTTCCAGGAGCGTGCTGGGCGTCACTGCGGAGGCCTGCGTGTGCTCAACTCCTACTGGGTGGGCGAAGACTCCACCTACAAGTTCTTTGAGGTCATCCTGATCGACCCCTTCCACAAGGCCGTCAGACGCAACCCAGACACTCAATGGATCACAAAGGCGGTGCACAAACACAGAGAGATGCGCGGCCTGACGTCTGCAGGAAAGAAGAGCCGTGGTCTGGGCAAGGGCCACAAGTTCCACCTGACCATCGGAGGCTCCCGTCGTGCGGCCTGGAAGAGGCGCAACACCCTGCAGCTGCACCGCTATCGTTAAACGCCACACAAGTCTGTACATTTAAACGAATAAACACACTTTTTATGGTGACTCTGCTGTGTGTGTGTGTGTGTACATTTTTAGGATTTGTCAAACGTAGATCTGTGAAACATTTTTAGCCTGACAGAAAAACCTGCAGAAACAACCCCCTGACCCTTAACCTTTAACCTGCAGCTATTTTTGTGTCCACTTTAAAGTGAGTGTCTGTATTTGACCTCTGAAGTGTTCTATCATTTATATCCTCTGCAGTTTTCATGTCACTGAAAGGAAGGTATTTTGTAATATAACGTAGTCAGATTCAAATAAAAAGTTAATTAAACGGTTATGGAACAGTTGTTAGTAAATGAACAAAAACATCTAAAACTGCAGTCAGTGTGTGTTCTATCGCCATGGAGACTTGGAATGTCCAAAAAAAGTTATGTCTGACGGAGAAGAAAAACTGCATTTTACCAGAATTATTTAAAATTATTGACTGGATTAGTTTTAAAAGTAACAAAACATTGTAAGAACTTTGTTTTTTGACAAACCAAGACTGAATACAACTTAAATATAGTCTGATCATCCACAAGTGATTGATTTTATAAAAAGTTATTGATAATGACCTGAATACAGACACACCTTAATGACCTCAGGACATAGTTGAGCTGCTTGTAACTAAACGTCTGCATCATAAAACTAAGGTGGAGACGGTGGCGCATTTACTTTATCTGTGTTAAATGTTTTTATGTCGGCAAAAAGTTTAAAGGTGTGTTCATTATGATATAATTTCCTGAAAATGTAATAAAATTCAGTCTAAACTCGATTGAAAATGTAACTGAACCCAATACTATAATTTCACCAATAATAAATAATTCCAAAAAACATTTGAATCAAAAATGTAATATGTTCTTGCACAAAAAAGACCCATATAAAAATGTAATCACCCATAATCTATTATTGATCAAATGTCATTACAATATCAAGACTACAAGGTTCTTTAACCTTAAAGAGGAAACTTTTCAGCTTGACTTGTAACGATAAAGCACAACAGCTGCCAAAAAATCTGACTAAAACGCAACTTAACCCCTGACGTGTCAGTGCTGACACATTCTGAATGGATGGTTTTAGTTGAAATGTTCAGAAAATAATTTTTATTTTTTTTAACTTTGTTCATGGAACTGAAGTATGGAGATAAGCAGGTGGGGCTTTTTATATTATAAAATATTTAATGTTTTTATATTGTACAGGCAACTGATTTAGAAAAAGAACCACATTTTAATATTATTTTTTTTTAAACTTACATTTTTAGGCAATTTCTTTCAAGTTATTTATATTGTAAATACTAGTTTTTGTTCATTTTGTATATTTTTCTGCATTTAGTTTTTTATTAGTTTTTCTTCACTTGTGTATCTTTGTTCATAACATTTTTTTGGCTGATTATTCATTTTTGTTATTTTTTATTGATCCCTTTGGCTGTTTTTGTATTTATTCATTTTTTTTTACCTTGGAACTGCTAAAGTCTCAGGAGTTAAAAGGTTAATAACAGTTAAAAATCTATCACTAAGTAATTACTACACATTGAATAAACCTCAGTCACATATGAAAACCTTTAGATATGTCTATTGTTAAAGATAAGTGTGTGTTTAATTTTAATGACCTGCACTTGTATTAGTTAATGTCTGCAGCGTGTCCATTTGATTTGTTTATTTCAAGCAAATCACACAATATATACAGAAGAAAAGATTGAATATTTACACCCAAAAAGGAGTGGGAAGAAGAAACATTTATTTAATCCCACCCCCATTCGCATTAATAACTTAAAAAAAAACAAAAGTTCTAAACATTCACTCCTGTCCTTTAACCATAAATAAAATAAACTGGCCCCAACTAATTCACAATCAAGTCATTCAATGGTGTTTAAACCATGGAGCCAAAGTGTGAATCGAACACAGAAACAAAATACATTCAACAGCTGAACTCACATCATAACCACAAACTTAGCATTAGCACCACTGCTAAAGAACAACACAGAGCAGCGACGGCATAAATAAAGCAAAAGGTAAAGAACAAACACATACGAACTAAACCAAGAACAGACATGAACAATTTAAACAGAATATTGATGCGACAACAGATGTTCATCACATCTAAACACATCATTTACATAATGATAACATGAACATACACTGGTTTTCAGAGCAGATCACACTGAGACTTTATTTAGACACTTTCTGAAATGACTGTCATTTTTAAAAGCATCAACAGAATAATTTAATACATTTTTTTTAAATTAAATTGTTCACATTTTAAATACATGATGCTGTTTTATTCCATTCCCTCATTTTGGATGGATCTAACACTTATCATATTCTGTTATTTCTGCTCTTTTTTACCTCAAGTCACACAAAAATACAAGGCAAAAGTAAAAGCACTAAGCGCTGTTAAATTATAAAATTTTTAATCGGATTAATCACAGTGTTGCTTTTGATTAATTTAGACTAATCATGATCAAAATACTTCATGTCAGTAGACTGTTCTGTCTTTTGTTGTAAAATTTCCCCCCAAAAATACACAAAGAAACAAACAAAAAATGCAATAAAATTCACAAAAAAGCGATGAAACATTCTGAACATTTTCAAAAACTCGTCTAAAATACAGGAAAAACACCAAAAATCTGATAAAATATATGGAAAAATAGGAATACATAAACAATTAACATGTTTATTCAACACTTTCAAAAAAACAACTTGAAACAAAACAACTGTTCCATTCAATTGTGTTATAATTTTTTATCAGATTAATTATGATGATGAATTAATCTGCATTAATGTGTTGATTTTCACAGCCTTAAAAAGTACATTTATACGACTGTATATCAAATTCCTCAGACTGTCTGTTTTCCATTCTGTCTGAACAGTTTCCATACACGGATGGAAAACAGGTTTTCAACACCCAATATATTTGTGATATATTACATTAAGAAACCGTCTTAAATCATTGAAATTGGCCAAGTATTGTTCCATTCTCCAAACCCACATGTTCCCTCCTGCACATGCTCAGTTCCAACACGGTCAAAGCTAGATGTTTCCAACAGATAATGAAACACGTCCAAGGTATGACATGTTGAAACTGTCAACAAATCAATGGAAAAAATAAACAAATTATTAATAATAAAAATTATAATTATAATACTTTGCATTTATTTGTATCAGAGGTGGGTCCATCAAGTCAAACTCCTGCCGTTTATTGGTTCAAACCAGTGATGTGGAGGCTGACGCCATTGGTCGTGGAAAAATATTTTTAATGATATTCAGGTGGCGGTCGGTCGGGTCGTTCATCGTCTGTGAATTTCCTGAGCGTCTAACTCTGCACTCAGCAATCGACTATTTCAGCAAAATCTAAATTTGTCAGTGTACATCTGTATGGTGTGATTTTAATGTCAACTATATGTCTGTCCTCCCAGTCATTTAAACATTTTTGATCAAATTATTTTTACGCCGTATAATCCCTTTAAGGAGTTAGCGAAACGATGGATGGAAAAAAATATTATGAATCTTATTGTGAACTTATTTAAACATTTATGTGAGGAGAAAGTCACAGTGAAGTTCTACTGTAATTAAAACCAAATTAGGTGCAGTCAAATATTGTATGTGACTTTTTTTTTTTCCGGGTACTGTATATTTCTCTCTGCGCACACGTTTGGTCGTCCCACTCTTCTCCTGTTTCTCTCCAGTTACATTAGTCAACACTAGATACTGGCAGAGACACAGTCATGTCAACACAGACCGACACATAACACATGAACATGTGCAAATGTCACATGTTGGACCTTTAAGGCATTATGTAAAACATACAACCAAATGTTCAGTACGCACACACACACACACACACGCACACACACATACACACATACACACACACACACTGGTTTCTATGTCTCATGAGGACCAAGTTTGTAATTAAATAGCCATTGGGTAGTGAGTGTAAATACATGGGGGTTTTTTGTTTTGTTTTTTTGTAAAACAAAATGTAAAAAAAATTACATTTTATTAAATAAAAATATCTGAATTAAAAAAACAATAATTAAAAAATAAAATACTGTACAGAAAATAAATATTTAAAATACATTTTTATATATATTTATTTTATTTTTTATAAAAAAAAAATTAAGTAAACACATCTTTAAACCTTTGAAAAATACATGTTTCACTTTGCACCTCTTTCCTTCATGCTTTATGAGGACTTCTGGAAAAAACAAATTCATGTAGTTATAGAGCCACATCATTTCTATTTTACTAGTGGGGACATTTATTTTTATTTAACCCTTGTGGGGACATGAATTTTGGTCCCCATAGTGTCAGAGTGCTCCATGGTGTGAATGTATAAACATATCAATGTCCCCATAAAGATAAGAATACAAGCACACACACACACACACACACAAACACACACACACGCATCATGTTAATGTGAGTTAATTATAGTTGGGCTGTCATATTATTAAAATTTTTTAATCCGATTAATCACAAGGTTGCTTTGGATTAATTCTGATTAATCATGATTAAAACATGTTACGTCAGTCGACTGTTTTGTCTCGGGGGGTTGGGGGGGGGGGGGGGGGGGGTACTCAAATATCCCACAAAATAAATATAATTATACTAAGGAACACAAAAAAATGCAGAGAAAAACATAATGATGCTCAAATCCACTAAAATAAAAAAATAACAAAAAATTAATTTAAAAAAACCCCACAATGTTACAATTTTCAAACCATATCCAAGAACAGAAAAATAAGAAGTGATGAAAACATGTAGTTTTCCTCACATACTGTGTTTACATACTGTGCAACACCCCCTGTTTTAATCTGAACCAATGGAAGTAAAACCAGGAACAATGAAGTCCTGACATGACTGGTGTAAAGGGGACGTCCCACAGTGTCATTTACATCTAATACCTGCTAAATAGAAGGGAACATGATATCACTAGATAAACACTGATTATGTCCAAGACTGATTCATGCACAATGTACACACTATACACACACACACACACACACACACACATAAGAACAGAACACATATAATGAGCTCTTTTTTAGCAGCGAAGTGTTCTGTTAAACACTGAAGACTGAAAATTATTAGATTTTTCAACCACGTTATAATATTAAGAGTAAAATAAGTTGAATGTACAGAAGTTTAAGTACTTTAGAACTGCATGTACATGACTGTTTACTACAATGATCTTATCTGAAAATCTACTCATGGTTTCACCTCCTTATCAAACAAAACTCAATCTGTTGTTCGTTTAACTACTTATATAACTACTATAATACTATATTGTATATTGTGTGTGTGTGTGTGTGTGTGTGTGTGTGTGTGTGTGTGTCATGAACTATTTATTTTTTAATTTTTTATTTATTTTTTTAAAACCGTGATTAGAGTTCGAAAGCATTTTGTCATTTTACAAATACATATTATTTTACACCACAGTATCGCTTTATGTTGGCTTAATTTTCAAATGGGTTACTTTGAAATATAAATATATAAATGTTTCGTAGCTGAATTTGTGTATTTACATTTTTTGCAGCTGATTTTTTTTTTTTTTTTGTTTATTCCAAAGCATAAACAAGCATAGTTGAATTCAGAGACAAAAAAAATCTGATATTTAACTTCAGTACAGAAAAAAAAATCTGTATAATAAATTCAGTGGCTTTTAAAATGATGAAACAATTTTGCTTCCATAACTTTGGTGCACAAAGGTCAAAGGTCAAGTTTGCTGTAACCTGTTCACTTCACTCTTAAAGAATATAACGTGTTGGGAACAACTTTCTAGTTTAGCAGAGATGTTCACTTGGACTTATTTGATTTTAGTGGCCAAAGGTCAAAGGTCAGTTTCATTGTGACCTTGCAAAACACTCAGTGGGCTTACATGTTGTCTAAAGATTTGTCCTTGTCCTTTAAATATACATATAAAAATGTTAACTCGACTGAAATTGAAGTTATAAAAGTTGGACAAACAAAACTTAATGATGTGAATGGAAGTTTTTTTTTTTTTTTTTTTTTTGTTCTGTTTTAAATCCGGGCCTGGAAGTCAACCTCCCCTGCATTAAAAAAGTAGAGTGGACAGAAGTGACACTAGTCTGCCCAGATTGTCTCAGATGTCCTTTGTGGTGCAGTTTTACCTCTGGGTTCTTAACTCACTATTGACGATTGTTGTAGTTTGTGACAAGGGAGGTCAACTGGAAATAGACCAGCACTAACAAGCTGAAAGAGTGCTTATCATCACCTATTGTAGCAAAGGCGACGTGACTTAAACAATAAATCCATTAGACTCCCATGCATGTCGGCTGGGACAAAGACAAGAGTCCAATTATCAGTCCAATTGTCAGGTTACATTTATAAAGTGTGTATGTATAAACCTACAGAGTGTCATGGACAAAAATACATGAACAGATTATGGTGCAAGACTGACTGTTTAAATTTAACATTATATCAAAATGTAAACTCTTTGTCTTGTTTTTATATATTTGCATGATACAACCAACCTGAATGATAATGATCCATCAAAGCTGGTGTCAATAAGGAAAACAAATCTAAATCTTACCTGAAATCAGCCCCATTTTAAAATCCAGATGAAAGATCTTTTTCAACCTTGTTTTTTAAATGCTTTTTTGTTGTATGTTTGAATGTCTATTTTAATTTTAAAGTGTGTTTTTAATATAACTGATGTATTTCACTTTGGGAAATGCATTTGATTAGCCTAGCCGTGCTAAACCATCATAGCGGCAGCAAATCTAATGTGTTACAGTAAGTCGTCTAGTTTCGCTCAATGTAACCTTTGGCTAGATTTCCCTCAAACTGACCGACCAATCACAGTGAAGTATAGAGTCAGAGGGCGAGCGTAAGAATGTGATGCTGCAATGATTTGGAGAGAAACAACCATAGAAGAAGAACAACAATGGGTGGTGATTTCCTTTTATCAAAAATGAGTGAAGAATGTGAGAAAACTTCCGCAATTTTTAAATTATTTTTACAGAAGCAACAACAGTCGTTAAACTCCATAATCCACCATTTTATTTAGTCATTCCTAACTTTCTCCGGACTCCTCCATGAACTTTCCGCCGCTCTAACAACATCATCCTAAACATTATGCTGATTGGTTATAGTACCGTCCTATTGCATACAGAGGGATTTGAAAGACAACCTTTTAGCCCCGCCTCCCCTGACTATGAAGCACCACTAGACCCATACATGGAATGAATAGGGATAGCGTGGCTAGGCTAACATTTGATCCCTTTTGTGATTTTTACTCCACCAAGAAATTGGTGGCGTTTATATGTTGTTTATGTATGTGTTTGTTTGTTTGTTTGTTTGTTTATGGAGTTTTTAGCAAGATAAATCAAAAGGTTCTGGACGGATTTGGCTGAAATATTGATAGTGGCACAAGGAGCAAGTGATAATAGTTTGGTGGTGATCAGTGTGTGTGTCAAAAAAGCAATGAAGAAATGCAAACAACTGTTCCATTTAACTGAGTTAAACATTTTAATCATATTAATCCATGTTAATGTGTTAATTTTGACAGACCTACGTGTAAGTGTGTAGTGACATGAACATAACATAAACTCTTTATCCAAATATGTCTCAGGTTACATTTTTCTTTAACTGTATGTGAGTCCACTTCAGAATCTGCAAACACCTCCTTTAACAGCTAACGTTAACAAAGAGAAGAAACAGAGAAATGTATGTGTCACTTATTTTTATATACTCCTACCGTCCTCCAAACATGTATTTTTTGTCATTTTTTTTGCAGTGAGTTTAGAAATAGGTCAGTGGTCACAAAGAACAAAAAGGAACAGATTGGGTTTCTTTAAGTGGTTGCACTGCATGTCCCTGAGCCCTGGGGGGGTTATATGTGTGTGTGTGTGTGTGTGTGTGTGTATATGTGTGTATATGTGTGTGTGTGTGTGTGTGTGTGTATATGTGTGTATATGTGTGTGTGTGTGTATATGTGTGTATATGTGTGTGTGTGTGTATATGTGTGTGTGTGTATATGTGTGTGTGTGTATGTGTGTGTGTGTATATATGTGTGTGTGTATGTGTGTGTGTGTGTGTGTGTGTGTGTGTGTATGTGTGTGTATGTGTGTGTGTGTGTGTGTATGTGTGTATATGTGTGTGTGTGTATATGTGTGTATATGTGTGTGTGCGTGTGTGTGTATATGTGTGTGTGTGTGTGTGTGTGTATATGTGTGTGTGTGTGTATGTATGTGTGTGTGTGTGGGGGGGGGTGTTAAAGCTCTGCATTCTGTATAGATGTAGCTCAGCACAGTGAGTTTCATAGTGAAATGACTCTTATCTTGAAGAAAACACCAGTTTATTGTGTGTCCAGTAATAGGAATTTTGAGAGTAATAAAGTGTTTATAGTCATGTCCTCTGTCCCAGCCATGTTGTTTTTGTTCCCTGTAGGGGACAAGACTTTCACAGTGTTATTTAAAAAATGTTCATGCTGTTTCTAATCAAGGCAATTATTAAATGTAAAAGAAAAGAGACAACTTTCACTGGTAAAAAGTCTTTATGAACCTTTTCTACCATCATTTGCACATGTAGAATGTACATGTAAATTAAATTATGTAACTTGTTCTATATAAATGCAAGGAACATGCATGCACTAAAAAAAAGTCTATATTTTTCTCATTGCTAGTCAAAATATCTCATCACACTTAAAATAAGACATACTGTATTTATCGGACTATAAGTCGTAGGGGTGCGACTTATACTCCAGTGTGAAATTATTAACATGTTATTATATAAGTTTATGAGGTGGTTTTTCAGACGTTTTGATATTTTAATAAGTGCAATGCAAACACAGGATGTGATGTACATGATCACATGATCTCTTCTTCTGGAGGTTTGCTGTGCTCTCAGAGTGCTTTTCTAGTTTTCAGTGTGATGACATATTTAGACTAGAAATGAGAAAAAAAAAAAAACACTTGGTGAGATCTGGACATAATATATCCTCCTGCAGTAGAAAAGCACCACTCTAAAAACAAGTAAAAAAAAAAAAAACAAGATATTTTTGCTTGAAAAGATGAGAAAAAAATAGTCTGCCAATTGAACAAGTGAAAATGATTTTGATAAGGTTACTTGAAATTAGATTTTTCAGATCTATTGTCTATAAATCAGTTTCCATTTCTTAATTAAAAGTTAATCTTCAGGTGATTGTGTCTGATTTTAAGTGTGATGAGATATTTGAACTAGAAATGAGAAAAATACACTCTTTTTTTTGCAGTGCATTTAAAAACAAATAAACAAATAATGCACTAAGTGTGATTCAATCTGTAAATGAATGGAACCAAAGCTTTAGTGATAATGAACAAAAACAGGAATGTGACACCAGCTGGTTTGCTTTGCTCTTATGACTTTAGCTTTGCTCATATTTCACTTCGGTGGTCAGTCCTTTCAGTCTTTTGAAGCTTCTTCTCCATAGGAAACATGTGGAACCAGATCCTGATGAACCCAAAGTGGGGCGAAAAAAAAATCCAGTTGGATATTTGACCAGCGCCAGGGTTTGTTTTCATGAACCTGAGCCTTTGAAACGCACTGCAAATACTTTTGACAGGTCTGAGGTCAGGAGTTTGGGAAGGTCATTCCAGAAGCTCAGTGTTAGCCTGTTTTATCCATTCCACCAGCAGCTTTGATGTGTTTTTGGCTTCAGTGTCCAGTTGGAACGTCCAACTGTGTCCAAGTTACAACTGATGGTTTGAGGTTATTCTGCAGAATTCCTTCATTATTCATCTTCATACACAGCACGACTTCTTCCAATGACAGGACAGTTGTGGAGTTTACACTGCAAAAACCTAAATATTACCAAGTGGATTTTGTTCATTTCTAGTCCAAATATCTCATCACACTTAAAATCAAACAGAATCAACTGAAGAGGAACTTTTTAAGTCAGACGTAAAAACTGATTTATAGATAATAGATCTGGAAAATATTATTAGGACAAATATTACCAAGATCATTAGCATTTGTTCCATTGGCAGATTGAATGATGATGATGATGATGATGATGATGATGATGATGATGATGATGATTATGACGACTACATTTTATTGCCGGTTGGTGCTGGGGGTCTGTCTACGTCATTATTTGTTGTTTACTGTGTGTTTTATTGTGTTTTATTGTGTTTTTTATATTATATTTTTCTGTTTATGTCTTTATACTGTGACTACATCACTTCTTATTTTAATTGCATAGTCTGATGTATTTTATATCTTTTTATTGTGGCTTTGTCACTTTTATTCTAATTGCACTATTGTTCTACCTTATTTATCTATTTATGAGAGAAACTGAGCAAACAGAAGTCCCTTCATGATTAATATATTCTATCTGTCTATCTATCTATCTATCTATCTATCTATCTATCTATCTATCTATCTATCTATCTATCTATCTATCTATGTGTCAGTGTGTTTGACTTTAGGCCTTATTAACTGAACTGGTCAAACTGGTGAAAGTCCTCCTCAGTCTCTTCCCGTTCAAACCTGTTTGTTTATAACTGAAAATCTGCACCAGGTTTTGTTTCGATGACTTTGTCAGATAAGGTCCAGACATGTTTGGTTAGAATGAGGTGAAGAGGACGATCCAAACTGAACACTGTGTCCTGTTTTCTAATGAGATCCAGTCTTTTATAAAAACCATCCCAATGTGAGTCCAGCTTCAGTGAAACAGATTTTTGTCCAATCAGATTGTACAGCTGGTGTTCCTTCAGCGTTGATTTGAGAAAACCCAAAAGAAATAAAAATGTTCTGCACCAAACGGCGATCGACACAAATCACATTTATGATGAGTGTCGGGAACAAAACAGGTGCAGGATAATGTTCCATTCCAACAGAATGTGTTTATGATCACAAAATGAAAGAGAAACTATGTATTATTAACCATTTATTAACTATTTATAAGTGGGTTGTTCATTATGTATTAACCATTTGTTACCTATTTGTAGGTAGGTTGACTAAGATAGTTGCACTACAACCACTACTGATGCTGTGCTGTTTACGTGTGTGTGTGTGTGTGTGTGTGTGTGTGTGTATGTTGAATGCGTGGCTGTACTCCAGTGTTTAGTGTTTGCTGTATATACCGCATTTATAATTTATGTACATTATTCTCTGTTGGTATATGTGTATGTATGTTTTGTTTTGATGTATGTGAGGCGACAGACACCTTAATTTTCCTCAGGATTAATAAAAAGACTCAACTCTACTCTACTGTAATGTCTTGTAAAGATTCATACCAGTGTCTTCAAAAGATAAATGTAAAATTAGATTATTTTTAACCAACAGATGCAGTGTTTGTACATGTGCTTTACAGGTAAACACTGCACCTGTTGGTTAAAAATAATCTAATTTTACATTAACACTAGTATGAACCTTTACAAGACATTAACAAATAGGTAATAAAAGGTTAATACATAATGAACAAACATTTATAAATGGGTCATAAATGGTTAATACATAGTCATTTGTGTGTAGGTATTATAAAGTGTTACCAGAGAAACTATAGGTGTTAACCCCATAAATGTCATAAAAATGTGTCCTTCTGCTGTGTTTGTATTTTTCACACCCTCTTTCTATTGTAACTGCAAAAACAAAACGGAACAGCAGAAGCATTTTCCTACATGCTCGTGTGAATCCAATTTTAAATCTTTTTTTTGTAACATGGGACATAGCACTGAACCAACCTTCTGCTGTTAGAAACACTCCATTCACACACATACAATCCTAACAGTTCAGTACAGCTTCATTGTGATCTACTGAACAGCCACACAGTGTTAACCCCCTGATGCCTACTGTTGCAAATCTGCAACATACAAAAAAAAATATATAACTATTGTATGTGCTCTACTCTGATTCATTATCTGCACTGGATTTAACATTTACTTCTTTTAGAGATGTCAAATGACTCAATCAGATTGATCCCCAAGTTGCTTTGGATTCATTTTGATTAAACATAATTAAAACATTTTGTCAGTTGACTACTTTGACTCAAGTTTTTTGTTTTGTTTTTTCTACTCAAATTTACCACAACATACGCTAAGACACAAAATAATTTGGAGAAATAATATACCAAACGTGATAAAATTCACAAAATTTCACACATAAAAAATACTAACCCAAAAAAAAACATTTTCAAAATCTCTTCTAAAATACAGGGGAAAAAAACACCCAAAAAATGTGACAAAATATCCAAAACATATGCAAAAAATATATAATATATGCAAAAAAAATCTATTGTGTAAATTTTTTAATCAGATTAATCATGATGATGGATTAATTAATGTTAATGTATTAATTTTCACAGCACAATTTTTTTTTACATATATACTTTTATACACACACACACACACACACACACACACACACACACATATATATATATATATATATATATATATATATATATATATATATATATAGTTTATTATACATTATCTACTTAATTCAGGCATTAAGGGGTTAAGTGTCTCCTTTAAGTGTTATACATGTGTTGATGTGGTTGACGATGTGGTTTTTCTATACTTTGCTTTTGCTTGTAGAGTAAATTGTATGTAAATATGACATTAAAATGAGGTTTATGGTTTACATCTGAAATAGTTCACTCAGCTAGATGTACATGGAGGATAAACCAAAGTGAATTCAAAGAACTAGGGCAGATAAACATCACCTGATACTTCTGCTACAAGTGTTTGACTGTAGTTTGTATTCTGAAAAAACACCAGGGGCACATTTTTTTACGGTCATAAACCTAAACTAAGTCTTTCTTCAGGTTCATGTCTACATGTATGGGTGAACAAACCTGTTTAGTTCTTGAATGTCTGAAACACTGAACTGAATTTTAGTTAATTCTAGATTTTCAGTGTGAAAGATTTCATGTACATTATGTGAAGCTTGTGCTGAAATCAGTTTTAAACCTGCAGCAGATTAGTTTTAAATATTTGCTGGATGTACAATATATTGTAAAAGTCCAATAATAATCCAACATTATATTTGTTTGTTTAGTAAAGTTCTAATGACCACATATGTAATTATCAGTCTCTAAATCTTAACAAGTATATTTAATTATTTTTAGTCCAAATATCTCATCACACTTAAAATAAGAAAAAATCACAACAAACTTTTCAATGATATATAAGAACTAACTTTTAGACAATATATCTGGAAAATCTTATTTCAAGAAATCTTACCAAGATCATTTTCACTTGTTCCATTGGTACATTTACTTATTTTTTACCCCCTCCCGAAAGGGGAAAGTGCTTTTATTGGTTTTTAAGTGTCTTAATGGTTGTGGCCCTGTTTATTTATAGGATCTGCTTTAACATATGAGCCCTCTCGGACCCTCAGGTCCTCGGGTAGTAAGCTTATAATTGTCCGTAGAGTTACCACTAAAACACATTCAGTTTTCCAAACTATGGAACAGTCGACCTGAGGATCTGAGGTCCGCTGCGAGTGTTTATATTTTTAAGGGTAAACTGAAAACCTACCTTTTTAATTTAGCTTTTAGTTAAATTTTACTCTTAACATTATTTGACTCTGCTATTTTAGGTATGTACTTTTTTACCATTAGTATTTATTAATTTATTTATGTGTTCTATTCTTTTTTAACTCTGTAAATCTTTTAAATTGTTACTACAATTGCAGAATAATGGTCTGATGTAAAGTACTTTGCATGACCACTATGCAAGAAAGGGTTAATTTAAGGTTTTATTTATTTATGTTGGTTTGTTTGATTAAATAAAGCCAATTGTTTTTATCTGCCAGTAGAAGAAGAGAAAATTATTTTGGTAAGTTTCCTGAAATAACATTTTCAAGCTGTATTATCTGCAAATCAGTTCTTATATCTCACTAAAAAGTGAGTCTTTAGGTGGTTCTGTCTTATTTTAACCCTTTGATGCATACTGGTCACTACAGTGGGCAGTTCTTCTACAGTTGTTCTCTTATATATTCATGGGTTTAGTTGTTTTAGTGTCATATCAGTCAGTTCTTAACACCTGATCTGCACTAACATGTTGTGTTATTAGACTGTAATTAACAGTCTCTTCTGAAACAAAAAGTGCATTAAATTTTTTTTTATTTCATAGTGTTCTGATATTACATGTTAAATACACGTTTCTTTGGTTCAAAGCTTAAACACATGTTGTCTGAGTGAATATTTTTATAACTCCATAAGAAAATATGTTCATTAAAAATATTAGCTTTTTTCATTCCTAAAGAGGAATAAAAAAATACTTAGGAAAAAAATCTTGACTAAGGTTGTCATCGTTGAGACATTAGGACTAGAAATGAAAGAAAAATGCAGTTGGTTATTTATATTTATATTTATATTTTTTATTTTTGCAGTGCAGATCCTTACTTGACTTTAAAGAATATTATTGTATTTCTGGGTCTCACCTTTGTCACAGACATCACTGGTGTCAAAGTATCTTCTGTTGAATTATGCACTCGGTCATTCATAGTAATACACTAGCGCACGTTTCTGACCTGATCCGTACAGAGAAAGGGTCAACTGAGTACATGGAAGGGTGGAGTGACAACAGCATTTCTCACATTACTCCTTCTCTATTGTTTGTACATACATTAGTCTGTGGGGCAGCACTCACCTCTTGACCCTGATCTCTAAAATTCCCCAAAAAAAGTAAGTGGAGAACAGGATTGTAAAGCGTGGGATTGTTTCCTCCATAAAAAGGTTTCATTGTAGAGACTGAGGAAACATTAGCTGGGATGGCGAGTGCCCTGGGAAATGCCTTGTGTTTGTATCTTCAACCAACTCCTGTCTGCTGTTTGGAGACAGGAGGGAAGCATTTCCATGTCATGTTGACACACTAAGAATTTAGCCCAGAGTGTTTTCAGACATGGCTGTAGGGAGAGCTACTCTGAGGACCAGTGGGATTTAAAGGAAAATCAGATCCATAGTTTAATCCATATGTTATTGAGACAGTACGGTGTGACTGCGCTTAATTAATATTAACATTAACTAAATTAATTATATTAAGCTTTACATGATAAATAAGACTTTGTGCAGTTTGGTATATTCATATGTTAAGTTAATGACATTTTAATTATTTATTTCATTTCCATTTAATTTAATTTATTTTATTTCTAACATATAAACAAAAACTAAATAAATGAATAAATAAAATAAGTAAATACATTTTATATATATTTTATATAATTTTTATTTATTTATTTATTTTTTGACAAGTCAGGCCCCTGGCTCACGTTTCATTTTGACATTTTATACACACACACACACACACACACACACACACACACACACACACACACACACACACACACACACACACACACACACACACACACACACACACACACACACACACACACACACACACACACACACACACACACACACACAATCATATGTACATTAGTATTCATACAACATGAGCATAACCCTACATTGTTCGAGCCCCTAACTTAACTTACAAAAGATTACCAAACTTTATAGCACCTGAGCAGTAAACTTTGTTGTTGTCGATAGCAAAGCAATGTATTAAAAACATTCATGAGTATACGGCTACACACAGTCTAACTTTTACACATACTCACCAAATATACACACATGTACGTTATATAGATGCACAAATACACAACAGCAAATACAAATATTCATTAACAAACCTTTACTCGCACAGTAAAAGTGCAACTTTATCAATTACATTTTCCTAATTTTTGTGTTGAAAATCAATGAGTAGAAATTAATTCTATTTTTTCAGCAAATTCAATAACATATAAATCAATATCATCCAGATATTTAGAAATATAAATTAACTCCATCATAGTAAATCTACATGATTATTATTTTTTTTACTTATATGTAGTATATCTGAATTAGTATTTTCCAGATAAGTACTAAATATATTGGACAGTTTTCCCCCTAAAATGTATTTGGATTTACTCAACCTGTGCTAAATCTTACATAAATCCAAAATAATTCAACTCATAATTTCGGAATTTTGGATTTAATTATCATGTTTAAATTTACTTAATAAAATCAATAGTTAGTAATCAAAGTTGAAATACTTAAAATCAATTCAATTATTTTAATTGTCACTTTGTTGCAATCATTTATTTAAGTAGATAATGGTCAAACTTTTCCGAGTGAATGAAATCGATGCAGCTTCTGTGACGTCAGCAGATGTTGGTCACCTGTTGTTTTAAAACCTGTATTTTGACCTTTTGCCTGTCAATAAGTCATGTTTTCTTTTCTTGGAAATTAAGTCCTCACTATTGTACATGAAGGTCAAGCATGGTAGGAAAATCACCACATTACTGACACTAACAATGTTCACATATTTGATACACAGTAGTGGAAAAAGTTTTCCAACAGCTTCAGAATTTCACAAATTTCTATCAATCAATCATAATCTCAAATACTATTGTGAAATGTTTGTAGAAAAGTCTTTATTTAACCACAAGTGTTGCCCCCCTCCCGACACACACACACACAAACACAGAAACACACACAAACACACACACACACACACACACACACAAACACACACACACACATAAACACACATAAACACACACACAAACACACACATACTTTGACCTGATTTGCCCTATCTCTTATCATTGCGAAAACACATTTTTGATGACTGTGATCTTGACCTTTGACCCACATTCACCAGCATTTAATGTGATCTATTCTGGACAACCTTACACCTTTCCAGAAAATTTCATGGAAATCGCTCCAGTAGTTTCTGTGAAAAGCAAGTTACAGACAGACCAATAAACAAACAAACCAACTCAAAAAGTGTGTGTGTGTGTGTGTGGGGGGGGGGGGGGGGGGGGCAGGTAAAATGTATGCAAGGGAGGCAGGGTTTGTTGTGCCTGGTGCCAGTTGTTTGTTTTTTTGTTGTTTTTCATACTTTATATTGTTGATGTCCTCTCTAACCATTTTGTATATATAAAAACAATTTAAAAAAACTACAAATTTCTATGTAATCTTTACTAAACACATTTTAATTCAGGTAAATCCTGTCCTTTTCTCAACCAACAAATACTGATCCTAGTCATTTGAAGAAGTAACTTCTTTAGTTAGTGGTTTAGTCTGGAGTGGTATATTTTTGAATAATAGTTAATTTAGACATCTTTTTAAAAGGTTGAACCATTTTAAACTATTTAATGCATCTATCTATCTATCTATCTATCTATCTATCTATCTATCTATCTATCTATCTATCTATCTATCTATCTATCTATCTATCTATCTATCTATCTATCTATCTAGTAAATAAGTGTAATGTTACCTCTTGTTATTAAGCTGAATTATTATTATTTGTACTTATGTGATCAGTCACAGATGAACAGACTCTTGGTAGTTGTTTTTGTATTCACATGTTTACAGAAATGTTTGTAAAACTAAGAATTCAGACATTTTCACAGCTAAAGGTCATGCCAAGAGACCCTTTTTTTTAATGTTTGGTTATTTTTGCTTCCTGAATAAAAGCTCCCCTTCATTTTGTGATCATTTTCATGTGTGTGTTTCCTCGTGTTTCTTTTACAGTATCTCCTCACACTGCATAGGTAACTCCTTTTGACCAGGTAAAACATCCAAAATGTGTTTTCATTTCATGTTGAAGAAGAAGTAAACCATTGACCTAGTCCCTTTGACCTCGTCTAATGACCAAACATTAGATCCTGTGGTGTGGGAGAGGTTTCACACCTACACATATGCTTCACATCAATCTAAAACATTGAAAGCCAGAACTACTAAGGTGTGCCCTAAGACTGTACATAAAAGCCAGCTTGTAGACAGAATATAAAAACAGAATATAAAAACAGAATGCTATTCAGAGTGGTTTGTTGTTTGCTCTCAGCGTTTAGATGCTGTTTATCATGCAAATACAGTCCTGTTTTTAGAGCAGATGGAATTGGAGGACCTACTTATTATGCAGGAGAGACAAAAATGGACATGGCCAAGAGGAAGCCTGACTTCTGAACACATTGTTCTTGTTGAGGACAACACACTTCCAAGGGGATCTAGGGTAATGGGGAATGTTTGGAACATCAGACCGGATGCAAAATCCCACTGCGTTGTGTGTGGTTTAAAACAAGAAACAGCATTTTGGAGAAGCCTGTGATGAAGATCTGCCATTTACTGGAAGCATTGTGGCCCAACACTGGCCTCTCTATTGTTTTAAATGTTCAGGGAGAAGAATCACTTAGGTTAAATAAATGACAGAATATCCTTATAAACTTTGTCCCATTTAAGGTAATACTGATTTTAGGCACCAATACGGACTAGTAGTAAGTTGCTCTTTGTATTTATATGTTTTTAACCAATAATTAGTGATTGAATTATTCAACAAATTTACTTTAGATCATATTTTATGAGCCTTTACTTAGTTTTGTAAGTTGCACATTACATTTCTGCAAGTATACACAGCAGTGTAGTGGATAGCACTCATGCCTCACAGCAAAAAGGTCCTGGGTTTGGTTTCAACACCAGTTGATGAGGGTGTTTGCATGTCCTCCTCATGTCTGTGTGGGTTCTCTCTGGGTACTCCGGCTTCCTCCCACCATTCAAAAATATGCACTGATCAGTTAATTTAAAATTGCACATTGGTGTGAATGTGATTGTTTGTCTATATATGTTCATCCCTGTGATGAACTGGAGACATGTCCAGGGTGTTTGTCCATAACTAAGGGGGGTTAGGCTCTAGCTACCCCCATGACCCTAGTGAGGATAAAGCTGGTTCAGAAAATTAACGAACAATTATACCATCTTAAATGAGCCTAAATCTTACAAAGTGGATCTTTAAACATTTACAGGTAAACTGAATTCAACATAGGCTGACACTTGCGAAATAACACTTACTCAGTATAAGTAGTTACTTTTTAAGTTCAAGTGGACTGGTTTTGTTGTTAAAAATGTTTCCTTTATTGTCATCAGCTCAAGAACTGATGACAATAACAACACTGGTCTACAAGTAAAATACTTCCAAAATAAATAAATAAATTGATAAAGTCATTTTCTGATTCATCTTATTACACTATGTAAGATTGATCACATTTAACGTCATAAGCAGACACTTTGTAAAAATAAATTAAAAAAAAATTGTAGAGCAGTTTAATCAGATCTAGAACTGACGACAGACATAATCAGATCTAGAAATGACTGTCACCAGTTCAGAAATGAAGACAATTCTTGGACGACAGACAAGAACAAAACCAGTCCAGCTGAACTTAGAGCAAACTGTAAAGGATGAACCATGACCTGGACAACTAACAGTTTACGCAAACACTTACTCATACTGATAAAGCTCATTTATAGTATATAAAATTAATGGGAAGAATCTGGATTTGTTTCAAACCCCTGCCAAATAGTTCCTCAGTCAGGGTCAGAACTTTACCTTTGCCTTCAAAACAACTTAATTCACATTGAAATTACTATAATACTCTTAACAGTACATGATCTTAAGATGTATTTGAGTTTTTTATGGACACAGGATGCATTCACCAACTGTCTTTGTGCACTTTTGACTGGTGAAAGTATGTCAGTGGGTTACATTGACACCAGGGCTGTGGAGAAGGAGGAGCCGTGGAAGTGGGTCACATGGGTTAGTGCCGCTCAGAGCAGACAGTCACTGCTAAACCGGTCCGCCTCTCAACTACACTTGCACCGTTTCCCTACCTTTCCTCTTGTCGTACTGCCTTTGAATGAAGTATATGCATTTTTTCTGAACCTAGCTTCGGTTTTGTATCAGACGAGCTTTCCGGTGTTTTTTGTGTTTGTCCGAAGAAACCACCGCCACCTCCGGGGACCAACCACTGCCACTTCGGCGTCGTTTTTAACCACCGCTGAAAACTTACCAGCTCGGTTTGTACGGTTATTCTGTCCAATATTTTGACCTAATTTAACATCGTCTCGCTCGTTGACAACACATTTTCTTAGTTACGGCGAGTTAAAAGCGGCTAAGTTCGATGCTATAGCTTTAACAGTTTCTCGACCGTGGTCATTCAGCGACTTTTCAGTTGCTGAACACTAAAACAGAAAAACGGCTTCAGTACTGAGGTAGCAGAGGAGGAGGAAAGCCCCGAAAGTCAACGGATATGGAGTCGACTAAAGCTGGTAAGTGTATTTTAACAGTTTTTTTCCCCCACACATGGCAGTTAGTTGTAGCTTGTTGCAGTGGCTTTTAATGTATCACGCCGCCGTTAATCATAAGTAGGTTTTGTTAAAAGTAGTTCCACCCGTTTTAGCTTAATCACAAACACGTATCTGTTTAATATTTAAAACCCTGGGCAGTTTTATTCGTTAATGGTTATAAGACATATTCGTGTGTTTGTATTAACTGGGTTAGGAGTGCCAGTGGGCTGTTGATATTACCCAAGAACTTGGCTTCAGCAGCACTGCAGTTGTCTCTCCTCACATGGACCCGTCAGCCTAGCCATGTGCATCTGTGTATACGCTCCCCGTGCGTCTTCTCTGATTGGCCGAGCGGCCCAGTGACGTAGACATTGCATAATTTGTCCCAGCAACATGGTGTGGGGTCTCGCCGCGGATACACGTGAGGCATCGAACAGCAGCGCGCGGTGACCCAGTTTTCCCGGGGAAAAAACATGCCTGCTCCACGTGGGGGCGTGTTGAAAAGAAGAAGAGAGAAGAAAAAAAAGTGTACGAGGCTGAGGTGCATTCAGTTCATGTAATAGTCAGTGATCATCCTTAATTAGGACATTTGTTTGTCATGAGGTAAAACGATAATGAAAATATGAAATGATAAATAGATTTTAAAAACAAATTTTAATCAACTGCAATACACAGTGACTTATTAAACTTTGATGACCCTCTATTTGTAATTCACATTAAAATCCAAATAATGTCAAACTACTAAAAAGTACCTTTGTTTAACATGTTAATGAAGACCTACGTTATCAAAAAAGTTTGTTAAAATGCGATCAAAATTGCATTAATGCATCTCTTTTACTACAAAAGGTGTTTACATTGTTAACAAACTGATTTTCCACAGAGTTAAAAGTCCCCCATGCAGCTTGAACACGATATTTTCTGTTTAATTTTCCACCTTTGTCACATTGGATTTAATTAAAGGCCACATGCACCACATTTCTGTCTCTTCATAGAAATGACATCTGTATTTATGCAATGATTTATTCCCCTTTCTTGAAATATTATAGACTAGTGCATATTTTCTACAAAAAAACTATGCCTTTGTTTTTAGATTTTTATCACATTAGCCATGTTACTGTTTCCCAGTGACTGTAATGAATGAAGGGTCTGCTCATTTAACATTTGTTAGATGAGTCGACTTACAGTTGAGTGCATATAAAACACGTTTTATTTAATGCACTGGCACTGGTGATTGGTTATGGAGACTGTATATGTGAATGGAAGGAGGGATGAGCCAGACTGCCTACTATACACACCCTGTCGAAGCTGACATTATGTAATGGTTGTTACCTAATCATTGAGAGTGGCAAGGGAAGAAATCAGGTCAGCCTATGTTGAAGGGGAAAAAATGGCTCAGCGGCAGCAGTAGCCTGTCTGCTGTCTCCTACTGGCTGAGGAGGCTGCTGGTGTATTATGATCTGCCCTCTTTATGCTAAGCTTGTTGGTTCAACAGGAGGAAAAAAAAGCAGAAGGGCAGTCGATGAATAGAGCTCACATAAGCTCAATAGTGCCGAACACGGTGACTGGACAAAGAAAAAGGAAGCACCGCTGGAATATAGTATCATGGGAACAGAGGTTTAAGTTTTTGACAAGTGTTAACATTACAGTACAATTTTAATCAGAGGAATCAGAAATTCCATACTTTGTTTAATCCAGTAGAAGTACAGATAATTCACTGAAAATACAACTGGTAAAAGCAGAAGCCATTCAACTTGTTTGTTGCAGTAGAAGTGGAAAAATAGGGGATCTGAAATGTAAAAGTGGGACATGGAAATAAATTTCTATTGGCTGCTCATACATAAAACGAAAATTATTTAAAAATTAAATGAGTTCTTAATTATGCAATCACGGATGGCAGATTTCGACATCATCTTCATCACAGATGACAGATGGTTGTGTTCTTTGCATGTTATCACATTCATTTAGGTGTAAATTCGCCTTAATTTTGTAAATGATGCCATAAGGATGGAAATTAAATAATGGATTACTAAAATGCATTAAAACTAAAGTAACAAATGTTAAGTAAAAGTACAGACAGTAAAAATATAAGGAATTAAAGTAAAAAAAAAAAAACACAGTAAAGAAGATGCCTGAAAATTCTACATCAGTACAGCAACGTTGTGCATTGAATAGACTGAAATGAACAATGCGAGTGTGAATACCCTCTGATTTCCCGACACCTGTGTGTTGTACTCAGCTCCAGGCTCATGTGTTACCAGCACAGATAAAATCTTTAGAACTGCTCACAAGATATACAGTTTCACCCTTAAGAAAATGCTCAATAACTTCCTCAAAGATCAGGCTGTTGTATTATTTTGCAGCCACTATTCATATAAAGAAAACAGTTTTTTTTATTTTTGCATTTTCTCCTGTTACAATTCTTGAATAATATACAATCAACTGGCCTTATTTCAATGAAGTATACGGTTAAACATACGTATAGACATAAATGATCAATTAGGTTTTTTCTGAGTTTACAGTCCAGTTCTCTTAGAGATGCTGCTTTTTTACTATTTGACAGGTTTTATCTTTATTTCTTACCATTTTTAAATATGTTGGTGTATTTTTTTAGAATGTTTTTCTTGTTCTTTGCTGTAATGCTGTGAATTTCCTGATGAATATTTTATCTTAAAGGTAAAAATAGGTGTTAGATAAACACACTTTGCACAAATTAAACAGAGTACAGTTTTATTGTTTAAGATACATTTTGGTTTTAGATTAATTTAAATTTCTATCTGGGGAAAAAAAGGAAAAAGCCTTTTTTTTTTCTTTTTTTTTTTTTTTACTTTAGCACATTTTAGCACATCTGTATAAAAGTCAACAAACTTAATGAAGAGATAAGCAGTTTTTTTAGGTATAGTTTTACATGTCAAAAGGCTCAAATCAGCCAAAAATTCAGAAACATTCTCAATTGGCACATTATATTGGCACAGTTTTGACACGTAGACATTTCAGCACAGATGACTTGCAATCTCCCGTTTGGAATCACTGAAGAGACCGCTTTAATTCTGTATAATTTGGAAACTGTTTTTTAGCAGCGGATTAATTCTAGTGAGTGTTTCCTGCTCAGGGGTGGTGCTGTGGGGTAAGTCAGATTAAAGCCCAGCGTGTTCTCAGGGTAATGAAGGAGAAGGTTAGTCTGTGAAGCAACGTGACTCTGCTGTGGATGTGATGTGAATATGTTTCGTCATCCTCAGGTGTCATAGCATACATCAGCTCGGCCAGCTCCGCCTCCAGCCCAGAGTCCTGCCACAGCGATTCCTCCAATGGCAGCTACCAGTCGGCCTCGCCCCCCCGCGGCTCCTCACCGAGCCACCGCCAGCTGGGTCAGCCGGCTGACCCTGCACTCCTCGCTGAAGGCCAAAACCTCTCTGGGACCCAGAAGACGGGACGCTCCTCCTCTACTGCAAAATGTGGCATCACAAGTAAGACCAGAATTTATCTTTAAATAAAAAAAGCAGATTTAAGAAGGGAAGCATTTTTAATAATGCACCATTTCCTAAATTCTTAAGCCAATACGGATACCAATGTTATTTTTGTCTTTTTTTTTTTTTGTCCCCACTTTTATGATAGGGAAGTAAAGAAATACTTATCATAAATTGGTTCATTGTTTTAAGGTCATTATTACATTATCTTTGGTTGAGCATAAATTAAAATGCCTTAAATATAAAATGTGATTATCAGTCACTTCCTAAAATGAAATTGACATCTTCCACGGTAACGCCAGAATTGGCTGATATATCGAGTCATGTGATGTATTTTGGGTGTGAATCTGTTTAGAATTTATTTAGTGAATTATTAACTCACACATCCAATTTTCTGAACATATTGGACATTTTAGGGACAAAACTGGGAAAAAATAAACCTTCTGGAACAGAGATGTATTTGCTTTGCTTTCATTACACGTTTTAATCATTTTGGACTGAAGACACTGTTTAATTTAATAAGGTATTTACATATGATGTTCAGTTTACCACTGAAGTATGTCAGCAGGGGCTGAAGATTGGTTACCGTTATACTACACATGCGACCCTTATCTGCCCTGTTGAGTCAAATGGAAGTAGAGCACAGCCAAACCTAAAGATTTTTTTTTTTTTTTTTTTTTAAACTGATCTGGAACATGTTTTTGTGTGTGAACATTAGAAATCAACGGCCTGGTGCTGCTGTGTAAGGTGTGTGGGGATGTGGCCTCTGGTTTCCACTATGGTGTCCACGCCTGCGAGGGCTGCAAGGTAAACCCAAATACACAAACACAATCTAATACATCACTGTGTTTAGGACATGGTACATGACCTGAAGATTTAGTCAAATTAACCATTTTACTATTTTTTTTTTTTGTAGTCAAGCAGCTAATATTAACTAGTGATCTAAATCTGACAGGTAGCAAAAATTAGCTTTTTTTTTTCATCCGTAATCAATGACACTACTACACTAAGTACTGAATACTATGCCAGGAGAAAATCAGTAATAGCCAAGTGAGTAACAAGAAGAAGAAAAAATACACTAAAATGTAACTAATATATTTCACATTGATACTATAAATGAAAAGAAAGAAGAGCAAACAAAATATTTTCTCTTCAAAATGTTTTAAGGATCATTTTAGAAACGGTGTAAAGCTTTTAATGATCTACATTTGTGGAAGCAAAATAAATGAATCCATAATTATTAGGATTTTTACTCCTGCTCCAGATAACTGAAACAACAGTAAAACATGAGTCTGTGTTTTTTCTGCCTGGAAATGGTCTGAAGTAATGGTCGTCTATTATTTGTAGAATTGAAATACTGTAATAACATGGACTCAAAATTATGCAAATATATTTGTGTAACATCCTGTTCATGATGGGAACAGTGTAAAAACCAGTCTAGTCGCTGATAACTTTTAGCATTCAGACCTTTCGGAGCCAATTTTTATTTAATTGAGGAAAATCTTAAAGCTCTTACATCAGTCCCTTATTTCAAACTCAATTATCACTAGGGAAAGTAAAGATAACATCAATCTATTCATATTTAGCAAATGTTTAATTCAAAACCAGATGGCAGGAAGTGATATTTTCATATGCATCATGAGCAAACCGACTTTCTGTTAAAGACTGGCTAGTGAAGCTCGTTGATTTAGTAAATCCACTTGGGCACCTTAGCAGTATGCCGTCTGAATGTGTGTTTGCCCCTCTGCAGTGTGTAGCTGAAATGGGTCACTGGCAGTGCAGCCATCTGTACAAAGACTGAGTGAAACTAGTTCACGCTCCCTCATATTTATATGAGGTGCTCATCATAGTCACATACCTCACGTTGCTGTGTGTCCTAGTTAGCTGTGGGGAGCAGTATACAGTGACAAACACGCTGCACAGGGACAGATATGTTCACCAGCTAAAAACTCAGCTCTACACGCACCAGTCTGGTTGTCCTCTATTATTCAGTCTGCTGCACTACTCTGTCATATATCAATAATGTGACTTTTCAGGAGGTAAATTAGATGCATTTAACATACACACTACATGTGTGTTTGGGAAATCTGCAGGGCTTCTTCAGGAGGAGCATCCAGCAAAACATCCAGTACAAGAAGTGCCTTAAGAATGAGAGCTGCCCCATCATGAGGATAAACAGGAACCGCTGCCAGCAGTGCCGCTTTAAGAAATGCCTGATGGTGGGAATGTCCAGAGACTGTGAGTATCTTGAGCATGTTGTACCCTTATTCATCCATCAAATGTTTTTATTATTATTCTAGTGGTAGCAGCATTAGTAAATGATGAAATAGGACTGGACAGTATGTTTAACTGGAAAAATGTTGAAGTAGTTTCTGTAACGACAGCTTATCCGCTATCAGAGCACATAAAAGCTTGCTGGGTAATTAGGGCCTCGGAACAAATGATAATGTTTGAGGAAAATTATGTTTGGATTGTCCCCTGAGGTGCATTCACCATGTAGAGGGCAACTTTTCAACATCAAAACAGATTTCAACCTAAATGACTGGCACAGTAACGCATAATAAAAATGATCCTTGGCATTTATCTCTGTAGAGATGGATGAGAATCAAACGATATGAAAAATACAACAAAATTACATGTGTAAAGACAAAATCCAGAAATGGTCCCAGACATTAAAACAGTAGTCTTTTTTTTTAAGTTTAAAGTGGTGATGAATAATAGACTAAACACAATGATCATTTTTTATATGACATTAAATGGTTTAATTAAACCATTAAATTAATTCACTTTGGATACAAAGTATTTCGATTTCAATTTTCAATTTTATTCATAAAGCCCCAAATCATAACAAAGTTGTCCTACAGGGCTTTCCAGAAAACACATTAAACTACAGAAAATTTGGAGAGAGCTCCATCAAAGCCCAACTTTTTACTGTTAGTTGATTTCAGAGTTTGTCCTTATTTTAGTAAAGTTTGTGAGTGAGTTCTATTTTTACCAAAGTAGAATCCAATCATGAGTGTTAGTATTTATACCTCAGTAAAGAAAGTGTGTGCTGTATCTAATGTAAAGTGTAATGAAGAAACCAAAAAATAGATCTGACAGGTTGAACTTGTCAAGGTGAATTTCACTCAAATGATCTCTTCTCCATGATCAGCTGTACGTTTTGGACGAATCCCGAAGCGAGAGAAACAGCGCATGCTGCTGGAGATGCAGAGTGCCATGAACAACATGATGAACAACAGTCAGCTGCACAATCAGCTGCACAGCAGCCAGACGCTCCCCATCGCCAAACCGCTGCCAGCCTGCGCCATCAACCCTACCTCAGAGGACGCCGGCCCCGCCCCTTCCTGCTCTCCATCCTCTTCTCCCTGCTTGAGCCAATCAGATTCCAGCTCTGACCCTGAGCCCACCATTTCCATGGATACCAGCCCCAGCTCGGCCTCTCCCAGTGCATCAGACAGCAGCGAGGAGGAGGTGATCGGCTCGGTGACCAGGGCCCATCAGGAGACCTTCATGTACAACCAGGAGCAGAGCAACCTGACTGCTGAGGCCCCGCCCTCCACTGCCCTGCAGAACGCTGCTGTTGTAAACAATGTGACCAACCACAGGATAGTGGAGAGGCACGACGCCTGGAACCACCACAACAACCTGGTCACCATGGCATCCCAGGACCCCCCCTCCACCCTGGGCCATCAGGGTCAAGAGGACCTTCGCTGTCCCTTCAGAGGGTCCAAGATCTCCAGCAGCCACTGTCCAGCCTACGCACATGGAGCCTTCAAAACTCAGGCAGCAGAGGCCCCTGCTCACGGGATCCACGGCCGTTCCCTGTGGAGAGGCGGAAACCGGATGCACCTGGTAAGACGAGGCAGGAAGATGGGAGTCAGAGATAAGATCTTCACCACGTCTTCTACAAAACTTGATACCTTTAGTTTAGAAAGGGAGTTGGTTAACAAATCGGGTTTCTCCAACTTGAATTATTTACTGTAGCTCTGTCCAAATGTGTCCAGCATGTACGCTATATCACTGCTGCAGTGTGAACGGAGCAAGTTTTAACAGCCTTGTCCTCCATCCAACCCTCAGGTTTGTCCTATGAACATGTCCCCATACGTGGACCCTCAGAAGTCTGGTCATGAAGTTTGGGAGGAGTTCTCCCACAGCTTCACCCCTGCTGTCAGAGAGGTGGTGGAGTTCGCCAAAAAGATCCCCGGCTTCAAAGACCTGACCCAGCACGACCAGGTCAGCCTGCTGAAGGCCGGCACCTTTGAGGTGAGCCACACTTCATTAACCATTGAAGACCCTCGAGGTGAAAAATGGCAAGTGTTGTTTGGAAACGGTCTCTTAAATTCTCTTTAAAAAGGGTTTTTCAGGAGTGTCTTTACAACCCATATTTCTCAGCATTAGAAGCAGATGGACACGTTAAATGTTCATAGTGAATTCTCCTTGGTTCCATTGTTCAACACATAAATATGACTGATCTTAAAAATACAAACATCAGACAGCTTTAAAGGTTAAAAACTCCCCAGCATCATCTTAATGAGATGCCCACCCTTGGTTACTTGTCAGTGTACATGTCGTATGTATGTGGTTGTGATGGACCCCAGCTGACAGACCCCTGTGCTTCCCCTTCACAGGTGCTGGTGGTTCGATTTGCTTCCTTGTTCGACGTGAATGACCGCACTGTCACCTTTCTGGGTGGAAAGAAGTACAGCATGGACTCTCTGAGGGCCATGGGCGCCGGCGACCTCCTCAACTCCATGTTTGACTTCAGCGAGAAGCTGATGAACCTTGGCCTCAGCGAGGAGGAGATGAGCCTGTTCACTGCTGTGGTCCTGGTCTCTGCAGGTGAATTTATTAGACGGAATTCCATATTCTTACAGCCTTTTTCCTCAGGAGTGATTAAAAGCTAACATTAGTTATTGCGCAGGAGTGAAGTACTGTTTTACACTTACACATTTATATATATATGAAGCTAAATATATCCTTTTCTGTTGGTGTTTGTGTGTCAGTTTGTCATATTGTGTGGTTTTGTATGGCTGCAGCAGTATGACATTATCTCCATAAATCTATTCAGGCTTCACACTCTGATCCTCACACTGAAGGAAAATGGCATACAGTGGTCCGTCATTTATATATATATAACCTGCAATAGGCGAAATCCACAAAGTAATCCGCTTTATTTTATAATTTTTTTTTTACAATTATATATGTTTTAGGGCTTTAAAACCCCTCACCACACAGTTTATACACTTTTCTCTGACATGCATTAACATTTACTCACATTTCTCTCTTCTTTTAAACACCCAAAGTTCAAACCTTCATTGATTTAAGAAGAAAGTAGAGTATTATATAATAAAACCAAGGTTTTGTGTGATTGTTAGCATCATCCTCTGGCTTCTGGGTGCCTTCCATTCATCAGGGCAGAACATTTCATAAACATTGTGGGTTTAGTCGGGGAGACAACTGTCAGACATACAGCACTTCAGAGTCGCACTGCTAGCAATTGAACATTTATATATATTTGGCAAAGCTGAACGCATTCTGTACTGTACAGGACACATGGCATGGAAGAGATTAATTGACAATGGTCTACAGTCCCTTAGCCAATGAGGATGCAGAATGCAGTGTGCGTTCATACACTGTAAAAAAATAAATAAATATTGGACAGAAAACTTGCAAAGCAGTGAACGGTGTTCTAGTGGGGGACAACTACATTGCTTCCATCTTTGTGTGTTTCACCATTAATCTTCTCTGCCATTTTATTTCATTTATTTACTGTTCTCCAGATCGCTCGGGCATCGAGAACGTGAACTCTGTGGAGGCCCTGCAGGAGACTCTGATCCGCGCCCTGCGAAGCCTCATCATGAAGAACCACCCCAACGAGTCGGCCATATTCACCAAGCTGCTGCTCAAGCTGCCCGACCTGCGCTCCCTCAACAACATGCACTCAGAGCAGCTGCTCACTTTCAAGGTCCATTCCTGAAGTTGACCCCACAAACTTGAAACAACCATGACCAGACACTGGAGGGCCACTGCCTCCCTTTCAACTTCTCACCCCAACACCTGCACCTCTACTCTTCCCCTTATGAGACTTTGGGTCATTTTAATGTTAAAGCTCAGACGTGACCTGGGGGAAGAAGCCGTTAAAAAGCTGTTGTACTGTAGGGCGTGACTGCCTATGTGATGGTAATGATGTATACATACAGACACACTGATTAATGTATATGTTGTTTGTGTTTGTGTGTAGAAATACTGTATGTTTGCAGCTGTACAAATGTTAGAAGCACTTTCCTGTATAGTGTAGACTGGTGTCTTTGCATTCATAGTGCAATACGTGACTGCTTTTGATTTGAGCTGTAACAATGAGTCAAGAAAACCTTGAAGACATAAATTTAGATATTTGCTGTCCTCGTGTGATGAAGGGGGAAATGGTGAACATAACCCCCCCCGGACACTGAAAAACTTGATGAGAGGATTCCCTCTTGAAAAATAAGAGTATTTGTGGAATGTGGAAGCTGTTCTTGCAGCTTTTTGTTTGGCCACCAAGAATGTTGTACTAAGAGCAGCAGGCAGCACATTGTATTTGAGAAGCAGAGGAAGACAATCTAGAATTTGATGCAGTTGTTTTGTTCAATTTATTTTTTTTGGTACTTACTTGCTTACTTGGTGTCGTTTTCTATATTATTTGGGCATTGTGACTAATCGGATGCCTCTGTCACACTTCCATAAGATGGAAATGGACACGGAATCAGTGAATTGAAAATTCTCTGGACTTGTTTTAGTCTCTTAAGAACACTTTCCTTTCTTTTAGCTTTCTCTGTTTAAATACATATTTCTCAGATCCCTATGTGTGCTGTTCTGCCTGCTCATCACAGGTCATTTCTTAACCTACGCATCGAGTCAGGAACTTGACCCTGCTGTCGGACTCTAGATGCCCCCCCCCATCAAACGGCTATCTCACAGCCACCAGCAACTCCACCTTGCTTGAAAAGACTTAATTTCTTCTTTTACGTGTACAGACAGTAGTGTAGTTGAATTGAGTAACTAGAGGATTATCTACATAAAATATGATTGTAATATCACTGAAGTGATTGTCGTTTAAGTAAGTTGAGTCAAGGTCCCAGTGAGTTGCTGGTGCAGTCTTTTGATGCCATCTCGTGTTGCGTTCATTTCTTGTTGCTGAACTCTGAATGTGTGGCTGTTGATGTGGAATATCCAGAGCTTCTGTCATTGTGTTCACATTGCTGACCAGTGGTTCTGTTCTCCTCTGTGAAAGGATTGCAGTATGCATAGATTTCTAAATAAATATATACATACTATCATACATACAGGACTGTATATCTATAAATAAATTTTATAAATGCAGTTTGTGTTCTAGTGTTGATTGATTCTATATTTAATTATTACTTCCGAAGGAGGTTGTTTTACCTCCCATTTGTTTGTCAGTAAGATAACTCAAAACGTTATTGATGAAACTTTCAGAGCAGATTGATAATGCGTCAAGGAAAAAACATTCAATTTTGAGCTACCAAGGTCACAGTGATTAAAGTCATGAAAGTTTTCAGTCGCTGCAACGGATTTCCGTCAAATGAATTCAAATGGGAGATTGGTGCTGATCAGAGGGGGGTTGTGACGGGTGTTTGGTGTATGTAGTTACGTATAATACTGTAACGTTTCACAAAAATGGCTGAGACCGGCCTTGTCTGAAACTTTTTTCCCTCAACAGCGGAGCTAGACACAGACACGTGAGCAGGTCAAAAACAAACTCAACTGGCCCCAGTCTACCACACATGATACCCTTAAGCACCTCCCCCTTCCAATCTCTCCACCAGTCATCGGTCCACACACTCTGATTGACATGACATGCAGCCAGTAAATGACAGAGACAGAGAGGGTGACAGACTAACCCCTTATGGTTTTAACTGAGGCCGGTGCATAATAACCACACGGTACTAAATTAAATAGCCCTTAAAACCAATTTATTGTATTTGAACGCGAAGCCCATTCTATTTTATTTAAATATATTAATTTATCTTAATCGTGAACAATCGTCAATTCTAACTAATAACTAAGATGGCGGCACGGGCTCAGTGCTCCAGAATCCGTGTGTGGCTGCTAGTTATGTTTGTGTGAAGGATATGCGTGAGTCTGGGTGAGATAAAGATCTCGTACAATCGAGAGGAACTATTGAATATCGTAATAAGACGAGACATTCCCATCACAAGTGACTTTCAAAACTCGCATCGAATGCCAGTGACTATAGCGCGAGGCGAGCACCGGACTCTCCGTGGATTACCCTGCCGGTGAGGCAACACCGGAAGCTGCGGAGAGAGCGCCCTAGCTAGGCTAAAGACCACCGCTACACAGCCAGTAAACGCCAGGTATCTATGCAACAAAATGTATGAATTGGGGCTGGATTTAACAACCCGCACAGCTACTGGAGACGCCTGCGTGATGATTGAGAAACCTGGCTTCACCCTGGGATCCCGACAATGCTATCGAGCTAACGGGCGCGCTACACCCAGAGACAGGAACGAAGAGTCTGGTAAGAGCCGGTGGCTGATGTATTTACACAAACAACAGCTGGTGTACAGGTGCCACTGTGCGTGTGCCGATCACACAAGAGAATAGGTTTTAGTCCAAAGGAATATTGGTTTCAGATCTACTTCAAAATACTGATCCATTCACTTTGCAGGTTCGTTCTAGTGGAATATTTATAAATCCATTGTATACATTTAGCCTACATAAACCAGCATATATGTTAAGCATGTGAGCTAACCAACACTAAAGTCATTTGTTTTCTGATTCATCTGATTAAACTATGTAAGATTTAACACATTTCATGTTAGAAGCAGATACTTTCTAAAAAAAAAAATGTAGAGCTGTGTCATCAATTTGACTCTGGTCATTTTAATTTTCCATCAGCAGATGGCGACAGTGTAGCTCCACCCATACCCCCCCCCCCTTGACCCTCACTGAAAAGACCATCTGGAACTCAACGGGTCTTAAATTAAAACTGCATTTTCTCATGACCATGGCCTACCTTGGGTAGTTGGGTGGTTCACGTCATGACTCGAACATTATATATATATATATATATATATATATATATATATATATATATATATATATATATATATATACCTTTAACCCCGTAATTAATCAGGGGGTTAAAGGCCTCTAAGCACATCTACAATACTTCCTGAACCAAAAGCTGCTTGTTTATTTCCTGTTTTTCATTATTGGACACTGATTAATACAGGTGTGTGTGTGTGTGTGTCTTGTGGTTGGACACATCGATACTAATCAGTTTCCAATAATGAAAGACAGGAAATAAAGGAACTCTTTAAAGTTCAGGAAGTGTTGATAGATGGCGACTGTTCTGCCTGTAACTGGATTGTATTGTCTTTAGTTTTGCTGCAGTGTTTGGGGACACATTTAAAAACTGGTCCATGACCCATTTTTGGTCCACAAGGCTATTTTTGGAAAAAGGTAAATCAAGTTTAATTATTGTTTTATACCTCAAGATTTATATGGATGGGTATGTGCATTTTCAACACAGCATCAAAAGCAAAGAAATGTGGTCTAGCTGGAGAAAACATAGGACATTTCTGCACTTTATACAAAAGTAGACATTACATTTAACCCTCAGGTATCCCTCTGAGAAAGGACCTTACTGAGCACCAAGTGTGCAACAACACACACACACACACACACACACACACACACACACACACACACACACACACACACACACACACACACTTATGGAATAATGTAAAAAAAAAACATACTTCATACAGTTTGGTATTTTTATTAACAGCTCAAATAGAAAACAATGTCAGAATTAAAAGCAAATACTCAACAATTGTACATTTGCTGTTTGTCATATAAACAATCTTTTCGATGCAAAAATGATCTCTATTGATGATGTCACTATATTCTGTGGTGCCAAAAATGTTTTTTTCATGATTTCTGCCTTAATGTCTTATGGATAAAAACAGTGGTTATAATGGGTGTAATAGTGTGTGTCTGACACACCTGGGAGACAGATGCTAGTTTTGTAATTTTGTTTTATTTAGAACGTGTACATTTTAGTTGATGTCCAGAATTTTAAGAGTCATGTAAAAATGACTGGTTGCCTTTTGGTGCTGAACACATTTGCTTTACCATGGGAAACTTCATAACATATATGATAACCATTAATTTAGTTTTTACTATTAAACTGAGGAACTTTACGGGAGTCAAGGAAGAAAAAGAAAGAGGAGGTTAAAGTATAAAAAAGGTGTGTATATTTTTTAATTCAGTTTTTCCTATTAAACCTTAAGGGGGAATATGATGAAGAAAGAGGAGGTTAAAAAAATTCTAATTTGGCTTTTCCATATTAAATTTTAAGGAGGGGAAGGAGTGAGAACAAGGAATAAGAACAAGGTGAAGGATAAAATAAAATAAAAAAAATATGAATTAGTTTTTCCGATTAAACTTTAATCAAATATTGGTCTTTCTATCTGAACTCAGCCTAAACAGTAGTTGTTCCAGCTGTCGTCATAACGTGCTGGACTTCTAGTGTTTGCAGTCCGTGCTCTCCTGCAGGCGTTGGCTTCTCTTTCAGTGGAAACTTCTATGGTGGTGGTTTCAAACTGACCAAAAGCACATCTGACCTCCTGATCAGGGTCAGCGCTGCCTCTAAGACAAATGTTTTTTCATGTTTGAAACAGATGTTAGTGACTGGTGCTAAATCAGAGGAATGTCAGGACTGTTTGAACATGTAGGCAGAGTACTGTCCATTTTTAACCGGGTCCTTTGGGAGGACATCACCTTCTGCTGATGATCACATGACCTCAGGTTAGAAGCCTTTCCACTGCAGGGATGTGTCCGTCTGTGGGTCAAAGTGAACACTGGTCTTGGCTTTGGAAGTGTTTGTTCAGTGACATGAGCTGTGGATGTTTCATGTTCTCCTGTGACATGATCAGTCGACTGATCTTTTTTTCATAAATTGGGTAGAATCACTTATTCTTGCATAGCATTTTATTTTCTAGCAGTTTTGTAACTTTTATAATTATCTATAATCACTTATTGCACATGCAAATGTGTGAAAATGTTCTTTTCCTGTACTTTTATTTCAGATTTTTCCTGTCTTAACCCTTTTCATGAACTTGTATATTATTATTATTATTATTATTATTATTATTATTATTATTATTATTATTATTATTATTATTATTATTATTATTATTATTATTATTATTATTTCTTCTTGTAAATGTTTATCACTGTGAAACACTTTGAGTTACAATCCTTGTATGAAAGGTACTATACAAATAAAGATTATTATTACTGGTCAACAGTCACTACTTACGAATGTTTAAAGTTTAAACATTGTGTTTTTAGTGTTTTTAATTTATGTGATTTTATTTATGCCTGTATTCGATCAATCGTAAGAACCGTCAAATATGGATTTATAGGGAAGGAATCAGGGCAGGTAATAATCAGAGTTCAAATATATCTATTTAAAGTTTTATTGCTCTGGTTTTCTTGGATTTACTCCTTTTATTTTATATATTTGATGTGAATTAAAAATACTAAAAGAAGCAGTTGATGACTTCTGTGTTAAACAGCAGATGGCGATAAAGACTTGAACATCATGGTCTGCTGTTTTACCACATTAACTGCAAAAATCTAAATCTTATCAGGTGTGTTTTTCTCACTTCTACTAAAAGTATCTCCTCACACTTGGAATAAGACACATACACCTAAAGAGTACTTTTTTAGTGAGATTTGTTTTAGACAATTGACCTGGAAAATGTTATTTTAAGAAATGTTAACCAAGATAATTTTTACTTGTTCTATTACAGTTTATTTGTGCCTGATTTAAGTAAATAATAAACAAATCTTGAATTAAGCTTAAAAAAAAACCTTAAATAATTCTACCAATGGAAAAAGTGATGTAATTGAAAGATTTATAGAAATAAGATTTTCCACATCTATTTTCTAAAATGCAGTTCTCACTGAAAAGTTCCTCTTTAGTTGATTTTGTCTTATTCTAAGGGTGATGAGATATTTTGTCCAGAAATAAAAAAAAAAAAAAAAAAATACTCTCGGTAAGCCTTAGATTTTTGCAGATAAAAATATGAAAATCGCTTTAGTTGAACCCTTTCATGTATACTGGTGACTACAGTGGACAGTTATTATTTTAGTTGCATATCAGCCAACACAGACACTTATGCATCATTTTATACACTGCAATTCAGATCATTACTGTTAGTTTCCTTTTTTTTTTTGATCAACCTGATGTGAGGCAACATGTTTGACTTGAAATCAGTAGCTTGTTGTATATATATATTTTACTTCTTACGTATTGTTTCCATTAAGTGAGTGATGGCTTGTGAGAAAACATCAGTATAACACCCTTAAAATGTTTTTGTTCCATGGTTTTTATACAATATATGTAAATGTGCATTTCTTTGTGTCGGGCTGAGTGGATGTTTGTGCAAGTTCATGAAAAATAGGCTCATAATAAATGTTTTTATCATTTTTTTATGGTGAAAGAGGAATAAAAACACTGAAAAGAAAAATTGTGAATAAGGTTCTTGTAATTCATGCATGAAAGGGTTAAGGCAGAAGGGAGACTATCGGTAATATTGTCATGAAATATTTGCAAAAAAAAAAAGTTTCAAAAGATGTGGCTGCATCAGACAAACCGATGCAAATATTTTTTTGTTTTATGAGGAAAAAAAAAAGTAAAACAAAAAACGATGGATGTTTTTCTGCTGAAACATCTAGTTTTGAGCTGGACAGAACTGAGCATGTGCAGAAGGAGCATGTGGGTTCAGAGAAGGGAACAATATTTGGCAGATTTCTGTGACTTAATGATTTTTACTGCAATATATTACAAATGCATGGGGTCTCCAGAAAGTCTTTTACACCACTTATTTATTTATAATTTATGTATTATTTTTGTTTGTTTGTTTTTTTTTAAACTGGAAAAGCACTTAAACTCTCACCAAAGACCAGTTTTATGTATATATATTTTTTACATATCTTGTTGATGTGTGCAAGAAAAATGACTACTATTAATTTAGTATTAATTAGATGCTGCCTGACCTCCTATAACTGTTCAATGGAGCCAAAAAGTTAAACGTGTCCCAACGATGGAACACATGACTCTCATTTTACTGTTAAAGTTACGTATTTACAAGGAGATGGAATCCTGTTTATTCTCTACAATAGTTAAGGTGTGTTTTGCTTGATATTATGTTTGTCACTAACATGTAAGCAGACAATTAAGGTGCTTTTTGTTTCTCTTTTTTTTATTGTTCAAGATAGTTTATTTGTCCCACAGGAAATTAGTTTTGGATAATCAAAGCTCCCACATACAACACATGATGCATAACAGACACAATAGATAGATACTTAAAGTGCTTAAGTTAATCTCTCTGTACATAACATTACTAGCCTCAGTTAGCAGCTTGAATTCAGTAAATGAACAGATTTGGGGATAAAATAAAATGTGTACCTGTTCAGAAACCTTTGTTTTTAACTGGGACTCTATCGTCTGCCAGAGGGAAGCAGCTCATACTTGGAGTGTGAAATGTGTGTGGGGTCTTCAGTTGTGACAATAATGTAAAAAGATAAAAAATCTAGAATGAAATATGCATTTTTCATCATGTCAAATTAAATTCTAGTGTCAGAGATTTGACTTTTTCCTCCATTTTCTGATCCTGCTCAGACTCTTGTCCAGCTGCTTATGTTTTAGTAGAAACATTCAATCTTATTCATATCAATCAATGCAGCAGACTGAGTAATGAATATATGCAGATGGTCTTATTAAAAAATACACACCTGTTAAATTGACCACTGTTGTTTCTTAAGCAGGATTAAAAAGACATTTTCAGGAACAAAACCAGCCTGGAGCGTATGTTGTGTATGTATAAAAAATATAATTTGTTTATTGGAAAAGAAGCAAAAGTGCAAACAGACAACTCACTTGTGGTTACAGTGAAACAAGACATATAATACTACAATATTGTGTTCAACAAGTTGCATAAATTATAGTACAAAACTGTACAGTCTTACAGTATTTACACTGGCTGTCTTTGCCAAATGTCAAAGTTATCCTTTCTCCATTTCTTCTTAAATAAACAGAAAATAATCAAAGTAATAGTAATTTTTAGACACGTTTCTACATTTCAAACGTCAAAAATCACAAACGCTGATCTGATCAGTGGTCGACAGCCGAAGAATAGACTCACATGTAACTCCTGAAGAACACACTCCATGTTTCTGCGTAAAAAGCTCATGGATTTGTTTTGAAAAAGCAAAACCAAATGTTGAACATTTAACGTTGTTTGTCCAACAGCGTCCTCATGGCCGTCAGGGAACTACAACCCCTCACTCTGTCGTGATAGATTTAAAAAAATACCCTTGAAATTGTTAAAATAACACAAGAAATATGAACAAAAGAACAAACAGTCGGTGGTTGTTGAATAAGACACAGAGTCTGTCTGACCTTTAGAGGCAGACTGGTCAGGAAGTGTGTGGACTTTATACAACAACAAAAACATTTAAATAAAGGAGAGGGGAAAAGATCTGCTACCTTCAAAAACTACTAAAGCTTTCTTTGTTGGCTCAAGACCACAGTTACTGTACTGCCCCCTGCTGGTGGCATCTGGAGATGACTAAAATAAAATATCAGGTTTTGACTTAAAAAAAAAATAAAATATATATATATATATATATATATATATATATATATATATATATATATATATATATATATATATATATATATATATATATATATATATATATATATATATATATATATATATATATATATATATATATATATATATATCAGGGCTGTCGTGATTAAAAGAGTTAATCGCAATTAATGTTTTAATGACAATTATTTTTTGTTCATCAAGGTTGGAGTTCACAAGCATTTTAGCATTTTACAAATGCATATTATTTTACACCACAGTATAGAAGGCAAAAAAATACTTTATCAGCCTATTTTCAGGGGCTACTTTTCAGCCTTCGTCATTATTTTTTATGTTTTCCCCCATTCGACATATTTTATTATGACAGATTTTACCGTCTGTAACACTACTTGTTTGTTTTTTGTTTTTTTTTAAATGTTTGAAACTAAACAAACTAACAAACCAAGCCTATTTTTCTACATTGATAAGAGTATTACAATGAATTTCAATGATTAATTGCGAGTTAACGATTGCATTTATGCAATTAATAGCAATTAAATATTTTAACCAATTGACAGTACTAATGTGTGTGTGTGTGTGTGTGTGTGTATGTATGTATATATATATATATATATATATATATATATATATATATATATATAAAAATAAAAGCTTTTTGGACATCCTGTGCATTTGTGATATATCGCATTAAAAAACATTAAGCCTCTGAAATCTGTCCAGTATTGTTCTCTTCTATGCTCCTTCTGCACATGCTCAGTTCTGTCCAGATCAAAACTGGATGTTTCAGCAGAAACAGAAACATCCAGGACATAACATGTTGAAGCTTTTTACTTTTGTTATTTCTTTTCCTTCTAAACAAAAACAACACATTTCTATCAGTTTGTCTGATGCAGCACATTTTTCATTATAATATTGTAAACTGTGTAATATTTTAAGGGTGTGTAAAAACTTTTTTTCCCCTCACAACAGTACTTGACATCAAATTGTGCTTAATGTGGCCCTTGAAGTAGAATCAGTTTGACAGCCCTGGTTTAGACTGACGTCATATTAACAAAAAAAAGTCACTTCTGTGTTTGATTAAGGACCTTGTATGTAAATGGACAACATCAGAATGAAAAACATCAAACTTCATGTGGTTTGTGCTGTTCACACTGACATTAAAAAATAGATCTGAGCAAAAAAAAGTCACATACGAGCAAAAAGAAGGAAAAAAATATTGTGAAAAATCCTACGTCACGTTTGGCTTCAGTCTGTCGTCTTCGTAAAATGAGATTATGATTGACTTTAAGGGTTGTTCCTCAGTGTCTCAGTGCACCTTCACCTTCTTCTACTCTGATAGTCGTCCTCACACTATCTGCTTCTGTAAAGTCTTAAAATGCTGAGTGATTACATGGAGGCTGGTTTAGACTGAAGGTTCACATGTGAGAATATAGTCGTGTGAATCAGTGCAGAAGCTCCTCAGGTCCTGGTGTGAGTGTGAGTGGGTTCATCTTCCTGTCACATGTCATTTTCATAATCCCCAAACATCCTCCTGATGTTGGAGGCCATGAAGATGTCATTGTCTCGTGGACAGTCGTAGTGGCAGGAGCAGGTTTTGATGAACATCATCTTCTTGGTGAAGACGTCTCCTTCTGGACAACGGAACTCCACCTCAGCTGTGATGGTGCTGTGGGGGGTGCAGCAGCGGTTGTCGGTGCAAACGCCACAGAACTTGGGTTTGTAGAACCTGGTGCTGGTGCAGCCCGACAGCTCGAAGCGCATCCCCTGCTGGGCCTTGGGTGTGCGTACACACTTCTTCCCCCTCTGTGGGAGAACAGCTCAGTTAGTTCTCAGCATCATTATATCATTTTTATATTTTCACCTCACGTTTGTTTGTTTGTTTGTTTGTCAGCAAGATAACTCAAAAAATTATGGACGGATTTTGATGAAACTTTCAAAAATGATTGATGTGTCAAGGAAGAAACCATTAACGTTTTAGCTATAAAGGTCAAAGGTCATAGTGAAGGTCAACAGCTAAAACATAAGTGGTGATATTTGAGAATCCAGATGAGATAGTATCACAGGTTCTTTGGCATTCACTTCACTGGCTCGATGATGTCACATGACGTCAAGCGAATGGTATATTTGCAAAATGTATGACCTTTACCTTGACATATTTTGTTTAATCTAATAATATCTTGTGCTTTATATTTAACATTAGATCGAACATGTGAAATTTGGTCGTTGTGCGACGTCTCACAAACGTGGTCGAATATTGAAATGTCCATCTGTCAAAAACAGGAACGAGGATTTCTTGGAAATTTTTTAAAACTTCTAAGGGATTGTTAATGACCGATAAAATAAATAATTAGTGAACATGGAACACTAGTTTACAACTAAGTTAGGAACATCCAGATCCAAACCCTGGCAGACTGGTGCTGCTTCGTAGAGGTCTGCGCTCTCAGAATGTTCTAGTTTTCTAACGCAGTGTTTATAAACCTTTTTGAGCCACGTCACATATTTTACATTAGAAACATCACAACCCACACTACCAAAGAAAAACCTCACAAAAAGTACATTTATTGAAATATAATGCACATCTAGTCTTGATTTACTTATTCAATGCAAAACCCAAACGTGTTTCATTAAACCCAAAGCTGCAGTAATTTAACAAAGACAACCTCAGGTCAACAGCTCCTATTGGACCAGTGGTGTGTGCTGTTAGATGGATCTATAATCACGTTCACTTACAGAAACAATAATCAACATAATCATTTTTCACACCTGATGATTTCTCATGTCACACTAATCTGCCACAGCACACTGGTTAGGAAACACTGGTCTATAATGAATCCTAAATCTTCTCTTCCCCTGTGTGTTCTGGAGCCTTTAACGTCCACTCACCTTAATGTCCTTCTCCTGTTGGCTGTTGCAGGGTCGTACCATACACATCCTGGTCTGTCTCTCCAGCTGGCAGTGCTGGTTGTCGTTGGTGATGCGAGATGAGACGGCCATGCCACATGTGGCTGAACATTCGCTCCATTCTGTGGTCTGGACGATACAGTTGTCCCTGGGAGACTCTGCCATCGGACCCTGAGGCCTGAGCACCGACACTGGAGATGAAGAAGGTAACGGCTGAAACTGAGACGCTCCTGCAGAGACCAGAGAACACGACCAGTTAGAAGGAAACGGTAACATTTGATTTCTTTGATTCTGTTGCTTTTAGTTGATTTAGAATATGCATTAAAACTAATAGATCCAGGCACAACAAACCCCACCCCTCATAAATGTTTTTACTTAATTTGCTCTATCGCTTATTGGGAACACATGTTAGGTGACCTTTGAACTACATTCACCAAAATGTAATGGGATCTATTCTGGACGACCTTACACCATATCTGAAAATTTAATGGAAATTGGTCCAGTAGTTTTGGCATAACGTTGCTGACAAAAACTAAAAACTAAAAAGAATACCCTCACCTACTCTGTGTGTGTGTGGGGGGGGGTGACTTTAGTACCCAGAAGTTAAATGTGTTATCAACAAAACATGAAAACTTACAAACAAATACATGTGACTCCATCTGAATATTCATATTAATAAAATAGAATTTTGTAGTTTACACAATTTGACGTCAGCCTCATGAAAAATGTCAAGTTAGACATGAATTACACTGCTCTACTTTTTTTTTTTTGATGCTCAATCTCACATACTTTAATCAGATGCATCATAAATCAAATGACTTTAGTGCTGGTTAGTTCATGTTTTTAATATATATGATGGTGTGTTATTCCACATATATGCTGGTTTATGTACATGTATACAATGGATGAGTAAATATTCCAGTAGAAAGAACCTGTAAAGTGAATGGATCATAATGTACAGACAGTGTTTTGAAGTAGATCTGACACCAATATTCATTTGGATTAAAACCTATTCTCTTGTTCATTCTAATAATTTCACATTTTGACCCCAGACTGATCTTTGAAACTTGAGCCAATCATCCTTTAAGACTTGAGTTTTCTTTATCCCTAACACACATGTGGTAACATTTCATTATTATTATTATTATTATTCTGGAAGCATTTTACTTGTAGACCAGTGTTATCTGTGGCATCAGAAGGTTTTATATCCACTAACAGTAATGGTGTTATAAAACACAATGCACAAACATTTTCAGACTATGTAATTGTTATTGGACCTCACCATTCTAAAGTTATGAACAGGTACTGATTAAAACACCTCTAGGTTCTGTTGGACAAAATCAAATCCTTTTTTATGTTTTCTGTGAACAACATTCGAGCTATCCTGAACTACAAATATTTTCATTTGAATCGGCTGCTTTCAATACAAAGAAAACAGTTTTTTGTGTGTTCTTTGTGTTGAATGTGGAACCTGAACCATAATGATTAATATCTTCAGTGTACATTTGAACAAATCTCTACTAGTGCCAGTAGTAGAAAATGTTCTCAAAGGCAATTGTTTAGTAACATTCTAATGGATTATGTCACAGGGTGATGGATTAAAGGAGGACGCACTGACCGGCCAACACTGACTGATAGTGGTAGTCCTGTGGGGTCTCGTCACACACCCACTCCTCACAGCATTTCCCTGGTATGGTGATGCGGCGTGGGAAGGGGCAGTCGGGGGAAGGCAGGCGTACGTCACTGGAGCAGGTGGGTATGCAGCCGATCTCCCCGTTCATACACACACAGTGGTGTTTACAGCTGGGCTGGAAGGACTCACCACTGTGGTAGATGACACCCTGGAGGTCACACGTCTGACCCTCCTGAGCTGAACACACACACACACACATCACATATCACACATCACACACACACATGGACAGACGGGAAGCAAAATAAGATGCACTACTACATACAATAGTCTGGATAAATACATTCAATCTAAGTTGTTTTTTTTTTTTTTATGATCCTGAACATATACAGTAATGGACAAAAACTTTTTGGTCAACTGTAAAATATCACACAGTCGCAAATATTATCAATATTGTTAACATTTATTAAATATTTGTGAAAAAGGATGATGTGTTGTTTCAAAAAGTGTGGCTGCATCAGACAGACGGTGACAAAAGGAGTTATTTGTTTCTTGTTAGCATTAAAAAAAAAAAAAAAGTAAATTCTTGACAGTTTTGACATATTTCATTCCACTGGTCTACAAATAAAATACTTCTGGAATAAAACTAGAGACATTTGACCATATGTGTGTTAGTGATAAAGAAAACTCAAGTCTTAAATGCTGGTTGGATCAAGTTTCCATGATAAGTCTGGGGTCAAAATGTGAAATTATTAGAATTAACAAGAAAACAGGTTTTAGTCCAAAGGAATATTAGTGTGATTAGTATGATTCATTCACTTTACAGGTTCTTTCTAGTGAAATATTTACAAATCTATTGTATAAATGTACATAAACCACCATCATATATATATTAAAAACATGAGTTAACCAGCACTAAAGTAATTTATTTTATGATTTATCTTATTAAATTATGTAAGATTTAGCACATTTAATGTTTGAAGCAGATACTTTATATTAAAAAATATAGAGCAGTGGTTATCAGTGTTTCTGCAGTTTTGTCCATAATGTTAATTTAGATTTTTATTTATTTATTGGGGTGGGCTGGTGTTAAAAAATGGGACATTTTCTAGATTCATCAAGTAAATATTTAAGTTTGTGTCAGACCCAAGAGGAAATGCAGAAACCAAACACCAGTAAAAATAAAAAGACAAAAAAAATGTCCAATTTAAATAAGTTACCACACCACTAAGACTTAAAGAAAAAAAGTTAAAATACAATAAGATAAGATAAAATAAAATATGGGCATATGGAAGAGAGATGACCTTATTCTATTGACTGGACACGGTTATATAGTTCTATGGCCTATACTGTAGTATACTATTCTATATTAAAAACATGAACTAACCAGTACTTTTGTCATTTGCTTTCTGATTCATCTTATTAAAGTATGTAAAATTAAGCACTTTTAATGTCTGAAGCAGATACTTTCTAAAAAATTGTAGAGCAGTGTAATTTAATATCAACCAATCAGAACATTTTCATGACAATGTTAGATCAAACCTAACACGTCGGTGTGTTTTTTGGGTGTCTTACCCATGCAGATGCCAGTTTCAGTGTCGCTGAGCAGGCCGTAGTCGCAGTACAGGTCCTTGTGGTGGTCACAGGGCTCCAGTACAGAGCAGGGCTCCCCCAGCTGCCGCGCACACACCTTACAGCAGCCACAGCCGTCCAGGACCAGACTGGTACCGACCGGGCAGGGGAGGGGGTCAGCGGGGCAGGAGCAGGGCTGGGAGCAGTCCTGGGCTACCGTCTGCAAACACCAACAATAGTGGAATAAGGTGGATTAACAATCCTGTTCTGGACATGTAGTACATGCTGTGCTTAAATAATAAACATTAGTCTGTTTCAGTAACACCATTAGAACAGAAAAAAGGGTCTAAAACGTTCCACATTTAACAGTAAATGTAAAGACAAACAAACAGTCACGTTTCTAGCACGGTTTTCTTCTCCATCATAGGTTTGTGACACAAACTTAAATATTTACTTTATGAATTCTGGAAAATTTAACATTTTTTAACCCAAAAAAATAAATCCAAGTTATCATTATGACAAAACTGCAGAAACATTGATAAACACTGCTCTACTTTTTTTTTTTTTTTAAGAAAGTGCTGACATCAAATGTGCTAAATCTTACATACGATGAATCGGAAAACAAATGACTTACGTGGTGCTTAGCTCATGTTTATAATATATATGATGGTGTGTTATTCCACATATATGGTGGTTTATGTACATGTATACAATGGATTAGTAAATATTTCACTAGAAAGAATCTGTAAAGTGAATGGATTATAATGTGCAGACAGTGTTTGGAAGTAGATCTGTTAATTATGACAGAAAACCAGTGGATAAAACATTCCATATTTAATCCTTAACTAACAGTTTCACCATCATAGGTTCTTGACTGATGTTTGGTTTCTGTGTTTCCTCTTACATCTGACACAAACTTAAATATAGACAGTCGTCCTCAAAATGATTCATAATCCTGTAATTTTTTTAACTTTTTGTTTTTGTGCTAAAATGAACACATTTCATCAAGATTCTTTCTGAACTGTATGTGATACACAAATGAAGGAATAAAATATATATATTTGGAGAAAAACTTTATTTCAGGCGTAATTTATTTGTGGATTTCCAATTATTTGTGGATTTGTTTTGGATAATGGTTCCTCTAAGTGTCCACAGTCTGTCTTGTGTCTCCTGTGGGGTTCTGGTCCACTATTCCTGGACCAAAGTCTGGTCTTCAGCTCCTCCACATATTCTCTATATGGGATAGTTCAGGACTTGGACTGGGTCAGGTCCTTGAACCACTACCGCACTGCCTTGATGGTACACGTGGGGTTAGTGTCCTTCTGGGACAATCAGGACAAGACTGGAGGTTCTCCACAGATACTTTCACGTTGTCATCCAGGACGTTGATATCATTTTCCTTTTTCTTGATGCCCTGTATCTTGATGAGGTTCTCAGTACCTCTAGCAAAAAAACAAGCCCTTAGCATTATGCTAGCACCACCATGCTTGATGGTTGGGACATTGTTCTTCAGTTTGGATGCTTCTCCTTGTTTACTCCAGAGTCTATGTCCATATGTCCAAACAACTCCATTTTTGTCTCATCAGATCAAAGGACAGATCTTAGTTAAAACAGTTTTAACAAAAGCCAAATGAGCTTCCTGATGTTTCCTTCTGACTCATGTGACCTTTCTGAGTCTGTAACCATGGAGATATCTTTAGTGCAATAACGACTGGATGGTTCTTTGTGATACCTTCATGTCTTTGTTATAGTGGAGGAAACAGAATGTGATGGTTAGACCCTATTATCTTAGGAAACTTGTCTGATAGTGGCACCCGGAAGTTTCTGAAGTTACAAGGCATCATACATTTAATAGAATTATATGATCAATGTCCTGGATGACAATGTGAAGGGACAGAGAAACTCCAGATTGGTCTTAATTGGACGTCCCAGAAGGACACTAACCTCAGTAGACCACCAAGGTAATGCAGTAGTGGTTCAAACATATGAGTTAAACCATCTAGAGAATGTGTGGAGGAGCTGAAGACCAGAGTGATGGTAGATCATCCAAACAGACCTAACTGGAGGATTTGGTCCAGGAAGACTGGACCAGAACCCCACAGGAGACCGAAGACAGACTGTGGACACTTAGGGGAACCATTATAAAACAGCTATTACATAAGATATTGGACTGAGTAAACCTAGGGTAGGAATACTTTTGAACATGGTGTTTTGTTTTTTTTAAATCCACCAATAAAATACTCCTGAAATAATTTTTCCCCCCAAGTGTCATTTGTTCTTATTCCTTCACTTGTGTGTCACATATAAGTCACAAACAAACATGAGGAAATTGATTTTCATCACAAAAACAAACCAACAAAAAAAAATCACATAATATTGCTGGGGTATGAATAATTTTGAGGACGACTGTACTTGATGAATCTGGAAAATTTCCTATTTTAGGTTTATTCCAGAAGCATTTTACTTGGAGACCAGTATTATTGACAAGCATACAGTTTTATACTGGACAGAATAGTTTGGAAAACAGAACAATACTGAGTAGAGTTCAATGACTGAACAAGGATTATTGGTAACACTATAATACCTACACACATTCCAGTATGTATTAACCATTTGTTACCTATTTGTTAATGTATTGCTTATACATAAAGCATCATAAAGCATTTGTTCACACGGTTACAAATGGTAGAGAAGAGGAAGAAATGCTTTTTTTATGATAAATTGTGTATGAATAAACCATTAACAAATAGGTAATAAAGCTAATAAATGGTTAATGTATAATAAACATGTAATAAATGGTTAATACATAATGAACAAACAGGTAATAAATGGTTGATACGTAGTGTATTGTGTGTAGGTATTATAAAATCTTACCGGATTTTTAATGTAATATAATTTCAGTCTTTTTTTTCCACCACTAGATATATACCGTTTATCAATATTTCCTTTGAGTTACTCCAAAGGCTGAGTGATGCCATTATCTTCCACTAGATGGCGATACAAGACTGAACACATGAACCACCAAACATTTTCCATGTTTTCTTCCCTTCTCGCTGTCAGTCAGTGCAGCCGTTTGCAGGAGGAAAACATGACTCCAACAGATGGGAAACGGCAAAAATAAAGACAAATCTGCAGCTTTTAGTGAAGAATAATATACATGATGTGACTGCAGTGCCAGGATAAAACATTGACTTTTCCTGTTTCTGCACATGTGCAACTGTTGTGTTTTCAGCAGTTTTCACAGCTTTAAATAGTGACATTAAACAAAGTACATGTTAATGCATTTTTTTCCCCCAAAGAAGCACAACACTATCATCTCATTTAATTAGCAGAGACAACTTTCACTTTTATTAATCATTTTATCTTCTTGCTGCATGAGGAATTTTGTCATATGTGAATAAAACTCACCAGTGAAATAATGAGCAGGAGGAGGGAGAATCTGGAGACTGTTTCCACAGACATGTTTGGTTGCAGACTGAAGTTCAGTCAGTAGTCCTGGTTCCTGAAGCACGAGGCTGGGCCTTGTTATTCTCCTGCAGCAGACTGATGCAGCCTGGGAGGAGAAACAGCCTTAAATACCAGCCCAGTGGGTGTAGCCGGAGAAACCAGAGCCATGCCACTCTGCACTCAGAGGTAAATATTCCAATTCAGATGGCCTTCTCCTCAGTCACAGTTTAATAGAGGAGGGGGCGGCTGGACTGATGCCAGCTGAGAAGGGTTTGACTCCTTAGGGACTGTGAGCAGCTCCAGCTTTAGGCACTGGGTTCCCTTCAGCTGGTAAATGTAAGTACTCAAAGCTGTAAGGCATAACCTGACAGGTCGCAAAATTAAAAATCTATTTGACGTGTCAGAGGGGATGAGTATGGAAAATGAGGGGTGGGGGTGGGGGGAGGACATGTGCCAAGGTCTGACAAACTGCAGAACTGCGGAGGCTCAGACAGACGCATAACAGGGCTGTCCTTCAAAACCACAAAACCAGTATCAGTACAAATGGATTCCCGGCAGAGCTGGTATTCAGGACTTGTTTTCAGGATCAGCACATTGTGATACATGCACATAATCGTAGTGGCAGGTTTGAAACTGCAGGAGCCAGAAAAAAAAGAGCAGAATTTGAAGATGCACACAATCACCGTGCAGCTTTCTCTGCTAGGACCAAATTAAAAGACAAAATGGAGGCAACATATCATAAGTGGAGCTGCTGACACGTGTCTTAACAGAACCTTCACAGTAATTAGGCTCATGTTGTCGGGAAGTGTCGATAAGGGGTCTATCCCCAAACGCTCCCGATCCTTAATGATGTCATGACCTGAGGCATCCCCAGGTCATGACCTTTCATTTGCACTTGATTAGAGTTTCTGAAGTATGATCAAAAGAGTGTATAGTGATTTAAACTATTCTGCACCCCCTTGTGGACAATCTAGGAATAAATGGTGAATCATCCAAAATCGAATATTCATTGATATGGACAACATGGAATTTCTAAGCGGAATATTATTCAAATTATCAGATTAAAGCTAAGGACTAAAACATAAGGTCCCCCCCCCCCACACACACACACACACACATGCACACACACACACACACAGCTGACTGAAAACACACGATCAGCTAAATACTATATTTTTCAGACTGTACATGGAGACAAGAATTACAAGAGTCTAGTTTCACTCAATGGGAGGTTATGTGATGACAAAAAAAAATGCATTGTGGTAATTTTTGAATTCCCTTTATATTCTATCATCTCTCACTGAACATCTACTCAGTCACTTTATCAGCATGGACAAAGATCCTGGTTTTCCATGACTGCTGCTTCTTTTATTGTAGTTTTTATTGCATTTGAATGTATTTTTATTTATTCCCTACTGTTTTTGCATTATTATATATATTATTGCACTATTGCAGCAATTGACCTGTTTTACCAAAACTAAATGTTTCTTTATGAACTTTTCCTTGAATTGTAAAACCATGTTTTAAATGGTAGAAAATTCACATGGGATTTAAGTTTTTTTTAATACAGTGATGGGGGGAAAATATGAAGCACTAGGTTTTAAATTAAATGCATTTTTTAGGTACACGTGGAAATGTCTTTGTTCATAAATCACTGATATGGTTCTAGTCCATGTCCATCCAACCAGCTTTCATTTGTATAATAATTATGTATTATCTAAAACAAATGGACTAAACCTATATAAAATCTACTTGGTAGATATTGTCAGGCTGTATGTGTGTGTATTCATTCATGTGTCAGAAACAGAAAATGTTCCGAAAAACATCCAACTTTGGCTCCAGATCTGGACCATCTTTGAAGAGACATGGTTTAGCTCCACCTTGTGCAAAATGTGTTGTAGCTTTTGAGTTACAAGTCTGGACAGACACACACACATACACTGACCTGATTGAAATACCATTTGCAGGGATGAGGGTAATAAATAACTTCAGGTCAAAAGAGCTTTGAAAGCTGCTCTCTACTGAAGAAGCGCCAGTGTACACTTTACACCCACATCAGAACACATGAAGCAGAGAATGTTACGGGAATCATCGGCTGCATGTGAATGATGAGGCTCCTTCAGGAAGGGAGACTTCACTGCAAATCATCCACTAGTTATATAAAGAGGATGTAGAAGTCATTTTCAAGTTAATAATTTGCTTCTGAGGGTCTTTTAGAATAGATTTACATTCTTCAAGGCTAAAAGAACTAATTATTTTTCTTTTCATCCTCTGTTTAAAAATACTTGGTTTTAGATTCCTCTACGCTCCTCCTCTCAGACCACTCACTCTGTCCTGGTTGGTCAGCTGGACTTGCTGTTATGTGACTGGTTCGTTCTCATGTGGTTGGTATCACCCCCCACTACCGTTGTCCAGAGGTCTATAAATTCAGGTAAACTTGTTAATTGTACTAAAAACATGGCTTTGTTTCTGCCAAACATTACATACTGTATGTTCTGTTTTAACTATAATCCCTGTCCATCAGTACAAAGCATATTTTTGGTGACTGAATTTGACCATTGACCTACATTCAACAAAATTTTACAGGATCTATTCTGGACCACCTCACATTGTTCCTGAAAATGTCATAGAAATTGATCCAGTAGTTTCTGCATAAAGTTGGTGACAAACATACGGACAAATAAGCGAACAAAAATCAAACTAAAAATAATACCTTCACCTTGATTTAGAAAATCACTTGATAAATAAAAACATTTTCTCTGCTGATCCACTAACTGTAAAACAGCTGCTCTGTCACATTACATACAGATGTTCACCAGACAGTTATTTCTTGTATGAATGAATATTAATTAAATTATAAAAACAACTTTTTGAATGTCTTAGCCATCTCTTTCTTAGTCATCTCTCTCTCTCTGTATATATATATATATATATATATATATATATATATATATATATATATATATATATATATATATATATATATATATATATATATATATATATATATATATATATATATATATATATATAGTGGCAAATCTAAGACTGAGTAGCACATGGTATACATCCAGGCTGAGAGCACAGTGGATTTTTTTTGGTCTGTGATGTGTATTTGTATCATTTTTTTCTGTTTTTATCTGGGGGGGTTTAAATCAGTTTTTATTTTGATGTTTTTTGTGTAGATTTTGGACAAGTGTCTGGCAAATAAACTGAATTTAATTGAATTATTGCACAAGAGAATATAAGGTTTAGTTTTATATAGACAATATCTATGATGAAAAAGAATAATAATAATGCGTCCAATCAGTGAGTTTGATTGTCAACCCTGGTTTTCTGGCCTGGTTTCCCACCCACATACCACTGGTCTGTTCAGGAAAGAATCAGATCATTCAATGATGAATTACTTAGTGATTTCATGTGTCCAGCGTCTGCAGAAATGCACAGCGGAAGCGTTTTGCTCAGCCGTCTGGGTTGTCATGTCACACATTAATCATTTGACTGTTCCTGTCAGTCTTCCATGTCAGTGCGTTCCCAGATCTCAGCGTTTTCTTTGCTCAGTCATGTGTTATCATAACTGATAGCAGATTGGTAAAACGTATCCTCTAAATCTGTAAAAACACACATTCAGCACCGTGAGTTTCATGCCAGCTCTTCACTCTGAAATCATTCCTCCAACAAGACAAGTGGAACTTTGTGTTTAGTGATATCAAGGTTCTCTATGTGCACTGGTCCCACCTAACTTTAATGAGCGAACTCATAAAAGTTTGGCTTGAATGTACACTTTGGAGAAGTTAAGATTCCAATTAATCTTTTTTTTTTTGTCTGTTTTGGTGAAATACTAACATGTGAGGTCTATGGACTGATTCACATTTCATTTAAATTCTACCCCACTGGACCGGGACTTCATAAAGTTATAAAAATTAATTATGAACTGCCATAACATCTACTTCCTTACTATTTTAATACTGGAGAAAATAGCATTTGAACAGAACAGACACTACATCCTTCTCCTGAATAAGGTGTGAATATCTGCTCCATGTATTAAAGGGGTAACATTTCTATTCTAATGTCAAATATTCAAAATTACTTAAAACTATCTTTACAATTTTTTTTTATTTAACCTTTATATACCCAGGAAAAAAAAATCCCAGTGAGATTTAAAACATCTCTTCCAAGGGAGTCCTGGTCACCAGCCAGCATGAAATACAACACAGTTAAAACGTACAATAATTTACAGGACAAAAAATATTTAGAATAAAGAGCTGTGAAGGTCTGCCAAAGAATGCATTGAAATGTTTAGATTAGAACTGAATTTATTTCCAGCGATAGGTCGGGGTATTTATGCGACCACTAGAGGAAGTAGTGAATCATTCCTGTGGTCTCCATGGCAATGAAAACTAACACCATGTGACCTTTGACCAAAGCACGAGAAAATTACCAGGTGAGATGAGAGTCACAAAAAAACAACTTTTAGAGTCAAAGAAAGTGACAAAGTACATTAGTAGACAAACGTTGGGACATTCTTTACACTAGGGGTGAGGAATCCTGGTCCTCGAGGGTCAGGATCCTGCGTGTTTTGGATATTTCCTTCTTCCATCACACCTGAATCAACTGACGATCATCATCCAACTCTGCAGAAGCCTGATAATGATAATGATGTAATGGCCTCCAGGTGTGATGGAAGAGGGAAAAATCTAAAACATGCAGGACACCGGCCCTCAAAGACCAGGATTCCCCACCCCTGCTTTACACAGTGTTTAATATTATCGTGAAATATTTGGAGACATTTTTAGTTCATCCGGATGAAGTCGCCATGAGCTATTGCCATCGCGCTTCATCCGTCGTCGTCGTCCACAATTCACTAAAATTGCTTCTCCTCCTTCAATGGATTTCAATTCTAATTGATTCATTAGGCAGAACTTATCACTTCGTTTGTCAAAATTTAAAATTGTAAGCAATTTGTTTACAACTTTGTATATTTTTCGAGTGTGGCGCTGTAATCGTGTATCCTCCCTCAATTCTCAAAGGATTTCAATTCTGATTGATTCATTAGATCTAAGCATTAGGCACAAAACTTATCACTTTGTTAGAATTTGCCTTTGTAAATAATTTGTTTACAATTTTGTTTATTTTTTCAGTCTGGCACTAAAATCGCTTCTCTTCCCTCAATTCTCAACAGATTTCAATTCTGATTTTATGATCTATTTTTTGAATGACTCCCTTTTGTTGATAGCAAGACGTCACAGCTGTGAGGTCCGGATGAGCACAGGGACATTAGCGCTATCTTTTATGTTTTAAAAGGCTGCATCAGAAACAAAATAATTCAAAGTGATTTTTGTTTATTGTCAAGAAAAAAATACAACCGCATCATTTTTGACAGTTCCAAACATGTTAAGTTCTTGATGTTTTGTTATTTTTGCCCAAACTTGCCGTTTTGACCTGGATGGAACAGTATGTGCAGAACAGAACGTGTTGGTTTGAAGAATGGAACATTACTTGGGTGATCCTGAACGTAAAATGTCACAAATGCATGTGGTGAACAAACATGTTTTCCACCATTGTACATTTGCTCATGTGCAGAACATGTGCCGTGTGTTATTGATCCCAAAACCAAGATGTTTTTACTGATTCACAAGTTTAACAAGTTTCTTTATTCTTTTGTCTTACCTCTCTTTATGACCTAATTAGCGCTGTCACATGATTAAAATGTTTTATCAGATTAATCGCAGGGTTGATGTAGCTTAATTTCAATCAACCATGATTAAATATCATTCGTTTTTAATCTATATTAATCATGTTTCATTTTGCATGAGTAAACAGGCTCGAGAAAGAAGAGAATATATATCCATTTAATCTGTTTGTCAAAAGCTGGGCGACCCATTAGCTTAAGTGCTAGCAGAATCATCAACTAACGTCTGCTTTGCGTTAAAATTGTGTTTTCAGCTGGAATATTTTATGTTTGACTATTCCATCTTGGTTTTGTTTGGCCTTATATTTCCATCCAGACGCCAATGTGCTGTTTAGTGTCTTTGATATTCATGGGTTGGTTCTCCAGCTTGTCACGACCGGATCAACTGATCATTAACACATCGTTAGCACAAACTGCTCAAAATGTGTTGGCAGAGACACTCAGACCCTGTCCACACAGCAACGCAACAAGGTTTTTTTTTTTTGGTACCAGGTAGAAAAGACATCTCGTCCACACTGAAAACAGATCAGTAAAATATTACGTAAACATAGCAACGGAACACGTGCTGAAAATGATGCTATACACATGCCACACCTCTAGGGGCGCTGTTAGACAGTCCCAGCGGATGCACCAGAACAATAGAAGAAGATGTGTGTAGGCGTCTCTGCTGCTCGTCTAACATCAGTAGATTTCCTTCAATAACACCAGTAAACGTAGCAGTGACTGCAGCTCTGCTCCTAAAACGACTCTGGCGTCTGTCATGACGCTCGCTTTCCCGTTTATGAATGAATGTTGTGTGTGAACCTTCTATTTGTTCTGGTCATGTGGTTGTGAAATAGATGCTAGGTGTCAACAAATCTGTTTTACTCATCCAGATGGCAACGCAACGGTACCATTGCCACATCTTTCCACTATCAAAAGATATAATTTTGGGACACTGAAGACACTGGCGCCGTGTGGATGTGACGTTGAAATGATAAAAAAAAAATATTGAATTCACTCAAACATTGCTGTGTGGACGGGACCTCAGAGTATAAGATGACCTGTTGAGATTGGACTGGGGGGGCACGGGTAATTCCCACCCACTCCTCCTGGTACCTGCATTGACACTTAGTATGTTTACATCCACTCAAATTATTAACTTGCTCCAGCTAAAATCAAAGTTTTCAAAGCCTTAATCAGAGTTTCATCGAATCAAACTGGACTTTGAGAAGTCAGGCTAACCAAGTCAGATAATCTGATTGTAATCAAATTTCTCCATGCATGTAAATGTTCAACCTTAGCTCGATTAAGACTGGCCTGGACACGCCCCCTTCTGGAACTGACCAGGGACACGGCATGACAACACGTACGTTACTGTAATAAATAAAGTTTACAGTACGTAGGAAATATGGACCACAACCACACAGCAGCTCAGTATATCTCCTCTAGGTGTTGTCCTCCTTTTTGTTCTTCTTCTATGGCACCAACCGGAAGAATGGTAATGCGAAAGGGCGTGTCGCAACACCTAGTGTCTGGGAGTTGAACATACTTCACTCAATAATTAGAATTTCTCCACTGCATGTAAACTCAAATTTCTGGGAAACTCCAGTTATGTCTAAGTGTATGTAAACATACTGACTTTTGCTTTTTAAGGGTGCGTTGGGGTTACGAGCCATGTCGAATGAATAAATGAAAATTAGCTTATCATCAGCAAATATTTGCTCCTAATTGTAGAAAAAATAATAAAGAAAAGAAAAGAAAAGTAGAAGTCTTCAGAGGCTGCATGCAGTCGACTCAATCTCTCTAATAACTACTCAATCTACTGTTCGAGTGTAATTTTCAGGACATTTAGGACTGGATTTGGGACTGTCCTGAATTTTTGAGGGCATGTCTGGTCACCCTAGTTCAGAGTCATTCTGCTGCAGATGGGGTCATTAAAATCAAATCAAATAAAAAGTGTTAATTAGATGAATCATGACGGACTTGTTAATTTTGACAGCCCTCGCCCTAATGTAACATTTTCTAAATCCGCCCCGGTAGGACTGCAAATTTGGGACATGCAGATCTGGACATTATGTACCAGCAGACTTCAGTTTAAAGTATAGAAACGAGGCTTGCATGACACTTCAAGAAAAATAACCACTAGGAATCCCAGCCAGTTTATGGAAAAAGTGCACCTTTTCCTGAGTTACAGTTTGACAACCTGCCAATGCCTACATTGCATAATTTGTGTCATGCAGGGAACGATTTAAGCTGCAGAGAGAAACCCAAGATGAGAGTCGATCCTGTCAGTGCGATGCAGCCTGGTGTTATTTTGCCCAAAAGTCTGGCCAGTTTAAGACCTGCTGGGGTTACAAAAACACCTCTTCTTTAATGAGGTGAGGCAGGGTCTAAAAATAGCCCGGACTCACCGAAGAGCAGCACTACCTTCCTCCTCTGTTCACTCAGGATGTTGTTTAAGTCTGGTACATTCCTTACACGCTCAGCCAGCCTGCATATTTGCCTCTTCCCCGACTCTCTGTTTTTCTTCATCCACCTTCTGTTGGCCTGAGGACACTTTGTACCGCTCAGATGGCCCTGTTTGATGTTGGAGGGTAAAAATATGACTCAATGGTTCTTTGAGTTTTGCTGCAGGTCTAGTTTCAAGAGTACTAAACGGGGATGAAAGAACCACTTTCTAGTGGAACGCAGAGCTTCAAACCACCACAAATAGTGGTTTCCCGTGAAAACAGTTTAACATGTTTACATTTATCTGACCTCTAGTGCTCATGGGAAGTGTTGTCTGTCAAGACGAAGAACTGTCATAACATGTAGAAAGAAGGTTGAGATGATGAAGTGTAAAAAATTTGTCAAATACTGGAAACTAATTCTTGTTTCCACTTCATGGGAGTAGCTCGACTCCACTCAGTTTCGTTTCAATTCATTTTCATTCATGTTGAGCAAGTGAACAATCAACTGACTTAGCAAATAACAGTGTCTGACAACACAATACATGCCAGCCCAATAAATTAAATTGGTTTGTCTATGGTTGAAAAGGAGTGGGAAGAAGAAAATGTATTTAATCCCACCCAGAGTTCTGACCATCAACTTAATATAAAAACATTTCAATATGTTCCCCTGTCTATAAACTTCAAAACAAAACAATTCACAAATAGATCTACAGAAATTATATAAACTCATTCAACAGTATTTACATTGTATAACCAGATATGTGTTAACCAAAGGGGAAAAATACAATAAAAAATACAGTACATGATGATATATAGTCTTAGTTTTTTATATGAAAGATTTAAGAAAAAAAGACCAATTTTACTTATAAAATTACTAATTCCTGACTAATTTTGTTGATTTTCAAGAATATTTGATACAAGAATAAAATTTAGTGACACCCCAAATCTTGATGATTTAAAAACTCATTATATCTATGGGTTGCCTTTAGTATTTATCAAATTTATATAGATTTGGCAAAAAAATGAGAAATGTGAAGTGAAAAATCAACTGAAGCAACATTTATTTTTAAAGTTTTAAGCTGTTATTTCTTTTTCTCTGTTTAATAAACCTAAAATGGTATTTTCTATTGCATTCCATTGCTCAGGTGTGAGTGGAAGCGTCTGTATTACCTGTCACAGCTGAGGGTAATTGTCCTGAGTGGGTGTGGATATAAGGAGGGCGACACTACTTCAGTTTGGCTCTGAGCAGTAAATAGCCCATATTTCAGTCTCATTATGGTTTATTTAGTTTCCCCCCTCCCTTTCATTCCATTTTCACCCGGTCGTAGGTTTTGCGGCTTCCATTACTTGTTTTTTGTTTATTCTTTTTATTGATTTTGTGGGTGTTGAAGGTTTCTACCCAAACCGCCTTTTAGGATCCTTTTAGTCCACATTTCTCTTTCACACATTTCACTTAATGTACAGGAAATATCCAACGGCAAAATAAGCAACCAAGTAAATGGGGGAAAAAAACATTACAAAATGAATAACACTGACCAAAAATACTCAATAAATGAATACAATTAATGAAATAACGAGTTTAATGAACACAGGAAAGAAAAACAACAATAAGATGCACAAAAACTAAAGAACAAAACAATTCATAAGACAAGTGTTCAGAGAATGTCTTAAATTAGAGCCAATAATGTCATTTCAACCATTCTGCAAAATGCAACCTTGACCTTTGACCTTTTGCAATATTAATAATTCTGTTATACGTATATATACGTCAGTGTGTGTAATATTATAATATATCAGGTATTGATTAAGTTATAGCGTGATGTCTATGCTTGACACAAACAGTGTTACAGAAGTGAATTTTGCGACATGTCACCTTTGACCTCCAGAGATCTTAACGCCAATTATGAGAATTGTAGAAATCTTCATTCCACATCGTTTGGTATCAATCTAAAAGTTCTGTGACCCTCTGTCCTTTTGGTTAATTGTGATCTTGACCTTTGACCTCTACTCAAATTGGTCATTGCATCTGATGCAGATCAGCTATATGTATATGCACATGTCATTTCATGGTGGTATCTCAAGCATGATATGTCTCTGCGGACACACACACACACACACACACACACACACACACACACAGACAGACTTACAGACAGACACACACGGTGATTACATTAATCTCACCCAACCAAAATTGGGTGAGATTAATAACTACAAAAGCACTTTGAAAGCGCAGACTCCTCCAAGGCAGGAAGAACAAATGAATGTATTTATTGTGTCACATCATTTACATAAATGTCCATACTTCACACAGATTAATATTTTACTAGTGGGGACCTACATTTATATTTAAACCTCCTGGGGACCATAATTTTGATCCCCATGGTGTCATAGGTCCCCGTGATGTGACTGTAATCATCAATGTCCCCATAAAGATAGGAATACAAGCACACACACATACAAACATATTGCACTTGCCCAGGGCCGTATTATGGACCGGGCCACTGGGGCTGGTTCCAGGGGCCCGGGGGGGGGCAAATAGTTTTCAATGACCTGCAGGTGACCACAGCTGACCGCGGGCATCTGCTCACCTCGGGTCAGTCTGCACATCACTGCTGCCATTAACAAACTGTGAAGGGGAACAGTCGTCCTCTAGACTGGCTTGAATTAAAATCAGTGTCAAAATCAGTTGAATTTACTTTCCCTTCATTTGAGTCAGTTTGTTTGACAGCTCAACTTTGATGAGTTAGTGGATGACTTTGCAAGAAGGAAGAGCAGAAACAAACTTTTGTAGAATCCTCAGGTACAATAGGTTGGTAAATGGTAAATGGTCTGCACTTACATAGTTCTTTTCCACCTTCATGCTGCTCAAAGCGCTTTACATTAGCCTCACATTCACCCATTCACACACACACACACACACTCATACTCACATGCTCCCTCTGGTGGTGGCAAACTACATATATAGTCACAGTTGCCCTGGGGCAGACTGACAGAAGCGTGGCTGCCATTTCGTGCCTTCGGCCCCTGTGTTCCCTACCAAACATTCATACTCATTCATACACCAGTGTGAGTGACACTGGAGTCTTGCCCAAGGACACAATGGACTGACTAGGACAGAGTGGGAATTGAACCGCCAACCCTTCGGTCAAAGGACAACCCACTCCCCCAACTGAGCCATGGCTGTTGGTGTGGGGGTGAGAGGGGGCCCAGACACCCCCCCCCCCATAATCCGGCCCTGCATTAATCCTCTTTTAATAAATTACAGATGCATGTCTAAAACTTAGGTTGCATATTGTATTAAACCCACTCACTCTATTGATTATTCCCAGTAAAATGTGAAGTAATAAAAGTGTGTTGCAGATGATGTGGGAACTGCTGAGGTCCATGTGATCCAGGTCTGCTGAGGTCCATGTGATCCAGGTCTGGGAACGGGTGCTGACCTCAGCAGCTCCAGGACCGAGCCAGCGGTGACGCTCCAGTGGACGTCCTGTTGTCTTTACTTCATTCTGCTACACAAAAACAACAGCAAAGCCCTTTTGGAGTGTGACAACAGGAGACCACACCAGGACTGTGGGGGGACAGGGTTCGGCAGACGGAGAAATAATAAATATGAGGATAGACGGGCAGATTAAAGTGTTGAACTAAAGTCTGGGAGAACAGCTGAGTGTCTGGGGAGAGGACGCTGCTTATCTCACCTCAACAGACACTAAACCCCTGAGTGCCAACATCTGCATTTTCTTCACACACTTTTTTTTCTCATTCTGGACTTTTGTCTTAAATGATTGAGGGAATAATATTGACATAAATTCTCAGGGGAAATCCCAAGAGCTGCTACTGGTCCTGAGAATCAAGGATGAATGAGATGTTCTAGTATGTTTTCACCCTCAGGGTCACCGGCAAAAACAAATCCAAAAAACAAACAAACAAAACACTTTATGTACATATTTGGACAGTTTGACTAATATTTATGTAAATGCAGCAAAAGAAGAAGAGGAGGGGTAGGAGTAATTTTCAACCAGATTTCATAAGATCTTAAGAAGTATTTTACCATTTATGGAGTAAAACTATGGAACAAATTGAGTGTGAAGAACCAAGTAATAAAAAAAATTAATTAATTAAAAAAAAAGTGACTGTCCTGGTATGATAATTTTGTTGCGGATAATTCATTTTTTAATACTTCTACTAGTATTATACCTAAAAAACGTTTGCTTAAGGAGCGCTACCTGGACTCAAAATAAGTAATAATAATTAGAGGTGCTCTATTGGATAGGAAAATAGCAAAAAGAAAGAAAAATTCCAAGGCACTCTCTTATAAGTGAAGATAAAAAAGCCTTTATTAAACTGGCTTGGTTACAACAACCTATAAAATCATATAAAAACCCCAACGCGTTTCGGCATCATGGCCTTCATCAGGGAGTCAGCTACTAGTATTATGTTGAACTATACATACAAATATACATATTCTCCATACTATATTATTATATTGAAACAATAATATTTATTATTATTATTACTGCTGTCTATTTTAAACCATCTCTCCTTTTGTCTGTCTCTGTATGTATATATATATATATATATATATATATATATATATATATATATATATATATATATATATATATATATATATATATATATACTGTAAGATATGACAGAACATACTGTACTATAACATTATATTTATGAAAGATAAGATACATTTTTGTATACGTTTTCCTTGTTAAGCTTAAAAATAAAAATAATTGTCATAATAATAATAATAATAATAAAAAACAAAACATACAAAGCCTTTTGTATCATTTTCCAGGAGTTAACAGTGATAAATGCACAGTGTATGTGTAGCTGAAGGTCCAATAGCAAATGTTCTGCATGTTATTAGAACAGCAGATAATTGTGAGTGGTTCTGGGCAGTGACATTAGAACATGTGCCAGTTCTGTGCTCAGAGGCATCAAACGCTGCTGCTGTTCCAGACCTGCCTCCACTTTCTGATAAATCAGCAGGAACGGTGCCCAATGTAATCAGTGAGTGTGTGCTGGTTCTGCCTCCGCCCTTGTGGGTCGGGGGCTAATCTGGCTCTAATAACAGCGGTCAGCGTATTAACAGGTGAGCTCATGGCACAGGAAACACGAGTCAGCTGAGATAAAAGAGTGATGTAAGGCGCTGACCTGGACTTGGTCTCAGGTCTCAGCAGGAGCTTCAGGATGTGGATGAACAGTCCACGGGCCGCACACATCGACTGTCACATCATGTGTGAGGCTCAGAAAGACAGCAGGATGTTTGTGGTTTACACTGGAGCTAACTAAGACTTAACCTCCCCCATATCCGGGTGAGCGTATCATACACACTTTGTTATTCATGATATAAAAGATCATGTTATTTTTCTGCAGTTGGTATTTGATTGGAATTCATAAATTGTTCTTTTTTTTTTCTTCTTACTTTTCAAGTTCTAACCCAGACACTCAAACCAGCACATAATAAACAATGGAAAAATGCTACATTTGAACCAATACAAAAAATTATAATGCATATTAACCAGTGTAGCTGTTAATAATTGATATATGCTGCTAAAATACTCAAATAAGGAAGTTAGGGTTTTTTGTAGAAATAAAATTTAATTAAAAATGCATAAAAATACAGGATTTAAATGGTTAAAAAATATGACAATTATTGAATATTTGATTTTTTTTTTGTGGCTCAAGTTGGTGAAATGCAAACTTTTTTTTCCTAAAAGTTGAAAGGATCATTTAAGTAGAAAAGCACTCAAAGAGCGCAGACTCCACCAAGGCAGGTTTCACTTTTATTTCCATGAGTGCTGGTTCACATCAACCTACAAAATGTCATGTGTCGTATGTGGCAGCTTTGATTGATTGTCCAAGACCAATTTCCTGTGGGACCAATAAACGATGTTAAATCTTGAACTATCTAAGAGGCAGTTAATTTACTGTTTACAGTCAATGTTAAATCTACATGTTTAAAATGATAAATTTACATGTTTAAAATGTTAAATCCACATGTTTAAAATGTTAAATCTACATGTTTAAAATGTTAAATCTACATGTTTAAAATGTTAAATCTACATGTTTAAAATGTTAAATCTACATGTTTAAAATGTTAAAAATCATGTTTAAAATTAGGAATCTACATGTTTAAAATGTTAAATCTACATTTTTAAAATGATAAATCTACATGTTTAAAATGTTAAATCTACATGTTTAAAATGATAAATCTACATGTTTAAAATGTTGAAAATCTACATGTTTAAAATGATAAATCTACATGTTTAAAATGATAAATCTACATGTTTAAAATGTTAAATCTACATGTTTAAAATGTTAAATCTACATGTTTAAAATGTTAAATCTACATGTTTAAAATGTTAAATCTACATGTTTAAAATGTTAAATCTACATGTTTAAAATGTTAAAAATCGACATGTTTAAAATTATGAATCGACATGTTTAAAATGTTAAATCCACATTTTTAAAATGTTAAATTTACATGTTTAAAATATTAAAAATCCACATGTCTAAAATGTTAAATCTTCATCATTACTGTGTAAATCTGTTTATAGCCTGATGTGTTTTTTACAGGATTATTCTGCAATCACTGCTGCCAGTTTATTTATTTTAGGGATTTTTCTTTTTTTTTTCTTTTTAAAGTGTGGGGTCATGATCCAAAAAAAGGTTGGGTTAAACTAACACTAATGATCCACCTTCACCTGGACACACTGGTGTGTTGTTTTCGCAGCTTTGGGTGTTGACTGTGTTTGTGCTTCAGTCAGACTGAGTCATGGTGCTTCACCTGCAGCCAAAAGCACCAAGCTGAGCTCCCATTCCAGTCAAACGCCTCAGCTGTTGTACCGTAACACAGGATGTAATTACCTCTGCATATCCTGCTGGGACTTAGAGGCTGCAGAGTCAGGTGGCTTGTTTTCAATCTGACTGAATATGAACACCAAAGGAGCCCAGGTCAAGGAATCAATGTTCCCCAAAGAAAATTACACAACATATTACTATATAACTTCCCACTGAGGAAATTAAGGAGATACTTACTAGTGCCTGTGTGAGCGGCACAAAGGCTTTATTCTTCTAGTGTAGACGCTGAAGGAAGGATAAATACTGTTCCTTTGGGTTCCTTCATATACATCTGTACTTGAAGAGATTCACACAGATTTATATTTGGTACCAGAGCAGTGCCAGAGGTAAGTATTCCAAGGGTTAGTTTACAAGAGAAATATCATGTCATAATACAAAACTGTTGTGAAAAAGACTTAGAAAGGTGGAAACTCTTTAAAAAAGATTAAAAAATAATGTTATGATAGGCTCAAAAGAAAAATCGAATATCTGCAAACATTATTTTTTCCATCTTCACATCTGCCACCGTGTTTTTCCAGCACATTTTCAGAGTTTCGGATTTGTCGCTGTTCTCCCACTATATTGATTTATTTTCCAGGTTTGAAATCTTGTAAATGCTGCACATGTTGAGAAGAATGTTCTGAAACTGAGATGGGAATGGGTGAATATCTGGTGGATGTGCATTTGTTAAAAGATAAGATCCTTTCTGTTTGATCGTGAAAAATAAAATGCAGATTTTTTTTTTTAAGTAGATACGACTTTTTTTTTCTTTTTTTTTTTTTTAGATTAAATGCGACCGATTTAATTGTGATTGATCGAAATGAATCCAGACTCTGTGATTTAAAAATGTGACAGCACTAATAAATAAATAAATAAACAAACAACCAAAAAAAAAGAGAAACAACAAAAAAGGTTAAATAAATAAGACTTATTAGATAAAAAGGAAAAGAAAAAAGTTGTTTCTGTAGTCAAAGTTGATAGAACTCTTGGATGAACTCTACAAGAATACACCCCCCATTCTCAGTTACAAATGTGTTACCATTTGGAAAGTCTCCCTTATTATGTGAAAGAACATCTTTCAAGCACTTCACTTAAGCCCAAAATAGCAGGTTTTTTAATGTGCTGTTTTCTTTTGTAAAGACTGACTCATTCTAATTGTATGAAATACGTTTTCTACGCGTTCCATCAAAACATTTCAATTCTTAACAAATTACAGGTCAATTCTTTCGTCACTTTAATTAATCAAAGAACACAGATGTTTATTTTAGAGGAGAAACACCATCAGTCATCCACAAACAGGATGGTTCGAAGAAAAACCAAAGCTTCTCCACCTGTAAATGTTCAAACTGTGGAAGATGAAAATACTGGAGCATCATCTCATCTTTTTGAAAATTCTTTGGGGGGGGGGGTAATTTTCCATCGCATTTACTCGACATCATATTGTTTTCAGTCCTGCAATGGAACCTGCAACATGGCGTCTGAGTTATATGGAATATTAACAGATGATGGGAGTTATTTGTGACCTACAGGCAGGTTGTGAAAGAAGAAAACAGGGGTGGGGGGGTTGGAGGTGGGTGGTGGGGGGTAGGTGCTGGCCTCCAAAAAGTAGGGCAACCTGAAACCATATACAAGGTAAGGGGCGTCACAGCCATTTAAAATATGGGGGTGTTCTAGGTTGTGGCCCATGAGCAAAATATTCTGAATCTATAATTGGAAAATTAACGAACAATTATCCATTAATGGTTACATTTTTATATTAAAAAAGTAATATATGGCTGAAAAAAAAACAAACAAAAGTGTGTTTTTCCTCAATTAAACATTTATTCAATTCATAAGTAAAACATTCTGAGATAAAAATAAATAAATAAAATACTAAAAATAATAATAATAAAAATAATAAATAAAAATGTAAAAAATCAGACACTGATTTTACAGACACTGTTCCTCTTTTTTCTTACAAAAATGTTTTGTCCATGTCAGGGGAGACGACTAAAAATATGTTCCTCAGGGGGAACATCAGTGATAAAAGTTCTAGAACCACTGTCTTAGGGTAAATGTCACAGAACAAGACATAGTTTAATTAACTTAGTTTAACAACAGTAACATTTCTCATTACTTACTGGTTAATGACTGTTTGTTAACACTGAGAAGAAGAGCTGTTTACATTACCGCTGAACTGAGGTGCGCTTCATTTACATATGCTGTTGTGCCACCCGGGCGGGTAAACAGTTTAAACCATAGATATTGTAACAGCCCCGAAATGTTATTGATGTTTGTTTGGTGTGATTGTGACGACAGTAACTGTTTATCCTGAAATAAAAAGTAGGTGAGACCAACTCTCCGTCCGTTTCCTGGATCCAGTAACGATACAATATATAAACTCAGGAAAAAGTGGAGGCTATGAAATCATCTGGTTGGAGAAGTGGGGGTGTCGCAATACCCCCATCCCCCATGGCTGCTACACCCATGGTTTTTATCATCTAAAAAATGGGTTTGTATGTCAACAGTCCTTATCGTGGTTTTCTGCAGGATGGTACTGGTGACAAAGTTTACTCCATTAGCAGGTAACCCTTTAAACTGCCAAGAATGTTAACCAAACCTGCCCCAAATGTCACATGACCTCACCAAATGTCACATGACCTCACCACAGCAGGTCCAAAATACAAATGTCAAACAGCTGATCTGAACCTTTATGTGTCATAATTATCCACAGAGGAACCATATTCCATCAAACACAGTCATAGTCCAACAAAAATATCCAAAACAAACAAAAGAAAATGTCCATATGTAGTCTAAAACTACTTAAGGGTAGTTTTAAATAAATAGCATCATTAAATAGGACCCGCCTCCAATATCCCAGTTTTCATCTTAACATTTTCATTTCTAATATAATCAAACACCAACTGTGTGTTATTAAAATGGTTCAAGAACAGCATTCAATTTACTTAAGAAATGTAAAATTGAGTGGAAGTTTAAAGGGTTAATGCACATTCTGTTGCAGCTGTCTGTCTGTCTGTCTGTCTGTCTTCAGGTGTGGTCTATGGTTTGGTGTCAGGCGCTGGTGGAGAGGCCGTCATCAGGTGTCAAACTGTCACCAGGACGCCTGCTGCTGCTGCTGCTGCGTCCTCAACCACACAAATGTCAAACCAGCCTGAAACTGATAGTGAAGAGGAAGAGGAGGAGGAAGAGGAGTCACCAACCAAGAGGCCAAAGAGGGGACGGAGAATGTTTGGACTCCTGTTATAAACAAGCAAAGGCAGAGGAAGAGATGCTGCTCTAGATGAGAAAAACAAGAACTTCCTCACATTATTGTCTGAACCTGTCGAGAAAAAAATTGAAAAAAAACCTGAAGTGAGACATAATAAAAATACATTCACAATCTTCAAATTAACTGTAATGTGAAGGAGGAGGGTGACATTAATAGGAGGAGCATAGTATAAAAGTGCCCCTACTGTCATCATTCCTCTGCACCCACTTACTTCACCCTTCTGGGTCAGTGTCGTCCCACCTTTCCAATGCCAGGTATGAGTGTGTCCCGATTTAACTCTTAAAATATAATTGTTACCCGTGTATTCATTTAGTTTATTTTAGCGTCACAGTGTGATGGAGCTCCATGATGTTCTCCGTTTGCCAAGTGGGGGTTGGGTTTGGCTTTTTGTCACCCCTTTATCCTCAATATTCTGTTTTCTATGCAATTGTACGACTCTAATTTGATTTTTAACTGACATTTCAAAGGAAATAAAATGAAGACTCTCTTAACAACTACACAATGTAGCACAATGAAATAAATAATTGGGACATATGAGTAACAGGGTCAATTATGTTGCAGCAATGTGGGTATGTGAAGGTCAAAGGTTGTTATAATTACACAAAATTCTTTATTTGTATTTGTTTTGTTTTTAGTTTACGCCTGACGGAGCTAAAAGACAGAGTTAATATGTGGAACCTCTCAGTCTTTGTTTGTTTCCAACGTGCACTTTATGGTGCGACACCGCCTACTACAGGGGTGTCAAACTGTGGTCCTCGAGGGCCGGTGTCCCGCATGTTTTAGATGTTTCCCTCTTCCATTACACCTGGAGGCCATTGCATCATTATCAGTCTGATGAGGAGCTGATTATTAACTCTTTAAGTGTCAGTGCTGATGCATTCTGAATGGATGATTCTGAAAAATTCAACCATTTTCCTTTTAGTTTTGTGCATAAATGTTATTTTATTTTAACATTTTTTAAAGGCAAAATTAAAATTGCAGGGACCAAATTTCAATAGTAGTTTTCTTTCCACATTATTTGTCATTTTGTAAATATTTATTCGTTTTTGTTGCTCATTTTGTTTATTTTTCTACATTTAGTTTTTTTTATTGTAGTATTTTTCTTTGATTTTCTGCCATTTGTGTCTTACTTTGCTCATGTTACTAATTATTTTGTTAGTTCTCAGGAGTTAAAGGGTTAAACTGAATCACATGGAAGAAGGAAATATCTAAAACATGCAGGACACCGGCCCTCGAGGACTGTAGTTTGACACCTGTGGCCTACTATACTAGGTATTTTCGCACCCTTACCTCCTTCCTTTTGTTCTGTATGTGTGTAGAGGAGGTAAGGGGCCATGTATTTTCCTAAATTTCTGTTTCGGCTTCTAAAATACTATTTTGGGTTAATTGGCTATTTCAAACTTTGGTAATTCATATTTATATATAATTTGGTCTGTTTAGGGGTGTGTGTTTTCTGTCAGGTATGTCGTGTTCTTTTTGTATTTTAATGTATTACCTCCCTTTTGTACTGGATGTGTGTAGAGGAGGGGCGTGTGTTTTGTGGATCCACTGACCGAGGGATTCGTGTGTTTTCTGTCAGGAGCCCAAAAATAAAGACTGTCTCCAAGTGGTTATGTGAGGGTCTCATTGAATATTAACACACACACAACGCAGAGTCGGACACCACTGGTCCTGGGTCTACCCCAGGTGGCGTTGTCAGTGTTTGTTTTAAGTTAAATTGAATGACGTTTTCTGTAATTTTGTTGACATACCACAGCTATGTTAAATGTTATTTTAAAACACTGACACTGTTTATATAGGACTACATCATCTGCAAATGCTGATTATAACACTCAATTGAAGTTGCTTTTCCGTTGACCCTCAAATTATGCAAATATAACTTGCTATTAAAAAAATTTACCGAAGGGAAAAAGGATAATTTTGACAAAATCCTCGTTTATCAATTAAATGTTTTAGCGTTGACAACAGGTGGCTTTTCAGGTGTGTCCCAAATTTGTATATTACACAAAACTTACAATGCAGAACTTTTTTTTTGCAACTACAGTCAGGTGAATTAAAAAAAAACAGATGTTAACTGACATTAGAAGTAAAGAAGAAGAGTTTTAAAAGAAACATACCAGAAAACTTTTTTATTTAATAGGGGTAATATACTATAATAACTACATATCCTGAAGGAAATGTAACCATTACTTGTCATTGTAATTAGTTTGTAATTTAAAAAGATATTAAAAAAAAAAAAAAAAATATATATATATATATATATATATATATATATACATATATATATATATATATATATACATATATATATATATATATATATATATATATATATATATATATTACATTTAGTAAATATAGGTAAAGTTTTGCACATATATCCAATGGAAAAAAAAGACTCGTAATCTCCTTTGGTGATTCTAATACAAAGACTTGACTTATTAAATCACAGGTAAAATAAAATCTAATAATTTAATCGTGGTCTGTTAATATGTGTGACTCACTTAATAATTCAACCTAGAAAATAAAACATTCTTGCCACAGCTCTGACAACTGGACTTATTTGTCATCTTAGAAGTTAAACACATGGATATTTTTTACCCTTTTTTTCTCCAGCATAATTACTCAAAATGCGTTGAATCGTTCCCAAACATATGATTGACTCAGTATTTACCAGAGTGGAGAAACACTGGCAACATGATCATTAAGGTTTGTTAGAGAAAAATGAAAGCTGCTCGACCTGCACAAAGTCAAAGCAGTAACTGTAAGCATAATGTGAAAGGAGGAATGTTGAAAATGCTGATTAATTTGTATTTGGGTTTGTTTTATATAATAAGTAATTAATAACATACACATGCAAAGTTATCATTTGTTATTGTGAAGTCATTTTTAGATAACACTGGTTGAAGTAAAATGTTTGCAGAATAAAAGTAGTGAAACTCTACCAAGTTTGAGTCACTGATAAAGAAAAATTAAGTAAAAATGCTGTTTGGCTCTTTGTATAAAGAAGAATAATGACACTGGTCTACAAGTAAAATGCTTCCGGAATAAAACTAATACAATTTTACCAATTTTATGTTAGTGATAAAGAAAACTCAAGTCTTAAATGCTGGTTAATTCTAGTTTCCAGGATAAGTCTTGGGTCAAAATGTGACATTTTTAGAATGAATAAGAGAATAGTTTTTACAGGGTTCTCGCCAGCGCATTTCAGCCGTCAGTTCAAAATGTTACGTTGTGTTTAGCACCGTTACGCTGTCAACTTAAAATAATACGCTGTGATTAGGGCCACTACACTTCCTTTCAAGTTGTGGGATTGTGTTTTGAGCACATTTACTTATGTAATATTTCCATATTGATGTGAGAAAACATCTTCATTGCGGCAGTCTGTGCTATGAAAGAGTTATTTTGACAGATAACACCATGTACGTTTGTTTTTATTGACTGGGTGCTTATCTCGGTTAATTTATGTTTGAATCAAACTGAATTAAATCGGTTTGAATCGAATCATTCACTCATTTTTAAGAATCACCCTGAATTGGATCATAGTCTGTGAATCAAGATTTGAATCAGATCATTTTGTGAGTCAAAGAGTCGCACCCCTGGTGCATAGTGACCTGAATCACAAGCATTTGGAGCATCTGCATGAAGCTCATTGGCTGACACCTGGGCCGACCGCTCACCAGATTTAATGAAGCCTATTGTGCATGGGCCATGCACTTGGGCCATCCCAGTTAACTGAGCAGGTTGTCCAGTAACTGAAGGGTTGGTGGTTCGAATCCTGTCCTAGTCGGTCCATTGTGTCATTGGGCAAAGACACTTCACCCTCTTTGCCTCCACAGTGTATAAATGCGTGTGAATGTTCGGTGGCGGTCAGAAATGGCTGCCACGCTTCTGTCAGTCTGCCCCAGGGCAGCTGTGGCTACATATGTAGTTTACCACCACCAGAGGGTCTATGTGAGAGCGAATGAATAATGGGTCACTAATGTGAAGTGCTTTGAGTGGCCAAAAAAGCACTATATAAAGCCAATCCATTCACTTTACAGGGTCTTTCTAATGGAATATTTACTAATCCATTGTTTACGAGCATATATGTGGAATAACACACCATCATATATATTAAAAATATGAATAAACCAGCACTAAAGTCATTAGTTTTCTGATTCATCTTATTAAAGTATGTAACATTTAACACATGTAATGTCTGAAGCAGATACTTTCCAAAAATGTCTAGTGTAGTGTAGTACTGGATTACATTGATAGATTTTCTATTAACACGTACTCAAAGCACCTACAGTGGGTCCATTATTCATTCACTCACACGTTCACACTCCAGTGGTGGTCAACTACATCTGTATCCACAGCTGCCCTGGGGCAAACGGACGGAAACGTGGCTGCCAATTCACACCTACGTCCCCTCTGACCACCAACGAACATTCACACATATTCATGCACCAGTGTGAGCCTGAGCCATGGGCGCCCCCATACAGATGTAGGTTTGGGTTAAAAAGTCAAAGTCTGAGAATGAATGAGAGACGTATTTTACTCAAAACAGCTACCAGATCTACTTGAAAACACTGTCTGCACATTACAATACATTCTAGTTCTATTCTTTTTTAATCGTATTAATCACAAGGTTGGATTAATTTAGATTAATCATGATCAAAAAACTTGATCCCAGTTGACTGTTCTCTTGGGGTTTCCCTCACATTTCCAAAAAAATACACAAAAATATACTAACAGTCAAAAACTCCACTAAAATTCAACAAAAAAATAAGGAGCTATCAAATTTCAAAACATATTCAAAATCTCTTCTAAAATAAAAAAAAACACAAAAATTTTAATATATAAAATATATACAAAAGTAGTAATATATACTATGCAATAATCATGCTTATTCAACATCTTCAACAGTTTCAATTCAACAACTTGAAAAGAATAACAACTGCTCCATTTAATTGTGTTAAAATTTGTAATCAGATTAATCGTGATGATGGTTTAATCTATGTTAATGTGTTAATTTGGGCAGCTCTGCTATATATATATATATTAATGTACATAAACTAATATAAATGTTTAACCTTTAAAACATGGGTTCAAACTGACCCATTAACATAAGAGATGGAAACAGAAAGTGAAAAGAAGAGGAAGGTTAATACGACTTCATTGTATACATTGAAAACATCTATTTTCCAATTCATCTAATTAAACATTTAAGGCATTTAATCTCTAAGGCTGATACTTTATAAAAACAAAACAAAACAAAAACAAAACACCAGTGTGATTCATAAACTGCTGGGATATTACTGAGTTACATTCCACCACTGAAATTAGGAAAAATTATCCCATATGATAATCATTTTACTCAGACCAGTAAAAAGACTCTGTAACTCATTTCCCAGCAGGAAGAATGGGGTCAGTACTTTTAATTCCTCAAAGGTTGAAGCCGGTGGTCTTGAAACCAGTAAAATTATCTTAGCGTTTACACAATGAAGACAAAATTAGTAAAAACCATAGGCGTAATTGGAAAAATGAGAAGTAGACTCAATAAATATTCACTTCTCATATAATTCTATCATTCTTCCATACCTAAATGGTGAAGCAAAATTATAGGAGAACAATTACTACTCAAACATCCATTTTGTTTTTTTAAGTTAAATATTATTACTGCAGAATGTTATGTGTCAAATGAGTCATATTTACTGAAAATACATGATCTTGTTGATCTTAATACAGTGGCGGTGATGTACAAGGAACATGGTAACGTTCTCCCTCCAAGAGATGTGTGAATGTAACCCACCAGAGGTAAGCACTTACCTCTGGTGTGAAGATAAAGGTTCATTTTAAGCATGTTGGTTAATTAAAAAAAATATTAGTTGGAAGTACTTAAAAAGAAGAACATGTAACAGCAACTTAACATTGGGGTTAGTAGGGCTATTTCTGAAACTTTGACTAATAATAAAAATAATAATAATAATAATAATAATAATAATAATAATAATAATAATAATAATAATAATAATAATAATAATAATTATTATTATTATTATTATTATTATTATTATTATTATTATTATTATTATTATTATTATTATTATTATTATTATTATTATTATTATCTTTATTTGTATAGCACCTTTCATACAAACACTGTAGCCCAAAGTGCTTCACATTGATTAACCTGATTATATAAAATTTCAATAAATAAAAAATAAAATTACAAGAGTACAGATAAACTGATTATACCACACAAACTATAAGGAATATAAAGAACAACAACTTAATATATTTAATTATTATGAACGTTTGGGTTTACAGTGTGGAGTGGGAAAGCCATCCCGCCACCCTTGGGGTGTTGGAATCAAACCCAGGACCTTCCTTCTGTGGGGCACAAGTGCTATCCACTGCATCACCACATCGCCATGGCAACTGTGAAGATATTTCTTTATTTATTTTGCTTTCTTCACTTGACGTGATGAATCAATTGTGAAAAGTGTTGTTCCATGAGGGCTTTGAACTGGACATTTGGTGAAATTGCACGTGGGAGTGTGTTGAAAGTACAGATTAGTTTGTTTGTTTGTTTGTTTGTTTATTTATTTTCCTTTTACTTGGGGATTTTTAGTGCAGTGGTTGCTTTTATGAAAATCATGAGGTTCGGAGTGTTTGCAACATTCGTCAGATTACACTATTCTACTTTTTTTTCTTCAAGCATTAAATGTGTTAAATCTTACATACTTTAATAAGATGAATCAGAAAACAAATGACTTTAGTGTTGGTTAGTTCATGTTTTTAATATATATGATGGTGTGTTATTCCACATATATGCTGGTTTATATACATGTATACAATGGATTAGTAAATATTCCACTAGAAAGAACCTGTAAAGTGAATGGATCATAATGTACAGACAGTGTTTTCAAGTAAATCTGACACTAATATTCCTTTGGACTAAAACATATTCTCTTGTTCATTCTAAGAATTTCACATTTCGACCGCAGACTTATCTTGGAAACTTGAATCAACCAGTATTTAAGACTTGACTTTTCTTTATCAGTAACAAACATGTGGTCAAACTTCATTAGTTTTATTCCAGAAGCATTTTACTTGTAGATCAGTGTTAGTGGATGTGACACCAGTTGGATATTTGAATAGATTCCTCAGCCTGATAACATTCATGAGCAGCTTCACAGACCCCTTTACTCTTATTCATTTTATCCTGTCCAAGTTAAACCCTAGCGCTGCTGTTCTGCTCCTCTGGTGTGGGCGTTACACCTAATGTGGTACATATGTACATACTCTGCGTTTATCTGAGCAGAATGAAGCAAATGTCACATAGGCCCAGTGGTTACATACGCCTGTAAAATATTCAGGAAGACAGACAATGGGAACAGTGAGAGATAATTCTTTCAGTGTGTCCTGGGTCTGCCTGGGGCCTCCTCCTGTTGGACATGGTGAAAACACCTCACCAGGGAGCCACTGCAGATCAACTCATGACTTACATTCACTACTAAAGTCTACCTTAATGCTCACACTGAGTCTGTGTCTTTCCACTTGTGGCAGCGAAATATATTCCCTAATAAGTTACCAGAGCTGTGATACAGAGAATACAGCATATTAGTGATATAGTAGTAGTAGTAGCAGTACTAATAGTAGTATAATAGTAGTATAGTAGCAGTAATAGTATCGTAGTAGTAGTATAGCAGTAGTAGCAGTAGAAGTAGTAGTAGTAGTAGTAGCAGTAGCAGTAGCAGTAGCAGTAGCAGTAGCAGTAGTAGTAGTAGTAGTAGTAGCAGTAGCAGTAGCAGTAGTTGTAGTAGTAGTAGTAGTAGTAGCAGTAGCAGTAGCAGTAGCAGTAGCAGTAGCAGTAGCAGCAGTAGTAGTAGTTGTAGTAGTAGCAGTAGCAGTAGTAGTAGTAGTAGTAGTAGTAGTAGTAGTAGTAGTAGTAGTAGTAGCAGTAGCAGTAGCTGTAGTAGTAGCAGTAGCAGTAGTAGTAGTTGTAGTAGTAGCAGTAGTAGTAATAGTAACAGCAGTAGCAGTAGCAGTAGCAGTAGCAGTAGTAGTAGTAGTAGTAGTAGTAGCAGTAGTAGCAGTAGCAGTAGCAGTAGCAGTAGCAGTAGCAGCAGTAGCAGTAGCAGTAGCAGTAGCAGTAGTAGTAGTAGTAGAAGTAGTAGTAGCAGTAGTAGTAGTAGTAGCAGTAGTAGTAGTAGTAGTAGCAGTAGTAGTAGTAGTAGTAGCAGTAGTAGTAGTAGTAGTAGCAGTAGTAGTAGTAGTAGTAGCAGTAGTAGTAGTAGGAACACTGTAAACCTGAATAAGTTAGCAGAACTCCAAAAATTTAAGGCAATCGATTGCCTCAATTATTTTAAGTTGATGAAATTTAAAAAATTCTATTTTCCAGAACTTAAAATGTAGATGTTTATTAAAGTATACTTAAATGAAAACATGACTTATTAACTTAGTATTCTAAGGTTCTGTCAGTCCTACTGGGACACTAAGTCAAGGCTCAGTGTCTTTGTCCAAGGACACTTGGACATGTGGACAGACAGAGCCGGGACGGGACAATAGAAATAACATTTAATGACTTTAATCCACTAAGTTGTACCTCATCTATATTTTTAATTTATGTTCATTTATATCCACAATAGTTCACCTTAATGGAGAGTCACTTTTGAACCCCCTAGTGGTCATTCTAGGAACTGCAGTTTTTACACTGAGCATGAGCCTCATCATTCAGCTGTGGAGGTTGTTAGTCATTTCAAGTATTTCTCACTGGTTTTCTTTGTACTGTGGTAATGACTGGATTTCATTTGTGGCCCAGAGTTACATAATATATGTCTGAGTTAAACCATGACTGATTGTTTTAGCTTTTTCAAGGGTGTATTGTTCCAAACAGATTAAGTTTGTCATGTTAATAAGGTTTGGTATCGTTGAAACAATAACTGCTGACTGGTACTGTATCGGCCAATTAGCCACAACTGGCAGACAGTGATAGTTCAACTGAATGGATTTGCATATGACAGCTGGATTAAATCTGCTGCTGGTTTAGTGTTTGAGTGGTCGGTTTATTTTTCACTGAGAGAAAATTGAGAACGGCTATATTTAGAAGTTGTGAACAGTGCAATAGCTGTCTTAAAAGAATACACAGCTGTTGTGTGGATTAAAAAAAAAGTCCACAGATGTATAATTGGATGGAAGAGTAAAATGGGTCTGCAGTGGAAAAACACAGGCAGTGATTGGAAAACACCACAGGCTCTACAGAGAGGTGCATGACACAGCATGATAAAAAATAATAATAAAATTGAACAAGGAGACTCAAAACATGTCCACATCTGAATTTAGATTTTGAAAAGATTAAAAGTTTTTAGAAATAACAGTTTTTTAAAAAATCACCAATCTCCAAGTGGTAAAGGAAGGTTCCTCGGTGCAGCCGTGCTTCTCGTTCATGGCAGGAAGTGCCAGTCAAACCACAGGAATGCAAAGCACTACAGCAGACATGGTTTTCCACACAAAGACATTTAGAGCGAGGGTATGTGTCTACGTGAGAAAGAGGGGGTGTGGGGGTCAAAGTGCTGTAATCACATGGACATCCAGACTGAAACTGACTCACTGATTCAGACTTGGCACACACAGCAACAGACAATAACACAACTTTCATGTAATAATGGGCAGTCATAACAACAACAATGAGAGGTGTATCTGAGAAGGGGATGCAAACCCAGTGCAAGGACAGTCTCTTATCAAGATCCATCTGTAATCAGTGCCAAAACCACATGAACACAGATGTACACTGTCGGGTTCCTGCTTGTTTGTACAGACTCCCCTCATAAACACAAAACTAAAATGTTAGTCTGGTCTGTTTGAGAGGAGATGGTAAAGGCTGACGTCAAGAGAACAACTGATGCACACAGTAAACTGCCAAGTGAGGTCACCAGGAGGCTGTTGGATGTGTAAAAGTACAGGAAACCTTTGTGATGTTGTCCACTGGTTTATGAGCTACTGTTGTAAAGCTTGTTTTTCTGCCACCTTCATATATATATATATATATATATATATATATATATATATATATATATATGCACCAGAGGGAGCATGTGAGAGTGAATGAATAATGGAACACTAATGTGAAGCGCTTTGGGTGCCTTGAAAAGCGCTATATAAATCTAATCCATTATTATTATTATATATATATATATATATATATATATTTATTTATATTTAATTTTACCTTTATTTATCCAGGCAAGTCATTAAGAACACATTCTTATTTACAATCATGACCTATAATGATAACGATGGAGCTAGAGAACAATAGGGATGAAACATGTCAAATTTATATTTATATACTGAAAACACACGTAACACCAAATTGCACTGTGATGCTTTCCACCATCAAGTAACTTTTGCTCATTGATAAGTATCAAGACAAACAGTTCCACACTAATTACACTGACCTACAATTTTTAAAAAGTATCTGCTTCAGACATTAAATGTCTAAATCTAAATCAGAAAATAAATGACTTTAGTGCAGGTTAGTTCACATTTTTAATATACATGATGTTGTGTTATTCCACATATATGATGGTTTATGTACATGTATACAATGGATTAGTAAATATTCCACTAGAAATAACCTGTAAAGTGAATGGATCATAATGTGCAGACAGTGTTTGGAAGCAGGGCTGTGCAGAGACCTTTAGTGGTGCAAGGGCTCAATTCAAAAATAAGGGGGTGGGGGGACATGTAAAACAACATTTTCAAACAAGTGAACTTTATTTAAAACTACAATTCAATAATTTCTGTGTGTGTGTGTGTGTGTGTGTGTGTGTGTGTGTGTGTGTGTGTGTGTACTGATTTTAAGACAGTATTTTTTTTTCTCTATTTCTGGGCCTCACATGTATGAGCAAATTGTCAGGAATCTAAAGGACATTGGAGAGGTTAATAACTGTTGGTAGATGGCAAACAACTTCAGAAATACATTACCAAAACCAACTGGTCTATATTAACAAACAACTAATAAAGCAACACTTTATAATATAATATAATATAATATAATATAATATAATATAATATAATATAATATAATATAATATAATATAATATAATATAATATAATATAATATAATATAATATAATATAATATAATATAATATAATATAATAATTTTATTTCTCTGATGCAGGTTACAGTTATAATTGGTGTGTCTACATTTATATAAACTAGTGACTATTTTTACTGGAATCTGTCAGGGGAGAAGGTTTTTCTCCTTCTGTAAATGGACCAGATTCAGCCAAAGCAGTGGTAACATTGCATAACTTTCATAACAACAATAAACAATAATAAGTTCATTACACATGTATGATCTTGCCAGCAGAAAGAGACCTTGTCCACATGGATCCATCTGGGGCTTGTTTTGACTGCAGGACCTGGCAGAGGTAGATGTGTCCCCTTGGATTTCAACTGGAGCAGGTCTGAGAGGAAATACCACTGGAACAGAGTGTCGGCAGGCATGCCTGGCCTCTGACAGTCTGGATGAAACACTCCAGCTCAGCTGCAGGCTGATGGGAGCAGAGTGAGGACGAGGCAGGCATTAGCAGTGTGTTGCTGAAAGCCCTCAAGTACAAGAGCGGGGATTTCTCAAAGCAATCCCATAGGTCCTTTATATAGGAAGGGGCCGCGTATCACGTTGCCCTCCTGCCCACCTTGTTCTCGGTTTCCTCTAAATGCAGTCACACACACCCAGACAGGAGAGGCCCTTGAAGACCTTCCAGCTTCAACATTTGGCCAGTCTGGAAATAATTAAAGAGGGGAAAAAGGTGGATGAGGTGGTCAGACCAATTTTCCCAGAGTCAGTGAGACCCACCCAAACTCTGCACCGTCGTACTCTTAGTTCTTTCCCCACAATCCCCCTGTGACACCATTCCTCGTCTCCTGGTTCCCTCCTCAACATCACACCATCGGTCTTGTCTCTAACTCGGGGACTCAGCTCTGTTTCCACAAGTTCTAAAGCAGATTCACTTCAAAGTATATTCTCATCCAGACACATTGGTACCTGCTGAGGCTGGACTGAAGATGTAACTACAAGCTGCCACATTAAGACTCACAAATCCAGTCAGATACTCCAATATCATTGCACCAAGATCTGTTTGTGCCATTTTTTCACTTGTGTTTTGGAAAGTGACAATGGCTTGGACCGTTCATTTTTATTTCTACAACTATAATTGATTGATGCTCAAGTATATTTAGGACTTAAAAGGCATTGAGTTACTTTAGAGGGTGTTTGGGGCAATTTTTCTACTAATGTGACTGGAATCACACAAACTGTCAGCTGTCTGTTGTCAAAAATCGGCAACTCGATTTGTCCAGAATGATCACGTGTTGTCCCGAAACGTCATTTTCTGACTCCGTTCTGAGGAAAACAGTTCACCGCGCAATCGCTCGGTGCGAAGTGTTGACAAGATTTTAAGGCGAGAACTTTTTTCGCTACACTTACAAGTCCTCATTCTTAATTTTAAAGGACACATTTTGTAGTTCTGAGACGCTGGAGCGAGAAGAAATGAAAACGATGTTCACCTAAATGGCCTGATCTATGTTTCTTTTTTCAACAAGTAATGCCTGTGGATGCAATGATGGCGTATTTTGACAGTTATGTCACTTGTGGGAAATCGTATTCATACCAAAGAAAGACTAGCTGTAATTTTTGTAGTCGTACTTGTAATTAAGCCTTCGCTGCGGACTACGTCAGCGCAAGGCCTATTGAGTTTTTGAAGTTGTACTTGTAATTTTTGACAAATATGTACAGGTATCCAATCTGTGGACATGAATATATTGGCAGCCATCTTACACCATAGTACAGAGTCCAGAATTTGGTGCTACGCCCCTGACGACCAATGACTCATTAATAACATAGAATGAAGTTGTATAGGGAAAATATAGAGACACTCATATTAACTGGTCTGATGACAGATTTGTAATAAGGTTACAGATGTAAAATTGTTCTTTTTGTTTTGTTTGTAAATGAGCCTCAGGAACGACAGTGACGTCTTAGAGACTGATTTCGGTTTCCCCCAGACTCACTTTGGTGGCAAAATCTGGAGCCATGCGTGTCTGCACTGATTTCAGCTGTCTAAACTTTCTACATCATGCGAACACACACATTCCCTGCATCATCAGGCATGACCCACATCTGTAACCCATTGCACTTGTTAATTAGTCCGAGGTGAACCCTATGGAAAATACGACACAAGAAACAGGAATGTAAACATGACCAAAGGGAACTCCCATCTCAGTGGAGCAGTTCACGTGGTTGTGGTTCTTATCAGACAGAAATTTAGAATCTCATTAAAGTCTATATTTAATTCATATCCACATATCATTCTACGTAAGTAATGGTACATTCTTTATTGTATTGTGTTTTTATTATATTGTTTCATTTAACGATTAGCTAAATTATTTATTTTTCATTTGATTTATTTGAAGTAATAATTAACCTGTTCTGAAGTTTGAACATCCAGGAAAATTAGTTACAAAAATGTTTTTCAGCATGAACCTTTTTCTGCTAGTCTTAATGAGTGTAATAAACATATAGTTGATTACACTCAGTCAAACTGGAAGTGTAAGAAACGTCAGACTATTTCTTTCTTTACAACTGGAGACATATTAAGTTATATTTCAATGTTTGTTTTATATGCTGGTCTTTGAACAATAATAAAGTTGTGAAACATATAAAAAAATTAATTATTATATTTATTACGTTTTTCAATTATTTTAACATAAAATACACAAAACAATACAATACAACAAAAGAAACTGCCAGACTAAATAAACAAAAGAAAACAAAAAAAAACCCAACTGTCCATATCAGACTGTGAAGTTTAACAAGATGCAGAAATTTGACATTGAGCCACAAAGGCATATAATTTATTTATTTTTTTTAAATAAAAAATTTGTATCTTATCCTAATTGAGCAATTTCCTGTTAGAGGTAAGAAACACAATTTCACTGAAAATTGATAGAATAATTAGTAAGGGAATTAGTACACAGTAAATTTTTCAGTGTTAAATCAACACTTAGAGAGTTTATTTAACTTCTTCTAGAGTGTATTTGGTCCCATTGTCTCCAAATTAACACTGCAAAATCTACAGTGTAATGAAATATTAATAATATTTGTTGGGATTTTTACCTCACCCTCTGAAGGGGAGAGGGGTGTTGTGTTTGAGTCAGTTTGTTTGTTTGTTAGTTTGTGTACAACATAAGTCGAAAACTTATGAACTTATGGACAAACAAATTATTCGATTTTGGTGATGATCGGGGGGTCGTCTGCCTTGGTGGAAGTCTGTGCTCTCAGAGTGCATTTTGTTTTTTCTAGTTTTTTTTTCCCGACACCTTTTGTATAAGTTTACATGCACCGGGTTAAATTGACCCAGGAACACCATTACTGTTTCTGACAAATGAACAAATGAACAGGAGAGTTAAGGTGATAAAGGGAGGTCTCTATATGAATACATTAAGCTTTTGACCTCCCTTGCACTGCTATATATTTCATTCATATTTATAATTGGTTAAGTATTTGTTATCTTTTTAAAGAAAGAAAGAAAGATTTAGATGTTATACACACATATTTCCCATTGTAATGCATTGAAGGTGATGTCGTGCCTCTTTTTTAAATAATAATAATAATAATAAAAAGATCCAATATATTGTAAAAACTGACAAAGATCTCAAAGTCATGTCAGTAACAGAAAACAAGACTTAGACTGTGTCAACAAAACATCAATGTGTCACATTTTTGTAGGGATGTGCCACGTGCATGTTTCAGTAACATTTGCCACATTGAATAACATGTGACTCATTTGTTTTACCCATCTGGGTTAGTTGAGTCAGAATTTAAGAGCATAGGTATATTTTTGTCTGGAAAACTCTCTAAATATAAGAAAGTAACCCTGGTGTTTTGTCAAACTTTGATGAAACATCCTGGAATATACAGTAAATTATATAAAAGGAAGTACAACAACATTCGAGAGAAAAATACCAGTTACATGACATGTTAATGTTTAAATATTGATTCATGTTAAATTATTATTAGTAATAGACAATATTGTGTGACTGTCCTCTGACATGATTTTGTGGCTCATGTTGTCTAACAGAAACTACACACGTAAAGGTTTACTGCCCCCTGTTGGCAGTGTCTGTAGTCACTGTATCCAATGAGGAGCTGGAACAAACTGAAGAGGAATCACTGTTTCCAAAATATACTTGTCATTCATTTTAAGTAAGGAAATGGGAGTTTCTAAACCTGTATATCGCATGTATTGAATATTGTACACAAAACATCTGGTAGTTTAATGTTTTCATATGAGATATGATTTAAATTCATATGAAATATCACCTGGATTATGGAGGCTGTCATCTATATAAATACCTGAATCACATTTATATACACAAAAGTCACATTTGTAGTCGTATAAGCCTCACATAAGCAGGTTTTCAGTTTTTTTTTAATTATTATTTAATTATTGATCTCAGACAAAGAAAGATGCAATGTAGGGACAAACATGAGAGCTGCAGAAATGAAGAAGCTGTTTTACTGATACACTGACTGCCTGATGAATGACAACTCTTAGGAAATTGTTAAATCTTTGTTCATTCATTGGTTAAGTGCAGGGGGTGAAAGTAGGTATTGTCACTCGTACCTGAACTAATTTTCACCAGTCTATGATGTTGAGAAATGATCTGTCTGAGACATTAAATCCACTAAATTTGACTTAGTATAATAATGTGAATTGGAAAACAAATTACTAAAGTGCCGGTTACCTTATGTATCTGATAAAATTATATTATTATAGAAGCAAATGTCATCAGATATTGAATAGTTGTATATTGCAAGATTTCAATGGTTGTGTTTTGTAATTATATTATGAAATAGAACTATTCAAAAACTATTTCAAACAAAAAATCTAATTATGGAATACAACTGTTTAAAAAATTCAGCTATATTAAAAAAATGCAAAATATATCTATTCATTATCTATACCACACATTTTCTTCCACATACACATACACATTCACATACACATACACATACACACATACACACGTCAATTTATAAATAAATCTTCCACAAGAAAGAATCTGAAAAATTAATTTATTGTAATATGCAGACAGTGTTTCTGAAATAGATCTGGAGACTCTGAGACAAACACTCCTTTTGAGTAAAACACAGTCTTACTTTTATTCTGGAGGTATTTTGCTTGTGGATCTGTTTTTTTTTTAGTTATTTATTTCACTGAAAATGCAATATACATGAATAATGGCAGCCTTTAAACCCGGGATAACACAAAAAAGCATCAAGCGCTTGTTTCCATTGTGGTTTGTCATAAGATGGCGCAGTAATATTTCTCAAAGGCGGCAACTGTCATGTAAACGAAACAGAAGAAGAAAACGTGTGACGTTGCACGTTACGTCATGTACCCGGAAGTTCAATATTTTGACGGCTGGGCAAGAATCAGTAGGCGTATGTGGTCATTTTAACCAGCCTAAAAAGCAAGTATCTTATTCTACTATATAATAACTCTTTATCTTTATGGATAATATGGTAATATTTCAATGTGTATATAATATTAGTTGTTTAGCTGTTTAGAGACTGTTGTTTATCCTTTAAACTAAAAGCTGATAAGTTAGCGTCATTTAGCTAAAAGGCTAACAGCTGAGCAGAATGGTACAGAAACTTTCCGAAGCAAAGGGATGATAAATAGAAAAAGTGTGGACGAATGTTTTCACCTCAACTTATTATACAAGTCATGGTAACAGTTCTTTCTCTGAATTGTCTGACTGACCTTTTGTCTTTTTTACGTTAATATTTCAGCTTGAATGATTCGACATTATCTTGCTAACTTGTTAGCTGGCTAACAGACCAACTAGATAAGCTTTATCTCTGTCGTCAATAAAACAACGACAGTCGTATTACCTCAGAAGGTTAATGGGAATAAACAGGTCTTCCTATAACATGGAAACAAACAAAGCTATAAACAGACCAAATGCAGCTGCCTGTCGTCATGATATCAGGGTTGATATCAGCATGTTTTCATATTTGTCACATTATGGACATTTTAATAGATAATTCTTATTTAACTGCCGTACAAACATTTGTTATCAACGGTATTCATGTGTATTCTGTTTGTATTGTTGTGCTGTAAGTCTTATATTCGATTTAATTACATACATCATCCTTACCAAAGTAGTAGAGGCATGTGTTGGCACTGGCAGAGGATTTTTGAGCATGACGTTAATATACAATTGTAGAAATGTTGAGCCATGTACAAAATCAACATAAGCTGCAGTGATGCTAGTTCTACTTTTAGCTCACAATAAAAGATTAACATGGTGCAATTAAATAGTGTTTTTATGAGAGGTCCAGAAATAAAAGTACTAGTAAAACAATTTTAAAAGCTATATAAAAAAAATGACAAAATCGTTGTTGCTTATGAAACATACAGGTTAATGGAGAGAAATATTTAAGAAAAAATATTGTTAATGAAACTTGTAAAATAACATTTATTCATTTGTGATGACAAGACTACTTGTTTTATTCTTGTTATTGATATATTTCATGACAGTCATCTTGCAATGGTAGACAGTTATATGAAGGTTTGTTTTGTTTTGTTTTTTTTCATTATTTTTTCCACAGCTAAGGTAAAACTCGTCGATAGACATGTCGTACGGCAAAGGAGAGGGCTATCGCTCTGTCCCACGGGACTTCAACTCACTCATACAGACATGCAGCTCCAACATCCAGAAGATCACACAGAACAGTAAGTGCTTTACTGTTTATTATCATAGACCTTCTTCCACAGAGTCAATTTTCACTGTGATATTTTTATTAATTAAATTAGGATTTATAATGATTGATGATTTCTTCGTGTAATTTATTTATGTATATATTTTACACAGCAAGTGGTAACATGAGGAGTTATTAATGAGAGGTTGATTACATCCCTTGGTGCTCTTGTTTCTGTGAAGTATGGGTGGGACTGGGATTACCTGTAAATTTAACAAAGGTATCCTCAGGTGACCTCAGGGGTAATGGACACCTCCCCTGTCATATAGTTTAACTGTATCTAAAACTCATTTATCTGGGTCTGGGTTTCATGGCCATCAGCCTTAGCAGAAAAGCCCAAACAGCCCTCTCCTTTTCTACTGTCATCAGCTCTTCTGAGGGAACCCTGAGGTGTCCCATTTCCAACTCCTTTTTCTCAAGTTCCTCATTTAGAAATCTGTCAGTTAACTGACTCACCTCCTTATCCTAAATAAAATTGCCAATGTCAGTAACTGTGTAGATTAGTTTACCAGGTGAAACATTATCCCTAGGTCATAACTCAGAACTTAAAGGAGTTGGGTTTACTCTTAATAAGGAATTTCCTGTGTACGCCTCTAAATCCCGTTAGGCACTATCTCCTTTCCTGTGTTTATTATCCTTTATCTTGTAGACAACTTTCCAGCAACTCTGAACTGTTTCGAAACCTGTTCTGTTAACATATGATATGACATATGAGAGTATAGTAGACACATAAGAGGTTTACATATCCCAATTGACTTTCAAATATTTTGGGACATTTTTCAGAGAATATGATTGATAGTACAAAAACCTGTCTTTCACTTGTACTTCATGCTTTGGTGAAGCCATTTATTATTATGTTTTAATTATACTGATAACTGAAACTGTCCATATTACCCTGATCAAAAGTTTCCGTACCCTTCATACTCCACATTGGGCAGCACAGACGTGCAGTGGTTAGCACTCGTGCCTCACAGCAAGAAGGTCCCTGGTTCAATTCCAACACCAGACCTTCCTTTGTGGAGTTTGCATGTTCTACCCTTGTCTGTGTGGGTTTTCTCCAGATACTCTGGTTTACTCTCACCATCCAAAGACATGCAGATCTAGGGCAGATCTCCCTTGAAAAAGAGATAACTGATTTCAATGGGACACACCTGGGTAAATAAAGGTTTCAAAAAAATTAAATATTCACCCTGTTAACATCAATGACAGCTTCAAGACTTTTGTGGTAGTTTTGGATGAGGTACTGAAATAGTTCTTATGAATTTAAGATATAGTTCTAGATAAAGCACTTAATTGTAATATGATTTTTTTTCCTACTGTTTTTCCTCTGATAAGTATGATGCTATTGTTCCATGTTCACTCATTTGGTCACACATTTACTTTACCTTTAGTGAAAAGATTGGTACACCCAGTACTAAAACAAACAGTAAGCTATTCTGAACTTCTGTGTGTGTTTAGAGCATTTTCAGTTCTTTAATGTCTCACTTTTGCTCCTCTACAGCTTCAGAATTAGTTAGTTAACATTACCAAAAGATTAGCTCAGGCCCAACGCAGACTCGTACACAAACCTCTCCTGAGCTCAACTCACAAAACAAATGTTCCATATTGAACCAGTAACTGTGTTTGTTCTAACGAAGTATTTGAGTGAAATATTAACACAAATGAGGCACAGATTGGAAAATCATGGGTTATAGAATATTTAGAATGACATTTTGTCTAACTGATACTGATGTTGTTTTCTTTTTCTTAACTTTTTAGTTGTTGTTAACCCCCCCATAATTCCCCCCAGGGCTTAACAAAGTGGTCTGGCTCTGATAACAAAGAAGTCTGTATTCTAAGTATAATAATACTTACAGTTTTAAATTCTTTGACCCCTTTATCACATTATCTTTAACCAAAGACAGATTTAATTGTACATGCTTATTTTAATACTATATCGATATTTTATTTGTCCTGCAAGGACAAATAAAATATCTGATGTAACACTTTGCAAAAATAGCTCTTTAACAATACTGGCTGGTACTGATGTCTGGCTGAAACATTGGTGCATCTCAGAAAAAGTCTTTTAATGTCAGTTCACTTCAACACAGTGGGAATGTAACTCTGACTTCAAATAGAACAATTGACATTCAGTTCATATTAGTACAAGTAGAATGAGAGAAGCAGAGTGTTCCAATTCCAAAATGGTTGAAAATACCTTCAATAATAATAATAATAATAATAATAATAATAATAATAATAATAATAATAATAATAATACTGAGATCAATAAAAAAAAACCTTCAAAAACATGACTAAAACATTCCATCCTTATAGTCTCAGACTGTTTCTAAAACAAAATAACTGGTTTGTTCGACAGATTACATGTTATTAAAAGCTAAAATTCTACAGTGTGTGTCTGTATACTTGGATCAAACACTTTTTTCCTCTAATAGCTGCTCAGATCAAGACCATGGTGAACCAGCTGGGGACCAGACAGGACAACAGTGAACTTCAGGACCGGCTGTAAGTATTAACTTTAACTTATAACTTGTACTGCTTAAACACATGGACACTTAGTCACTGTTGTGTCATTACTGGTCATTTAGGGAAGTTGATTTCACTAATGCCTTTTCACCATAACCAGCACACTACTCTGCTGCATCTGCAGATTTTTAATTTGTAGACAACAGTAAAGAATGAGAGAGATCACAAGTTACAAAACCCCTAATTTGTCAGAGCTAAAATAAATGGGACAGCTACTGCCTTGAGCTCAAAGTTTCATAGTGATGAAAGAGGGATACTATCTGAAAGACAACAACTTTTTTTTTTTTTTACACTTTTTGTATAAATTGTGTATAGAGCTGAAATTCATGACAGTTATGATTGTGACATTTTTGTGACAATAGAAGTAGTCGACTTAATGTACTGTAAACATGGACATTTGTCACATAAATAAGACTTAAATGACAAAAAATGGCATAAAAGTAAAATTATGACAAGTGTTTTTAAAAAAAACCTGAATAGAAGTATAGAAGCTTGTTTAGCTGAAAGTATGTGGAAGAATTAGGAGTCTCTAATTTTGAAAGAAAATACTTTAAAAAATGTCCATTACATAAAATAGTGGCAGATAAGAGCTGAATATTTTGATTATATTGCTTATTTTTTCAGGTTGTCAAAATTAACAGATTAACACGGATTAATCTGATCACGAATTTTAATGGAATAATGGAGTCCATCTACAGCACAAAATGACTGAACGTCTCTACTAACACATTTTGGGGCAGTTTGTCCAAACAGTGTTACCATCGACATGAACAAATGGTCAGTTGATCCAATAGTGACAGGCAGCAGAACCAACCCATAAAGATGGAAGACGCTGAACAACACGTTGGCCTCTGGGTGGATATATGAGGACAAACAAAACCAAGAGGGAATGGTCAACTGACAAAGTATTATATACGCTCTACAGGAAGGAGTTTTCTATTTACTGAAGCATTTAAAGCTTAAAATACCAAATTAACATGAAGCATATGTTGCTTGGGATTCTTCTAGTACTTCGGCAACTCACAGCGAACCATTTAATGCATATATATTCCCTTCTTTCCTGAGTCTATTTGCTCATACAAAATGAAATGCCATTCATATAAATTGAAAAAGAATATTTAATCACAGTTAACCCACAGCAACCCTGTGATTAATCTGAGTGAAAATTGTAATAATTTGACAACCGTATTATGTTTATGAGATAGTTTGTCTGTAGGACATTTCTGTCCCACTCTCTATTTCTCTGACTGTCACTCTCACTATCAAAGGGGTTGTCTCTGTGTGTCATCTCACAATAATAAGCTAACTGTCTTCACAGGCAGCAGATACAACACTACACCAACCAACTGGCAAAAGAAACTAACAAGCACCTGAAGGAGCTGGGTTCCATCCCATTGCCCGTATCACCCTCAGAACAGGTAAGAGTTGCTCAGTGTTTCCATTTGCAGGCTTTAGTTAGACCAGACCTCCAAGCATGACAGAGTATTTCAACATGATTTATACACTACAATCGAACGTCATCCACATGATTCTTATAATAAACCAGAAATACTGTGGTGGTGGTGGGCGCACCTCTGTCCACTTATTTGAAATATAGTATGGAGGCTTATCTTCAGCCTAGAAACTCAGTGAACACACACAGTTTTGTTGGTTCAGCTTCAGTTTCAGGCTAAACGAAATGATCTTAAACCTGTCATGGCTCATAACTTTGTAGTAAAATAAACTATAGTACCAAACATGTGCCAAAAAGACGAATAAATGCAGTTGTTAAGTTAAGACGTCCCTTTTTGTAGGTCTGCTTCTATTCATTCGTCTGTATTCAGTCTGCAGCAGTACACAGTCTGTAAAACATATTCACATATAAATGATAAAGAGCAGAGGAAGTGGATGAGGCTGATGACTAAAGTCTTAATTGATGGAGGGGGGGGTAATTTTGGTTTCACTACATCTACTATAGTAGATCTATATGGATTCCTCTGATATAGAATGAATCTCTTATGGAGTGTTTCACATCTTCACTCTTTAATTTGTCAGTCCTTTGTCTATTCTTGCCTGTTCAGCTGAAGGTGAATGAAGTAATGATTAATATATTAAGAAACAACTGAGCGTTAAGTAAAATGTTCTACTGCTGTCAATAAAAGAGAGCAGGATATTAATTAAACAGTATTTTAAGACACATACAGACTCATTCAGGTTAGAACTGACAACAGAAAAGCACACTACCCACTGTGTTTTGCTTAAATAAATAAATTAATCTCCTTCTGAACGTAAACTGGTGCTTCATTAAAGATATATTATAGTTTCTAAGTATCCAGGCTCTGCTGATCTCACTGTTTAGAGCCAGAATGAAGTTTTATAGCACCACGACATCAGTCCTGTGTAACTGAAGACCAAACCTTCCCTGAGTCATCGTACTGTGGTTGTTATCGCTGATGTAGGCTATGCTAACAGCTGAGTTGTTGGCTTAGTAATGGAGTTGGCATATGCGTGCGAACAACTGTCTCCATCACAACACTGACTCGTCTTAAAACTTGACATGGACGTAGGAGCGCATATTGAATCTTAGTGACATTTATTACAGTGTCAACACTTTCACACTCATTTAGCTGCTTCCTTTTGTTTATTTAGCAGCTTAGCGACAGTAGGTCACACTAAGGTTCATACTACTTCCGTGTTAGTTAGTGTTTAAAGGCTGATTAACACGTTTCTGTGACTTTAAATGATTAACTGTGATGTAGATAATTTACTGTATGAAACAAGTCCTGTTAATAATGGAATGACAATTTAATTTAAGGGAAAATTAAAAACTAAAGGTTCGAAGTGTGCGTACAACATTAACAAGCTTTTGAATCAACGTTAGGGGAGTTAAACCGTGGACTGGATTGAGTGCAGAATTAAAACAGATTTCTAGTATGATTGTGTTTAAAAACAAAACAAAGAAATAATTCTCCAGTGGTATATTGAATGATGAATTTCATAAGTTGTTTGTCATTTGGAGATCAATTTTGTAATGTGCTGTAATATGAGTAACTAAATGTACATGTTTCAGAGTTGCTGATAAAGTAGGACAGTGTTTGTATGAAAATGTTTGAAGGGTTAGGATCACATACATTTTGAGTATTAGTTGAGTCTTAAGATGTAGTTTTAAGTTACTATTTTGTTTAGTTTTTATTTTTTTACTTTAATTTATTTGCATTTCTGTTTAAAAATTATCGTGATATGATGTAAATAAATAAATACGCCGTTGCTGCTCTTACACCCTGTGTTTTGTCTAAAACCCAGAGGCAGCAGAAGATCCAGAGAGACCGGCTGATGAACGATTTCTCCGCAGCTCTCAACAACTTCCAAGCCGTCCAGAGGAAAGCAGCGGAGAAGGAGAAGGAGTCAGTAGCCCGAGCGAGAGCTGGGTCCCGCCTGTCGGTAAGTAAAAGGCTAATTCACCATGGAAATAACAAGTTGAATAACAGCAGAACATTAATTCACATTTGGCAAGTGTTGGTGTTCTGCATTTTGTGAACATGACATTTAGACTAATTGGTTGTTTTTCTTTCTCTTTCAGGCTGAAGACAGCTCTCGGGATGAAAAGCTTGTTTCTTTTGATAGGTAACCACAGTCATTTATCCACGTTTTGCCTGCGTCAGGGAATTTGTGAGAAAGCAATTGCAATACAAGCCTTAGCATCGGAAAAACTCTTAATGATGAACAATCTGCAGAAAAATACACGGTTTAATCTGTCATGACCAGGCTCACTTGCGTACTCACTGTTTAGTATAGATCCTTCCAATCTTTCAGCCGTAGAACTTTGGCGAAATGGAAAGACAGACCACAGATGTTTTGGGAGTCAGATTTAGACAGCTGATTTCTTTTTTTTTTCACAATAGAGTCAAAAGAACAGATCATTCTCTGGGTTATGTAAGGGATATAAACACACCAGTTTTGTGAAATATCATAATGTCGTTTGTCACATCGACTGGATAAACAAAAAAAAAAAAAAATCATTCCCACCTGGACTTAACTGAGCCAATAGTTCAAATCTTTCCGTTGTAAATACTGCAATGACCTTTAACCTTTTAACTGATGCAGTGAATGGTTTCTCATTTCTTTAAACCATCAGTTTGATACAGAGAATAAACCTCCATATGTTTTTCAGTAGAAAAACGTTATGTGATCTGATGAGTCTATTAAATATCCATAATTACTGATCATGTCTCTGGAACGGAAACGGCTGCATGTCACCATCATAACCTTACATTTAATCCTTTCCGATAATGACCTGATGTTTTTGTTTTTTGACTCAGGATAATGCTTTAGTATTTTTGTAGAATGTAACATAATCAAAGGTTATGGCAGTAAAATATGAGAGTGAGGGGCTGGGTTTTTTTTGTTTTTTTTGCTCAGTCTGTGTATTTCAGCTGTACGTATGTGGGTTGACATGTTTGTTTCTTTGATTGTTTGTTTAAAGCCAAGAGGACTGGGGTCAGATGACCACTCAGGCAGAGGACGTGGCCATCACAGAGGAGGACCTGGAGCTCATTAAAGAGAGAGAGACCAACATCCGACAGCTAGAGGTCAGTCTGCCTTACATCTAAACTCTGTGATATAGATGCAGTGAAAACAGAGATAAAGCTGCAAAATTAAATTTTTATTTCTGGGAGACATGATGTTCTTTCTTTAATTTCAAAAATTTAAATTTAAATTGAGAGGTTCTTTAGAAAAGTTTGACCACTGCTTGGTTTGTTTATTGTTCAATTTCATGTAAGTTTGTAGTTGTTTACAAAAGTAAATAAACCATGTTCTGTGGGAGTAAAGGGAGATGGATAGAGCTGAAAATGTTATAATCCACAGGTTTTGTGTGAACATTAAATGCATATCTGTTTATTTTCTTTTTACTCTGTTTTTCTCTTCTTTATACATGTACCGTGCTGTTTTTGTTGCTTACTCTGTTACTCTGAAAAAGAGCAAATAAAATAACAATTTAAAAACAGGAAAATTGATTATTGGTTTGTAAAAACTGAACCAAACAGTGACCACTTAAAAACATTTCAGACTGGACGCAACACATAGTAAATGAACCAGGTCCAGTCGAAACTAGCCCAGAAGTCCCAACAGGAGGCTCTAGTGGACTTACACTAAATGTAAAAGTATGGAAAATGTACTTAAAATAAAGTAAAGGAAATAAAACATCATCCATATATCTCCTGAACCACTTTATCCTTGAGACGGTGGTGGTGATACTGGAGCCTATCCCAGCTACCTATGGGTGAAGGTGGAGTACACCCTGGACATGTCAGGCTTAAACCAAAGATGCCAAAATTATTTTGGTTCAGGGGCCATATACACGCCAATTTGATCCCAAGTGGGCTGAACCAATAAAATAACATAAAAATCTATAAATAATGATAATTCAAAGTTTTCACATTGTTTTAGCACAAAAAAGTAAAACACAAGTTCGCAAAAAATATGAATAACCTGAACAACCTGAAGTGTTAAAGAAAAATAAGTGTAATTTTAATAATATCATGCCTCAACTTTTCATTTATGACTCTACATAAAAACGCACTGATCACAGTGGATCTACAAATATATAGTGTTTCGTAACACAAAGAATTTAGTTAAAATTGTTTGAGTTTGATACTTTTATCCGGTGGGCCAGATTTGTCCCTCGGGCCATATGTTTGACACCCCTGATGTAAACCTAAAGGTCCAAAGCTGTGATCCATGTCCATATCCTGAGATGAAACCCTGCCATGGCTGATTTAAATCTTTTTTTTGTTTTCAGTCAGACATCTTGGATGTGAACCAGATCTTCAAAGACCTTGCAGTGATGATCCATGATCAGGGGGAGATGATCGGTGAGTAGAACTGAGGTTCTGTCGGCCTGTTATCATCAGAACTTGTTGCAGCTTTTGAGCTCACACCAGACATCTGTAACTTAACAACACAACAGTGAAGCCCTGTTCTGTTTGTATCTCATCTATACTGTCTGATATAGGACTGTTCCACTCTGTTGTAAATATGTAGTAGTCATTACAGTTGTTTTTATTACCTCTGCCAAGGAGGTTATGTTTTTGCCGGTGTTTATGTTTGTTTGTGTTCAATATAACTCGAAAACTTATGGACGGATTTTGATTACGTTTTCAGGATATGTTGGAAATGTGAACAGGAAGAAGTGATTTCATTTTGGGGGTGATCGGGGTGTGTGTGGTGGGGTCCTACCTTGGCAGAGGTCTGCACTCTCGGAGTGCTTTTCTAGTTATTATTACTATCATCATTATTATTATTTTATTTAGTGTTGTTTGTCTTTGACTTATTTTTATGCATACACTAGATTTTGTTGCTGCCTTGACCATTGAATTTCCCCATTGTAGGATCAATAAATTCTCCAATCTAAAATAATATAATCTAATCTACTGGGTTCATACTAGTACTTGGATTCCTTGAAAATGCTTGAATTTCAGTGTTGTGTTTTCAAGGTCTGAAAAAGTGCTTGAATTTTAGTTTTTAAGTAAAAAGAAAGAAAAATTCCAAGGCACTCTCTTATAAGTGAAGATAAAAAAGCCTTTATTAAACTGGCTTGGTTACAAAAACCTATAAAATCATATTAAAAAACCCAACGCGTTTCGGCATCATGGCCTTCATCAGGGAGTCAGGCACTTTGTTTTTAAGTGCTTGAAAGTGCATACAAATTTAACTCCATGATGTGATTTATTTATTTATTTATTTATTTTCATATTAACTCTGCCAGACTAGATGGAAATCCAACGCTACTGACAGACAGGTGTTACATTTTGGAAATTAAATTCTATTTCAAAAAATAAAAAAATTACCAGGGGTTCTCATTGCAGAAAATATGATACTCATTTCCTTTTAGCTTCCATCTGACCTGGCCGTTTGTTTGTGCCGTTCTACAGATAGCATTGAAGCCAATGTGGAAAATGCTGAAGTTCATGTAGAACGAGGGACGGAGCAGCTCCAGAGAGCCGCCTACTACCAGGTCAGTCCGCAGCTCCGACCTCTAGGATTTCAATAATTCATTTATTGGTCATGTGACTAACTCTCCAAAGTCTGTTCTCGCTTACGCAGCAAAAGTCCCGGAAGAAGATGTGCATCCTCGCTATGGTTTTTTCTGTCGCACTCATCATACTCGGCATCATCATCTGGCGGGCGGCTAGTTGAATCTACCTTCACATGTTGTCACTACTGTATTTTACCCTGCCCCCCATCCCCTCCCACCTGCAAGAACCTGTTTGGAATCACAAGAAGAGCAAGAGGAAAACATCTGAAGACGCCGCTCATTTCTCCCCGCACACAATCTGTGCTATTGTGCGTCATCAGGCCTTTTTTGATATAGATGACAAACATATTTATACTACAATGAAGGAGAGGATGGAGCACTGAGGTGGTGAGGCAGAGTAATTTAAGATCAGAGATTCCTTAATTTTGCTTCATTCATTCATTTCTTGTCTTATTTACTGCACTAACACAAGCTGTCACTGTATTTCCAATGTCAAATGTGTTCGGGGATGATTTCAGAACAGGATTTCGTTGAGTGTATCTGGTTGATCTGGGCTGTAAATTGCTGTTTTGTTAACATGCAGCATCTCCTGATGTAAACTGTGTGCGGCGCCACAATTTGCCGACATAAGTGCTGTTAAGGTCACTCCTGTTGTCACGGCAACACACTTGTTTGACCTACATAACTCCAGGGTGTGATGGCGGTCGGAAATGTAATATACATGTACAATGAAAGCTATAACAGACTACCGATATGAATTAATTGTTTGTAAATACTACTATGTGCTGCATTATATTCGCTTAAGAACCTCATGAATGAAAAAAAAATCAGAATGCAAATCCAGTCTTCAAACATTTTTTAAATTGATTTATATGACTCCTGTCAATATACGTAATAAATGTCTTGAACACTTGCTCTTCTGGACATTTGTTTCTTATATTAAGAATTCAGCCGATTTAGAGACCACGTAGTTTTCGTTTTCAATGGACCCCTATCTGAGCTAAGCAGGAAACAGAAGGCTGGCTGGGTATGTGGATTGCAGAGTAAGACGGAGAAAACAATAAAACCCTGACCTGGGCTGATGGAGGATCTGGAGAAAGTACTGGACAAGTTTGAAACCTATGTTAGACCGAGGAAGAACAAGAAGATCACTCGTCACGGCTTCAAGCAGAGGAAACAAGGTACGAGTGAGAGCTTAGACAATTTCAGATTAAGACAAAAAACTAAAGACTAGATTTTTCTACTCAAGAGTAGTTGCTGGAGGAAGTTTCCCACACTACGAAGCAGAATTTCTCCCTTTCCAGCTCTGTTTCTTCCAGAATCACTATTCTTTTTTCAGTCTCTTATATCATTACTGTGTAAACAACAGCATGAACACAACAAACACCCCAACTCTGTCCGTGTCCATATTTAGCGGCAGAATTTACTGGAACATCTGTGTTCTCTATGCGTAACGGTTTAAAAATAGTTTTTAACACAACATTGCTCGACCTTGCAGAGTGGGACTCGTGTTTTAACAAGGGACTGAAGCACCACTGTGTGTGTGTGAGAGCCGGTAAAGCAAGTGTTTTCTTTCTTTTTTCAGTGACCAACTTCAACTGGTTAATGAGGCTCGGTGATTGGTCAACATCTTTAAATACATTTCGTTATCCCTCCTGCAAGTCTGTCTTGTGATTTCCTCCTCTGCTGCTGCTTTGTTTTGGCGCTTTTTGTTAGTGATGTTAACATAGCAACTGACGCGACATAATGACGTCATCGAAATGTTCCTATAGGGAGCCGAAGTGACGTTATTCTACTTCCGGTCGGTTACCGGGCAATGGGGCCTAAGTGCCATAAAAAAATGAACACGAGTCAATGGAGGGATAACTTTCTGGTCCCGTTTGAAATGTACTACGGTTTTCACATATGATGTCTGTGAATTTTAAAGATACATTTTCACATTGAGAAAGCACTCACTTTGGACAGGCATCCAAAGTTACGTTAGGTTTTATGTGAGAGTAAGTAATGGACTACAACGTTCGTCTTACAAATATGACGTCACCACCAAGCTTCACCATCAAACTCTTTGAAAATGGCTGTGACTTTGGCGAGCTTCACCTCCTTCTTTCAGGACGAAAGCAAGAGCATCAAACGTGGAGAAAAACACTTTAAATCGGGGCATGTGGAAAGTGGCAGCTACTCCGGGGGAGAGATAGTTGGTCGAGTGAGAGCCAGCATGTGGGACAAGCTCTCGTCAGCCGGGAAGCGGTAGAGGGAACATGTGGAAATGGTGTTGTGATTACACCGAGGCACAAAGCACACAGGCATTTTCAAATGAAAAATAGAAAAGGCGGTATACGGTTTAGAAAAGTTTGCAGGGAAAGATTCTGCTGTGACGTCAGCTATGCGACGTCTGATATGTAGTCCAAACAGAGTCCAAATAATTACATATTTTTACACGCTAATAAATAACAAAACACGTATCAAAGAAACTCCAAATTGGTTATGATTTCAAATGAAGTACAGCAAATGTGTGATTCTGGGCATAAAGTAAAGTGGACCAGAAAATAATTATTTTCTCCTCATCCACTCTCATGTTAAATTTTTCCGAATCCCAGTGCCCCAGTCCCAGTGGACTGACAGGAAGGGGCGGAGACTTAAGCTCCCTATAGGGCCATTTCTGTATGGAGACATAACGCCTGAGAGGACCGGGCTAATTCATGGCCCGGTGAAAAGTAGTTCCCCCACAAAAGTCCCGGAAGTTCCGATAGTGGAAACACGCCTAATCGGACCGCTCTTGAAGAGAAGAGATACGTCCTCAGTTCCTGTTAAAGTTCCGATATGCGGTGTTATCTGTTAGTGGAAACGCTCGCATACCGCGAAGTTCCTGTAACATGGGCTGGAAGAGCCGATAGTGGACACACGCCTGAGTTCCTAGAACCTTTTTCGTTCCTACTCGTAGGCAGGGTCTTTTTTTATTTCTCTAGGAACCTAGGTGTTTGATGATTGGTAGAGCCGGGTCCACGCACATTTCCGCATCTTTCAGTACCGCGCTGTCTTTAAAAGAGTCTGTGGAGCATCAGCTGTGTGTTAGAAAAATATGGAGAAATACATAAATAAACGAACCGACGACGTTTTTGGGTTAGTATGGGTGTTGGATAAAGCTATGAAATTAACATAAATGTAAACTCCACGGAGGCAGGCTGTAATGTTTAGAGTGATGTCGTTAGTTCATGGAGGAGTCCCGAGAAAGGTATGAATGACTAAACAAAATTAAGGATTATGGATCTTAACGACTGTTGTCGCTTCTGTAAAAATTATTTAAAGATTGCTGACGTTTTCTTACATTCTTCTTCTTGGTTGTTTCCGGTTGTTTCTCTCCGAATCGTTAGTGTCACATTGTTATGTCCGCCCTAGGCTACTAGACACCAAGTTAAACAGAACAAATTAAAACTTTAAACATAAAGAATTAAAGCCCATTTAACCCAAGTCGTAAAACGCCATATAATTAAAAGTGAATGGAAACAATCAGTGTAATTTTGTGATTCATTAATGACTCCAAAGGTCAATTTAAAAATAAGGGATCCTGTCCGGCAATTTGTTTCCAGTGGGACTCATTTCAATGTAACACAAAAAACGGATTAGCTGATAGCATACATTTAAATTATCGTCAGTAAAAAGTCATGGTAAGGCAAACTTCATGATAATCTCTTCATCATACGATATGCTATTATTATTATTATTATTATTATTATTATTATTATTATTATTATTATTATTATTATTATTATTATTATTATGTTTCTTAACCTACATTTGTCTCGTACATTGATTTTTTTTATCGGTAGAGAAAGTGAGTGGGGACACCCCCCCCCCCCCCCCCAAACAAACCCAGAGACAGAACCGTCGACCGACCCAGTGTTTTCATCACAATTATCAGCCTTGTATAAACCCGTTGAGGGTTTTTTGCCTCTTCCTGGCAAAGATGTACTGTGGGACTTCTGTGAATGTATGCTTTAGTATGCCGAAATAAATTAATTAATCTAAATTAATTAAAAGCAACTCTGTGATTAAACATTGTAGTCGTTTGACAGCCCTACTAAATATACCATAGAGGAGAATTCAGGTTCACGTCCTTTTCTCAACTCAAAACTGATCCTAGTCTTTTGAACAAGTAATTTCTTTAGTTAATCCTGAGCTCTATATTTTTCAATCATAGTTCATTTGTACATCTTTTTTTTAAAGTTTTAATTGTTTTAGACTGTTTTAATGCATTTTACAGGTCATTCCACAGATTAACCCCTTTAATTGAAATCTATCTACATTAATCTTACCCTAGCTGTTTCTATGCTGGTTCCTCTGAGGCTAAACTGACTTTTCAAACATTTAAATTTGTCCTGAATGGAATGACACCACTTTGAGATTTTAATAGTACAGAACATCACATATATTTGCATAAATATGACACTGTAGTTAACAATAAAAAATACTGTGAATATTGGATTTGAGGGTGTACATTTCAAACTTTGTGTAAGTGTTTGTAAACAGATACTGTCATAATCCTTTTCAATGATTACATTTTTTTTAAAGGTCCTTTGTATGAAGGTTCAGTTAACGTCACATCCAGTAGATGGCGACAGAACAATAACAAAACACAAGCATGATGAACACATTGATCTATTCTACACAAAGATCTGAAGCCTGTCTTATATACGGGGAAAATAGATTTGTGAATAATTATTATTTGTCAGTTTTAGTGGGTGTTTTTAAATTATTATCTTGAATATACACATTGCTATTTCCTTTGTCAAGTATTTTTTAGTGTATTATAGTATTCATTTTAAGTATTAATTTTCTCAAAATGTACCCGTATGAGGCAAAAAAAAAAAATAACAGCATTTTTGAAATTCTTATTGAATTCTGTTGCGATTCATGTGTCACATGACATGTAAAAAATAGATATATTTGTTGTACAGTTTAAATTGCCTCTGTTTGTCTGATGTGGCCACGTCTTTTGAAACACACACAACAAATCAGCAAATTTACCATGACAATATTAAAAACTGTGCAAAATATTAAAGGTGGGGTGGGAGGTCTTTTTTGGGAGCATTTTTTTTTTTTATCACATTACTTGAAAAGCTCTTCACAATCTCTGACACACTGAAATAGAATGACTGAAAAAAAAAATGAAGAAAAAAACCCGAAATGTTTTAGTCCAGTCTAGAGGGTGGAACCAGAGGAGCACTCTGGCCAATCAGTGTACTGATCATCTTTACACTGATTGACTGCTGATACGTCCATCAAATATCAGTCCACCCTCCCAAGGCGCCCCCCTCCTTCCGCCTTCTGCCCGTTCACATAAACATCTATGGCGGAAAAGACAACAAAAGCAAAGTAAAAACTGTGTTTGAAAAAGCTACGGCCATGAGGAAGCTGAGCGAAGAACGGACAAGGGTAGTAATCGGTACAGTTTTCCAGCGCTGGCGTCAACTGAAAAAGGAAAAGGGTCTCAAAACCGATGCTAAGGTGACCATGTTTCTACTCGATAGGTAAGATGATACCGTTATGATTATATAATATTTGGACATACTAATGGGTTATGGGTATTGTATTCACCCCACCAGTGAGAAAATGAAAGATGTCACAAAAATAGCCACTGTGGTGTTGCTTGTTGGCTAATCGATGTGAGTTTTCGCAAATGATCATGAACTTCCGTGACCGCTCGAGACAGCGTGCGCCTTCATGTATTTGTGAATTGTGAAGGCGTAGTTTCGAAGGGTGGGCTGAAGAAGAGGAGGTAGTGTATATTTTCAAAATCTCACTTGTGTTGAATTACTGGACTATTTTTTCCAAGATCTCCCACCCCACCGTGTGTCCCATGGGTGTCCTTTCACACCTTCATGGACTGCACCACCTGAACAAGTTAAGGGCAAAGGTGAGAAAAACACGAAAAGCACAAACACACAACCAAACAAACACTACTAATAATCTGATTTCATATCTGCTGACCATTTGTCTGGCTCTACAGCTGGAGATGGGTCCATGGGTGCCGTACATGGCTGCCCACTGCTCCTTACAGGTGCCCCAACGGCATGAAGGATGGGACACCTGAAGGCATGAAGGACACATTTCATTGTACAATGTGTAATGACAGATAAAGTACTTTACCTTTACCTTTACATTCAAACATACAGCCACACCTAAGGATACATATCCATGCTTTATCTGAATATTAACCCCTCTGTCCCTGTCTCTGTCCCTGTCTCCGTCTCCTACAGTTCACATCAGACAACCTGAACCTGCAAACCTGATCCCACTGTGTCTGATGAGCAGCTGAATAAACCAAACAAAACCACCTCTACTCATGGGTCATAGAATAGACACTCCTCAGGACTCACCTGAGCATTGGTAAGATGATGTTAATGGTTTTAAAATAAGATGACTTACGATAAGATATTCCTTTATTTGTCCTATTAGGAGAAATTCCAGGTTTACAGCAGAACACAAGAGCAGCACAGCAACAAAAATGATATTATATTAAAAAAAAACATCAATTCCTATTTACACTATATACACTATTTACACTATTGCACATAGGATTAATTAATTGCACTGTTTATTATTGTTAATTGTACATTATTGTAGGTTGTTTGTTGCAGTTTCTGTTGTGGATCCTGACAGCTGTAGGAAGGAAGGACCTGTGATACCTTTCCTTCCCACAGCTGATATCATACAATTTTAGTTTTAGTAACAGGTCTGGTCATTCATTCTGGAATAACACAAAACCTTCACTAGAAAATGAACAGTTGATAAGTTATAAAGATCACACACGACTTCACTTTGTTGCCTCTGTAACATTTCCATATTAAAATATCTACACAATTCTGTATTTTGAATTCAAATTTACATCACCTGTAAAAAAAAAACAAAAAACACTTAAATGGATAAATAACACTGTACAACAAATATTTGTTTACATATTGTGTGACATGTGTCTGAACCCAAATTTGATGAGGATTTTAAAAATGTAGTTATTTTTTTGCCTTATTCTAAGAAAATTTGGAGTTTCTGTTTGAAAAACTTGGCTGCAATATATCCCTAAAAGTTGATTTCCTTGACTTGCATTTATATTTTTTCCTGAAAGTCTGTCTGATGTGTGGAATGAACATGGTTTTAGCTTCCAGCAGGATATAAGTGAGACGGAAGCACTTTGATCTGAAGGAAAGTCTCCACCAGCGTTATTGCTGAACTACTTACTGCTGCAACCTTGTGCCTGATTCATAGACTTCCACCCATAGAAGATTACATTACATTACATTTGGCAGATGCTTTTCTCCAAAGCGACCTACAATAGAGGACATAATATATAGCTTGTAGCACTAGCAGTTATAAGGTCAACAGGAAATATGAAGAAGAGGCAGCAAAATTAAATATTTATCAACTCATACTGGATTCACTTCTGTTTGTTTCCACCTATTACTTGCTATTGTATGTTAGACTGTATTCTAGTAGATATGTATTGTATTATATAATTGTGAACATTTATATTAATATTTTTACAAAAAATCCACACAGTGAATCTTAAAACGGATATGAAATTTGAATTCTACAAACCAGAACTGACTAAAACCACACCAAAACCTATCCCCACTTGAACACGTGTCACTAGAACAGAGCGCCACAGGACCCACAGGCAGAGGAAAGGGTCATCACTTCAGTCATGTCCTTTAACTGTTATTATGTTATTTTTGTCTAACTAACTTAAGTCCCATTTCTTTAGAAAATTTCTGTATTTAATCCATTACATTTTATTTGTAGAGCCCTATATCACAACAATGTTATCTCACAGGTATATATATATATATATATATATATATATATATATATATATATATATATATATATATATATATATATATATATATATATATACTATATTACCAAAAGTATTCTCTCACCTGCCTTGAAATACACTCAAGTGACATCCCATTCTTAATCTATGGAGTTTAATGTGGCATGTGTGTGTGTGTGTGTGTGTGAGTGTGAGAGAGAGAGAGAGAGAGAGAGAGACTTTGAATATTTTCATGCTGCCAAGTTAGTGTTAACAGTCGTGCATAAAGTAAGGTCCATAAAGACATAGAGAGAGTTTGATGTGGATGAATGTGACTGTCCTGAACACAGTCCTGACCTTAACTCCACAGAACACTTTTAGGATGAATTAGAGCACACACTGAGAGCCAGGCCTTCAGTCCAATGTCAGTGTGTGATCTGACAAATGCTTGTGGGAGGAATGGTCCCATAAACACCACCAGCTATAACTATCGTTAGCTAACTCTGCAGCTACAGAAGATGACATTAGCCTGGTCATTTTATATCATTATCGGTACAAGCATGTTATATAGGCTGTTATCTGGATAAAACAACTACATTACCACCCCGAAAAATGACTGTTTTTGTAACGTTAGCTAACTTAAACGACAGCTAGCTTGTCCGCACCAGTCGCTATTGACAAAAGTAAAATAAAAAATACATGTTATGCAACAATGAGGAACATAATCCATAAAATGGACCTAAACTAAGATAATACAGTGATTTTCGTAATTTTTATATCTCCATTAACAAAGAAAATACTGCATTCTGGGTAACCCTTGTTCCCAAGGGTGGTGTCAGAGAATTTCAGTATTGAGGGTTATACAGCCCTCAAACTGTCCCTCAACTGAAACAATTTTAGAATTGGGACAGCACTTACACTTCGCGGGAGCATTTTGAGATTGAGGGTTAAGGGAGGAATTGGATTTGGCCCTAAGTCTAAATAATGGTCAAAACTGTGTTTTTCAGTAGATTATGAACCACATCCAGGACATGACATGTTGAAACTGTCATGAATTTAGTTTTGTTATTTCTTTTTATTAATGATGAAAAAAAAAATCTTTGTTTATGTTTGTCTGATGGAGTCACACCTTTTGAAACACAAAACAATGTTTCCACAAATATTTCATACTATTTCAAATTGTGCATGAAAACTTTTGCCCACTACTGTAGGAGAACTTCAAAATGATGCCAACGTGTATATGTATATTTAGTGTTTGAGTTCTTCTGTCTGATGTCGGTGCAGTGTGTGTTTCTACAGGAGGCCGATGGCTGCTGAAGAGGTCATGGTTGTATATGAGAGGAAACACCTCCTCCAGTCTCAGTAACAGCTGACTGGGGGCAGAGTGTCCACTTCAGGCCACAGCTGGCCCATCATGAAAGGGGGGTGGGGGAGGACAGAGGGACCGGTCAGCCAGTGGATCTCCCTCTAAATGAATATCAATCATACCTCAGAGGTTGAGCCGCCACCCCTCCATCACCCGAGAGCTGTGATTGGTCGAGAGGAGACCAACCTGCTCACGGCCGGTGAAACCCTGTGCGTGTGTGTCCATTCACTGACAACAATGAGGCTGAATAACTAATGAGCTCTGTCCAGCATGAGGTGTCTTCCTCACATTATTCTCATAGTAGCTTTGGACATGACCAGCAGCCTTCCGTGGCCCAAAGGCAGGACCAGGGAACCTACAGAATAGCAATGCTTTAAATACAAATACAACACATTTTAGCTTTATCACCAAAGAACATATATAGGGAAAGAATACAAAATAAGAAACCCTTTTACATTTGGATTTACTTTTTTTTTTTGCTCTGATTGATTTTTTGGAGGAATTTGTTGAAGAAGAAGAGAAGCTTTAAAGTCAAGGAGGTTGGACTGAAGGAAACCAAAATGAAACCAAGACTCTCCATCACATGCCTGGCAGCTTTCTACTGCTTAAGTAAGTCATATTTTTAATCTTTTTATTTCAGTTGTCAGTGGTTTTACTTAGATTTTGGAGAGTTTTCAGGTCCAACTTTGCAGATGCAGTGAGCAGAGGATGCTGCTGCAGCTGCTATGACTGAACTGCACCTTTACTGCTAAAGTTATTTACTCAACATCTTCCTCTGTTGTTCTCAAATATAACATGTCATTAATTGCAACATAATCTGTGTTCCTTGAACATTGGTGCATCCTCACTGTATTGTTGTGTAAGGTGTTTGGACATTGAACATCTTCTGTCTTCATTTGCTGATCCATATATGACAACAACTGAATGATCAATTTCACTTATTCCAGATCGCTGCAGGTTTTTGTCAATATCTGCATGGATGTTAATTGATCTAGACAAATATGCACAGTACACAGGTTCAAAGTAAATGTACAAGCTTTTATTTTCACAGGCTCCATCTATATTTTGTAGAAAAAAAACATGTGTAATTGTCGTTAAAAATACTTGTAACTTGCGTCACCCTTTAGGCTGTTATGTAAATTCAAAGTCCAGACGATGTGGGAGGCTCTGTTTTTAGCTTAGACCTCAGTCAGGGTTAGAGTCACTGACCTCTGACCCCTGGAGGGGGAGTTGGGCTCTGGGTCGTCCTGGTCAGCGGCGCAATGGCTGAGGGGGAGGAGAGAGGGACCAAAAAAGACAATAGCCCCCCTCTACCCCTGGGTCTTCAGTGACCTGACCCTCACACCTCATCTCCATAACACTGCCCCCGTCTGTGAGCAGATTGAGACCTTATTAAAGATATGTGTGAGCAGGATTATCCTCCTACAGCTGCCCATGACCGTGTCCTCAACAACCCCCCTCCTGGACCGGGCCAGAAACACCTCCCGGTTTAATCCACAGTGGGGGCACAAAGAGGCCTGTGGTAGATGATGTCACCTGCAGTGACAGAAAAGAAGCTAACATCTCTATCTGGGGAGATTTTAGGCTCAATCTAACAGGATTTAAACCATGTAACATGCCATTGTTTGCGCTCAGATTCTCAACTTGATCCCCATGGTTTGACAAGTTAAAGACTCCATGATAATGTAAAGTTTTACCAACTCAGTATTTTAGCACTAGAAAAAAAATCTAAATCTTACCAAGTGTATTTTTCTCATCTCTAGTCAAAATATCTCATCGCATTTAAAATAAAGAGGAACTTTTCGGTGAGATAAAATAACTTATTTTTAGACAGTAGATCTTAAAAATGTTATTTGAAGAAGTCTTGTCAAGAACAAGTGGAAATGATCTTGGTAAGATTTCGATTTTTTTTTCCCAGTGAGTGGACGTGCATGTCCTCCACACTGTTTCAGGGAAGTTGCTGAAACATGACTCAGGCGATGAACCAGTTATTATGAACATGAAGGTAAAATGAATCCAAAACCAGTGTAGATACAACAGAAGACTGAGCAATGGAGCGAGTTCACATAATAAATCTCCAAAATATCATCTGGGTGAACAAAGTTAAGGTTTTCTTCTTCTAATTTGTATCTTACCATCATACAGGCAGAATAGGTGACATTACTAATTAAATACATTTAATATCATTCTCAGCTCATCAAAGTGAAAAAACATACATATTTAAATACTGTAGGATTTATTCATTAATATTACAGGAACGTGTATCAATACTATTATCCCACTAAAACATAGAAAAAGTGACATGTTAAGTGACAGAAAAAAATGTGAAATGAATCAGTACTAAAAATAACATTTGAATCCAGCAAGTAAAAGTCATCCAAACTTTGAAACAGCTGCATTTGTAATATATATTTGAGGGACTGTTTTGCACATTGCACCACTAAGACAGCTGTTATTTAGTGAAGATGTGTCAATAGCTATGAACTGATTTACTACAATCATATTTAATGAGCATATTCTGCATTAAGAGTAACACAGACTCACCTCAAGTTGCCATGACACTATTTTTAGTTTCCTATCATGACTTGGCAAACAACTGGAGCTTCTTCAGAAATCTAACCCCCATAGAAGGATGGAAAAATCATTTAAAAAAAAAAAACAACAAAAAAAAAACACCAGTTACCAAGAAATAAAGGCAGTCTGAGAATCATGGATCTTCATTTTAGATACCCTTTGGTACTTTGATTCTTTTATTAGATCTGAGAAACAAAGACATGGAACTCTGGTGCAGTTTCAGTCCAATATGTCTGCAATATGCAGCAAAAAAAATCTGATTTCACCTCCCATCAATAGAAACTGCCCATGGATACACTCATTTCCAAAGTCACAGTCAGTCCAAAGTGAAGGAAAATGAGTTCATATCTGCAGCAAAAATATGATCTCTCATCTTTTACTTTGGATAATTGTTGTTTAAGCATTAGGGCTTCACTTCCTGTTGACCATTCACTCATCCTGTTTTTTTGTGTTTTCTTTAATCTGTCCAGTTTGTTGTAGTTTCTGACTTTTCTTTCATAAGCAGCACCACCTCTTCACTGATTAAAACTGGACACAGAACACAATGGCCTCCTCTCCATCACATTACAGATTATTACTTATTGATCCAAGTAGCTGCTGGGGACCCTGTTTCTTAAAATCTGCTCTGACCATCAGAGAACCCCCACCCTCACCCCAACACCCCAAATACAGATGGGACATCCCGACCCAAATTCAGAGACATCTGTTCTGCATAAATCAGCCTGGTACTGGTAGATGTTGGACTGGTTAACTGCTCTTCAACCTCTTATTTCAGATGACAAGTATTGCAAACCTTACCCCATCTTTGGGATATTATTACATGTGTCTTCTACAATAAAATACATGCAAAACAGTCACAAATATACTTTAAAAAAGAAAGTGAAGGATGAGCTTCAAAGGGTTGACCATCATTCTATCTACCTATGTTTTGTTTGTTTTCTGATCAGATTTTTGTTGATATCAGTATAATTTAACTGCTTTAATAGCAATAGTAGTAGTTTAGTCAGTTGTTAATTTATCAACATAAAAAAATACATATCCATTGTTTCAGATATAATGTAATTGCAAGGGTTTAGGTTGAAGTAAAACTTATTTTGCCTCACTCTATTTATATTTAATATAATGTTTTCACAAGAAAACAAACAAAAAATATCACTGTAATAACTGATAAATATACAATAGAAGATAATATATATTTAATTTAGATTCAGGTAAATCCCATCCTTATCTCAACCACCAATATTGATCCTAGTGTTTTGAACAATCATTTGTTATTTTGACACTAGAACCAAAGCTAAAGTATCAAACCTGCATTTATATTAAACAACATTTAAAAGCACCATGAGGTCATTTTACTTTATGCACTGAAGGTTCAAGGTAGTTTTATTGTCATTCAACATGTTAAAAACAAACATGAAGGCCCAGCATCAAATAATAATGAATAATGATAGTAATAAAAATATAATAATAAATAACCAGTTGCTAAAGTCATCGCTAAAATCATGCTAAAAAGTGCTAAAAGTGATGTAAAATACAGATAGTATGCAAAAGCAGATTAAAAGAATGCAGAGGACAGTTTATGGCCCAGAGTTAAGAATTAAAGGTGTGATATGGAAGGTTTGATGTGTGAACTTTGTGTTGGAGTCTGTTTTCTGCAGGTTGTTTTTGACATTAGCTGACTTCCTTTTTAAACTAATAGTAGCTCTTTAAAAAGAGTAGAAAATAGGCATTAAAACCTAAGGCCTGTACATAGAAATCATAAACGTAAAATAGATTTAAAGGCAATAAAACAAACATCACACATTCATCTGTTAACACATGTCCTGTTCTTTAGTGTTTCATCTTTACTTTTAAGTCAGAGTTTAGACATTGAACTTGGCACATGGCTTCTGGTAAATGGTTTAAACAAAAGCCCCAGGCAGATTCCCTCCACCCCCCCCCCACCCCCACCCCCACCCCACCAGCCACTATAAGAGCATGTTTGCGTAACACAGCTGCGAGGACTCGCTCATGACAATTTAACGTCCATTAGGAAGACGGAGGAAGCCCTGGGGCCATGTGTTTTTATGCCTTGTTTGCTGCTGAATCTTCACACTCAGGCCTTTGTTGACACTGATCCTCTTTAGAAACAGATATTATAGAAGAAACAACATATACTGCAGCTGCGCTTTTATCTGTATCAATATAATCACATATTCAGCCCTAATGGAAACGGATCAATAGTAAGTTCTAAAGACCGCAGTGGAAACATGTTTAACATGATGACACTCAAGCATCCTTTTTGTACCACATTTAGGTTAGTTTAAGTCATAGTGTAAATACATTTAAATTCATACAATGTTGCCCATAAATTTGGAATCATTTTGTTTGCAGATATTTATTTATTCCTATTTATACACACCAGTAATCACCAGTGGTAGTGATTGTATAAGGAGTCCCATTTACACTTTATTTAAATGACATTGTCACAGTCATTTCATGAAAAGAGAAAAAAATATTATATTTTTTCCAACTTTATAGGAACAGTCCCCATATGTTGTCTGTTTATTCATGATCCCTGACATTAATGAATCATGGATCAGTTTCAAAGCCCTGTTTCAGTAACAGTGTTTTTCATTTGATTACATTCAGATTTTTCAAAATATCTTTTAGTTTTGTTTGGATTGGTAGAGGAACTGATCAATAACTACATTAATGAATCAATCTACACATCTAATACTGGAACATTTTCAATTTCAGCTAATGACACAAATTTTCACCATAGTTGTTTGTGTTACACTCAGATTAGTAACAACAGATCATTGATTTTTATTTATTGATATTTTTTTTTTACTAAGGCTGAACAAAATTTTAGCAATAAGGGATTTTATTTTATATATTTTATTTTGCCTTCATTGAACCAGGAAGTCCCATTGAGATCAGAAATCTTTTTCAAGGGAGACCTGAGTAAAGTAGCTGCCATACAAAGTCCAAACAATATAAAACACATACATGATACACAATGAAACAATAAAACACAATAACAAATATTCAACCATAATAGCATCAAGAAAAACAGTAACATTCCTCCTTCACTGCTCCCAAGCTTAACTTTAGCAGAATATGAGATGAACCCTAAAGCTGCCTTTATCCACAGATGCTGAGAGGTCAAGATATTTATGAAAGGTTTTACATATGACAGACCAAACCCCCTTCCCTGCGTCTGTGTGTGTGAGGGTGGGGGGGTTGGACTGAAATTGGTGAAGTTCAGGGTGAAGCTAAACAATAGCAACGAAGGACAAGGGGGGAGCAGCTCCGGCTGGACACAAATTGCCCCCCCCCCCAAACACCCACCCACCCTCATCTGCACATCCATCCTCCTCTCCTCTGACTCTCTCATGACCCCTGAGGGGCTCGGGGTTACCGGCGCAGGGTGCTTGGGTTGTGTGGGGGTTGCTGGACAACTCCCTCGCTTAAAAAAATCTCATTATCGCTGCACCCTTACACTGAGAACGCTCCAATCCCCAATGCTATGCACTTAATCACACCCCATGCTGGTTCTTGCTTAGAAAACATTTAGCTCTTCAAGTTGCTTCAGAGGTTGTTGTCGAACAACATTCATCCATCTTAATGCTGGGAATCTCTCTGGATTTGATGGTTTAGCCTCAAAACAAACCAAGACAATGGATTGATCCTATGTTAATGTGTCAGGAGAGGCTGTAGTCTGACCATCGGCCATAAACACTATTGAGTCACAGCTTCCTGTTCAGTGGGATTTCTGTTCAGCAGAGGCAGAGAATTCCACACGTTTTACTCCAGTTCAAGCAGATCCTTGTAAAAGTAGAAGTAATGATCTGAACTTTAAATATTGGATCTAGAAAAGGACGAGCTGCGTTCTGCTTCTATGTCTAGAAAAACACTCCCAGAAAGCCTCAGTTTATTTAAATAAAAGATAAGATATTACTTTATTAGTCCCACTAGAGGAAATTCCAGGTTTACAGCAGCAACATTATAACACAGCACACAAGAGTAATCACTTCTATAAATAAATAATTCTATTTACAATGTTCATTTAAAAAAAAATAATATATACATCATATACACATTAACATTAATTATTAATGTTAAAGACCTACCTGTTCTCAGCTGGATTTGAATATATATCCTCTACAGTAATGCTTTTAATGTTTTATGTAAAGCACTTTGAATGTCTTGTACATGAAGTATACTATATAAATAAAAATACAGGCCTTTGACAGTTCTACCAGCTGTTTCTGCATAAGAATAACTGAATCTCACACTATATTAATATAATGTTCACATTATTAAACTCTTCTAACTCAGAATATAATAAAAACACTGCATAGAAAATGCTGAAAATAAACTGAATGTAAATGTGCAACCAAAGGAGAAATATTACACCTTTTCCCCTCAGTCCATTCTTCCCTTATTATCTGTTTTTTTTTTTACGTCATTTTCATCTTATTGCAAAAAACTTCAGACGACTGCACCTACTTTGATTATGTTGACACACGAGGTTAACAACAAAACTCAGCAAAACAATCTTCAAGTCAGAGAATATAGATGTGTTCTTATCCTGTTTGCAGTAAAAAAAAAAATATATATATATATTTTCTGAGTTATCTGTCCAAATTATTTAGGCCAAAGTAGGTGTTGATATTGGGAATGTGAGCAGTGATACAAAACTAAAACCAATGGTGAATAATTTCTCTTAAATATATTCAAATAAAAGTGATAAAAATGTCTTGAAAACATCATAAGGACAAATTAGTGTTAAAATGAAGGGAGACAAAGATACGTTTTATAGAAAAATAAACTCTGAAGTAAAGTAGAGTAAAATCTGATAATATCCAGTATTTCTTAAATAGATAAGTGGTGCTAGTTGTGAAGTCATTGCTATACTTTCAGTGCCATGTTTCACTTCAGTGTAAAGTGTTTCCTGTATTTTATCTGAATCAGCATCTGAGTTATAACAATTAAAAGAAAGAAAATGTTCATTATATGTTTAACAAACACTATTTTATGAGGTTGAGAGTGATTCTAAAAACGCTAATATTGAAACTGTTTCATTTGTTTCCATTTCATGTATTTATTTAGTTACAGAACAGTGTATTTTTGACAATAGTTACAGAGAACAAGATGCATGAACCAGGTTTTGCAGAGAAACTCATTTCCATCTGTTGTTCTGGACAAACAACCACCAAGACAAACATCACTTTCATTACAATGGTCTGATATACTGGAGGAAAACTGAAAAAGTTTTCACTTTTGTTTGAACATATTTGAGGAGAATTATTGACCATGGGCTTTTGTTTTACATCATGTCTAACATATGTTTATACGTATTAAATAAATCATTATGACAAATGCCTTTCACTGTAGTAATTAAGCTAATTGTTGAGGCTTATACTGTAGAACGTCTCTGATATTGTACTGTTGTTGGGTTTTTTTGTGATGAAATGAAGTACAGGTTTTCAAACACTACATCAGATATTTATTTCCTCTCAAATCCAGCCATGAACCTTGTCTGGAAAAAAAGAAACAAAAAAATTAGCGCTTTTGTTTGAATATATTTGAGGAACATTATTGACCATTGGTTTTTGTTTTGCATCATTGCTCACATTCCCAATATCAAGGTTTACTTCTTCTTGAATCAACTGGATCAATAACTCATAGAAAACAAGATTATTTTTTTTTAGATTAGAACATATGTATTCTCTGTTGTTTTTTTTTCTTGTCCTCATGTGTCAACATAATCAAAATCTTCTGAACTTTTGGTACCACAGTGTATATGTAAGAGGCTGTGCTAATTTTGAGAGTATTGGTTATGTAGACCATATTCTCCTGGTTATGCAGCCCATAATTGCTCCTCTGCTCCTCCACACACACACTCTGAGCTCAGCACTGGCCTTTCACCTCCCAGGTTTCAACGCCATGTGTTCGATAAGCGTAGCCAGAAAAACCAATGCGACCCATCCCTGGGGAACGTTGAATTTCATTAACAGGCCAGAGGGATGGGAAGCTCAGGGGGTTTCAGGGCTCTATCAGTCCACCCAGGCACAGCTGACCAGGACAGAGGACACCCACAACACCCCCCCCCCCCCTCTCTCTCTCCCTCAAATAGGACATGTCCCACCCAGCAGGTGCTCAGGCTGTGGACAAGGAAATAAATATCATCTGATGTAGTGTTATGAAACCCTGAAATCCATTTCATCCCAGATAAGCGGAACAATACACTAAGTAAAATTGTTCTGGAATAAAACTAATGAAATTTGACCATGTGTGTGTTTAGTGATAAAGAAAACTCAAGTCTTAAATGCTGGTTGGCTCAAGTTTCCAGGATAAGTCTGGTGTCGATATGTGAAATTCTTTGAATGAACAACAGATTAGGTTTTAGTCCAAAGGAATATTAGTGTCAGATCTACTTCCAAACACTGTCTGTACATTATGGTCCATTCACTTTACAGGTTCTTTCTAGTGGAATATTTACTAATCCATTGTATATATGTACATAAACCAGCATATATGTGGAATAACACACCATCATATATAATAAAAACATGAGCGAACCAGCACTAAAGTCATTTGTTTTATGATTTATCTTATTAAAATATGTAAGATTTAACACATTTAATGTCTGAAGCAGATACTCTCTAGAAATATATATAAAGAGCAGTGTTATCAGAATCATTATAGGCCTCAACAATTAGGTTTATTACTACAGTCAAAGACATTTAATAAGTAGAAACATATCTCAGGTCAGGGGACAAAAGACAAACTATTTTCAACCCAAATGTTCCACATATTCCCACTAATCTCCACATTGACAATGGCAGCCAGGATATGTTAATGAGTCTCTAAAACTTCTGCTTTAGTCCAAAACATTGGAGAATAATATTTTTTTTATTCAGTCACCTCAGCTGCACGGTGGTGAAGACACAAATGTCCAATGTAATGACCAGGAAATTAACAACAAGTCATTCTTTATGTTTATGCAAATGTTTTAGTGTAATTTGTGAACCAAAAATGTAGATGTTCTGTTCCATGTGTATATTCAGCTTTAATATATGTGTTTTTGTTTTAAAGTTCTACCCACTCCTCAACTTTAGGTTAACATCGATGGTAATTTAGCAAAATCAAGACTAAACTTCTCATCCTGACTCACAGAAGATTCAAGGTTCATATAGTAAAAATACTTTGGCCTTAGTTTGATATGGTTTAACCCTCACACATACCTAACCTACTGACCTATTTTGTGGTGACCTCCAAATGATAGTTTCCCCCTATATTTAATCAGTCCTAAATGATGAATAACCATTTATCAAAATATCATCTTCTGCATTTTTATTATTTTTTTCCTGCGAAAGTCATTTATTGTCAATATTCACTTAGTAGACCATGTATGAACACTTGTTCACAAAGCACAAAAGTTATTATATCAAAACAAAGAAAGAAAACTGAAGAAAAAGTTAAATTTTCAAGAATATACATCATTAACTGAACAACTGAACATGCATCTGTGATCACATTTGCAGAAGATGATGGTTTTTAAACATGAAAAAGCTGAAAAAACTATATTTTACCTGAATTAACTAAATATTATTGTTATTAAACACTTTAGATCAGTGAATGCTTTTGGACACTGTTTATGTATTTGAGGGTTAAGTAATGGACCAACTATTGTGGAGTAATTTCTCCTTTTCCTGTATTAAACCAAACTTTAATAAAACTGCCTCAAGATAATAAAGTAATTACTTTACATTAGAACATAGAATCTGACAGACATAAAAAATGCTAATTATACATACTGATATACTTTACATTCACAGAAACATGCAATGGCAACTTTTATTGGTGATGGGTTGAAATATCTTAGAACCAAATGAAGCCATAATTAAAGCCAAAACCACTAAATCTTTGTTTCACTGTCGATAAATGACATTTAACACTTGTACTGCAGGTGCATTTACAGCATTAAATGAGCCATTTGAGTTCTAAAAAGACAATGATAACCTGTAAAAGCTGCACTACAGAGTAGAAATGAACCTCTTCAGTTGGAACAGAAACTCCGATTATTACAACTAAAATCAAACCAATGTCAAGTTCAGCTCCGAACTGCCGTGTGTGAGAAGTGATGTGCACAATAGATGCTGCTGTCGACCTCACAGATGAAATAAAAGGAGGCCGAACAGATGCAAAAGCCCAAAACGACATTGATAATGAATTGTGAAGGTTCAAGTGCAGCCTTAGATTGTTTGCTCGGCAGCTGTGCGTGAGACAGCAGCGAATTTAGATGATTTGCATATGAGGACATTAACACCAGAATGGGAAAGTCTGGGAGTGTCACCAAGGTCATGGGCGAAAAGGGACGAGAGTGGGTGAAGTGGAGCGAGCTGGTGGCATGGGAAAGTCACCTCTGAGATGAGTCTGAAAGGACGGGAAGGAACGGGAGGGGTGGACGGGACGGATAAGAAGGGGCAGATGGTGCCCTTGGGTGCAGGGTGGCTCACAGGAGTTTTTACAGAGGTTACTGGGGGTTGGGTGCAAATAAGCATAGTCACAATACTATTGTCACCACTGGCCTCTGGCTCAATAGACACTTTCCTAACTTGACCTCTGGCAGTTGTGCTCTTTCTGGCCTGGGGTATTGTTGTCGCCCTCTCTGGCTGGATGGCTCGCTGGCATTCCGCCTCCATTGTGGCTCGTCTTCACTATCTGCATTAAAAACTAAATACACATCAATCAAATGAGATGGATTTCAGTGTCCGCTGAGGTTGTTTGCAGAATTCATAGAGGGTTCCCTGAGGTTTAACGTCTGACTGCGCTGTTGTGTCTGGAACCATGAGATGTCTTACTGTGTTTAGAGGAAAAATGGTTCGGATTGTATACGATCCTCGACATAGACAAACGCACAAAACACCCACAGTTCAATGCAGTTAGACTCACAATACAACTGACTCCACACTAGGGAAAATATGCCCCGTCTAAAGACAAGCAGAAATAATGGAATACATGATGTTTTCGCTTGAATTAAGCAAAAAAAACTAAATCAAATATAAATCTATATATATGGAACAAGTGAAAATGATATTGGTCAGATTTGTGGAATGCTGATTTTCCAGGTCTTATGTCAGTTCAGTTCAATTTATTTCGGGCACACAAAATCATCAATACATCAATCAACATAGTAAAAATATATATTTAAAAAAAAAAAGAGTAAAAGTAAACTTATAAACTTGTAAACTTTTACAAACCAATACTCCCAATAGATTCTGCTTCCTATTGTCTGTCCCAACACACCCCTTATCCTCCATCAACACAAACATCCATAATCATTTATCAACGCATTGTCTCCTCACACAATCTGATTTACACCATCAATTCAGTTAATATCAATCCTCTTTGAATATGTATTAAAATAATCCTGATCCGTCCCTAGTAATGAAATCAAGAGAAATAAATAAATGATTATTGTGTGAAAATCAGTTCTTATATCTCAATGAAAATGTACTCTTTAGGTGATTATGTCTGATGTTCTGTGGGTTGAGATATTTTGACAAGAAATGAGGAGATTTTTTCCCAGTGCATCCTAGATTCCATCTTGGTGTGGTACATTTAATTTTACTGACTTTTTAATACAGTTTCTAAAATAGAAAAAGAATGTAAAACTACTTCTCATTCCACATGTTAGGCTTCAGGTTTTACTAAGGTTTAATGTAATATACTTCTCTGTAGAAAGATCTACTTCCTGTAGCTACAGTATATAAGACTGGTCACTACAGCATCATGTGATGCTTCTGACAAAAGCTACAAGAAGTAAATGAAACTAGTCAAGTGCTTAAATCAACACTGCACAAAATCTAATCATACAGTTATCTTTGGAAGACTTTAGGGTCAAATATATCTTACAAAAATTCTATACACTGAGAAAATCCAAATCTTACCAAGTGTATTTTTGTCATTTCTAATCCAAATATCTCATCACATTTAAAATAAGACATAATCAACTAAAGAGGAACTTTTCAGTGAGATATAAAGACAAGTTTTAATTTAATTTTTCCAGTTTATGCAACTAAACTACAAATCCAATCCACATGTTGTAAGGTAATGCTCATGTTGAGATATAAATGGAAACTCTGCATTGGTTTTGTTGCAAGGATACATAATTTCTCCAAAAAAAGTACCCACAACTTACTTATTTTTCCTCTGTATGCAAGAGGTGGGTGTGGTAGATAGTGGTTTACAAAAGCCAGGTATTAATAGAATCATTGTGAGTCATTTATTTAAGTTTTTTTCCAGTATCAAACTAAATCCTGACATCTTTATCCAAACTCAGAGCTTAAACCAAACTCTAAACAGGACCGTCTGGTTTTGGAAGTTAATTTATATATTTCCATTTGTGTTTAGGAGACACATTTCTGCCTAAATATAACTTAATGTTGTGAAAAAAAGTTGCGTATGAACCTGTTTCCTATGAGTAAAGGTGGCACTAAAACTGTCCAAATACACTGCCTGTCCAAAAAAAAAAGTTGCATGTGCAATATTTCACTGCATCCCCTTTGGTTTTGATTACAGGTGACGTACACTTAATTTAACTAAGCTGATAATTCAGATCTTTCCATGGGTAAATACTTCACTGGTTAATAATGTTTCAGCTGGAAGTAGTTATTTAATCTGACTGATGCAGGAAGTGTCCTGTCATGTCTGTAATGTTTGAATTGGACACCACCAGGACTGATCGGGGTCATCAGGCATCATTTTCACACAAAAATTAGCCTTCAAAAAGTCCAGACTCTAGTTTGGGATGATAAAGAGTTGATGCAGCAGACTGATCATCATCAATAATCAAAAATTAATGCAACTATAGATGTAAAATAAATACAATAAACCTTATTATGACATTACATAATCATTATGTGGCAAAAAAGTCAAAGTAAACGTCTCCTGTAATCAAAACCAAAGGTGGTGCAGTCAAATACTGCATGGGGGGTTCAGTGTATATTAAGGCAACACAGACAATGTGTACAGTTGAGTTTCTTATTAGTTTTCTACTTGCATTTTAGATTTCCTCTGCACCTTGTGTTTGGTCTTTTTTATTTTTATTTTACTTATCGTGTCTAACATAACAGCAGAAACCAAAAAACATGTTTGTTAGGGTAACATCCTCCAGCCAGGTGACTGACCATTAGCCTGGTTCTATAGCAGAGGAGCTGGGTCCCCACCCATGGCTGCCCACTGTTCCTTACAGGTTACCCCAACGACATCAAAGATGGGTTAAATGCAGAGGACACATTTCATCGTACAGTGTATAATGTCAAATAAAGTACTTTAACTTATCATATGGGGCTCCCCTTGATATTCTACTGTTTTTATTATGAGTTTTGAAGTCAGTCATTAAAAAAATCTCATGTATTTGAGGGCAATCCAATCAATTTATATTTATGGAGCACAGATTTAAACAACCAGAAAGTTACAATAAAATAAACACAATAAAACAAAAGATAAAAAAAACACAATTAAACATAATAAATAAATAATTAAATACTGTCCACCACATATTAATATACATTCTTATGTCCTGTTCTGACCAAACATCTTTATTAAAGCACAAACCTGCTCCTGAACAATGTATTTACCTTTGGCCAAACATCAGGAGAAAATCCAATTATTAACTTTTAACTTTTTCAAAACATGAATTTCAGCTTTGTTTATTCAACCTTGTCATTCTGTAAATGTGTGTTTATTTTTATGCCTTTATGCCTGAGTGGTATTACATTTCCTGTCCACTGTCAGTTGTTGTCTCTGATCAGCTCCTCCTCTTCCTCAGGTGTGTGTCTGGCCTCAGAACTGTCCTTCTTGTTGGAGCCCAGTGATGTGATCGCAGTGAGGGACCGACCCCTCATGCTGGACTGTCGGGTCCAAGGCGAGGAGCCCATCATGGTGACGTGGAGGAAAAACGGCGTGCCTTTACCCACGAGCCCGCGGGTCCGGGTTCTAGCAAACGGCACACTGTTCATCCAGAACTTCCAGAAACGCAAAGAGGGAGTGGATGCAGATATGGGCGAGTACGACTGTACGGCCCAGAACCGCTACGGCTTGCTGGTCAGCCGCAAAGCCAAAGTGCTTTTGGCATGTAAGTGTGTGACAGAAACACTGAACAGAAGTGTAAAACAAACTGACATGTCACATCATGTCGTCATGTTTCTGCTCTCCAAAAGAGTTCTCTGAAGAAAGAAAAATTGTATTGGTTCTTGGAAAGGTTTTTTTTTTTTTTTTTTTAAAGAAAAGTAACACTGCTCTACAATTTTGTAGAAAGTATCTGTTTTAGACATTAAATGTGCTAAATCGTACATAGTTTAATTAGATTAATCAGAAAATAAATGTCAAAAGTGCTGCTTGGCTCATGTTTTTATTATGTATTATGGCACATGTGCAGTGGGTAAAAGTGGGTACTTCTGTGAAACTGGTTCCTGAAATAAAAACAGGACATTTGGCTAAAAATTCAAAGTAAATGTACATTAGTGTTATGAAGAAAGTTTGAAAAGCACTTTAGGTCCACTTTAAAAAAAGAAAAGAAAAACTTACTGAGAAAAGAGAAACTATTTTTGAGAGAAAACACATCTTAATATTATTTTACATTATATTCAATACAAAAATTTGTTTGAAACATGATCAAACGTACATGAAAAGTATGCACTATTTTATTAGCTCACAGGTACATTTTGGGAATTTAACTTTTTTTTTGGGTGGGGGTCTGTTCCAGACATTAAATGTGCTAAATCTTATATACTTTAATAAGATGAATCAGAAAACACATGACAAAAGTGCTGGTTAACTCATGTTTTTAATATATATGATGGTGTGTTATTCCACATATATGCTGGTTTATCTATTTATATTTATTTAGTAAATATTCCACTAGAAAGAACCTGTAAAGTGAATGGATCATAAACTGTTAGCTTGGTAGTTAGCATTAGCAACCGTTAGCTCATTAGATAACAGCTTCTATTTCCAAATCAGTCACTATTATGTTACTTGGAAGCAATAAATATAAATGTTTTAAATATGTTTCATCAAATAATAATGTAAGGATAATTGAATACATTCATGTTTTAATCAATAAGCTATTATTTGGAACATTTGAATGAGAGATATGTGCTAGTGTATGTACATGTATACAATGGATTAGTAAATATTCCACTAGAAAGAACCTGTAAATTTAATGGATCATAATGTGCAGACAGTGTTTTAAAATAGATCTGACACTAATATTCCTTTGGACTAAAACCTATTCTCTTGTTCATTTTAATAATTTCACATTTTAACCCCAGACTTATCTTGGAAACTTGAGCCAAACAGCATTTAAGACTAGAGTTTTCTTTATAAGTAACACACAAGATAAAAATGTCATTACTTTTATTCCAGACGCATTTTACATGTAGACCAGTGTAATTGGTCAAATATGTTTTTGTGTTTCTTCGTGTATTTTATGTGTATTCTGTGGGAAATCTGAGTATAAAAAAAGAAAACCTGAGATGGAACAGTCGTCCAACATCAAGTATTTTGATCATGATTAATCAAAATTAGAGCAGGGACGGACCCACACATTCTACTGTCACCACATGTTGCCTTTTCTTCTGTCAAAACATCACATAGTCCAAGTTATAAATGGTCCTGTACATGGTGGACACCTCTGCGTCACACCTGGCAACGGCAGACCCCCTCAGTGTCCGCGTCCTCATAGGGAACACATCCTTTAGCTAAACAGCAGCTTCTCATTATGGAACATCTATAAATTACACTTTGTCTACTGTACATAAGAGCAACACAACACACACACCTGGGCCGCTTCCACCTCCTCACCATCCCCCAGAACAATAAAACCAGGGGGTTATGGGTAATCCAGGTGAATTATAGCCGGAGGTGGTCTTACATGAATGCAAAGCGTCGCCATGGTGATGCGATCTTATTTGCAGAATCGTCTTCAATGGTATTGATTAGGCTGCCGGGTTATTAAGAAGCCTGTGTCAGTTTGTGTGCACAGTTCACAATGGTGTTTTATGAAATTATATCCTGATTTATTATAACAAAAACCTTCCTTTTGTTGAGTTATGTTGAATGATTGAAATTTAAGCTATATTTTATTGTTTTAGTTTGAGCCATAGTTGTCTTTGCTCCCCAGAAAAGTGGGGGGGAAACAGTAAATCCAAAACATCCTTCAGTTTTATCACATACTTAACAACATATAGTGGATGTTTTATTATTCTTGTACTTGTCTATAAATACACTTTGTATTTATTCACTTTATCCAAGTGAGTGTTGGTCGATTACATGGGAACACTTGACTTTTTATTTACTCCTAGTATTGTAATTTTGTTTTTTAATTACATACATTTTTTATTGTCTTTTTATTTTTTACGTACCTTTTGCCAAACTCTTGCAACACATTTCCAATAATTTTTTTTCTGAAAGTGGAAAATAAATTGATTATTGATTCTTTAGTTTCTAAAGCTTTAGTATTAACATGCATTGGTATATTTTATTGTTAGGTTTCTATGAATGTACCTTTTTACTTAAAAATGTAACCAAAATTCACATATAAAAAAAATCTTTTATGCTCAAGGTACTTTGTTAATATGTATAATGAGGAACACTACATTTTTAAATAGCAAACATTTACATCATTTGACTGATCAGCTAATTCTACAATGTCTTCCTGAATGTTTATTAATCTTCTGTGGACATTGACCTGGTTTATTTATAGGCTCTATAATATAAACTCCTCCAAGAGTTATGGTCATGTTGAATGATTGAAATCTAAGCCATATTTTATTCTTTTAGTTTGGAGAAAAGGCTTCTTTGCTCTACAGAAAAGTGAAAAATAAACAATAATTGCAATGAATTCCTTCACTTTTTACAGCTTTAAGATCAACATGTATTTTGTTAACTATAGTTTCTATAAATGTAAATTTTTTCTTTCAAAACTGACCAAAATTCACCAAAAAAGCTTTTATGGTCAAAGTACTTTTTGGTAAAGGAGTTAATATGCATAATAGGAAATTCTTACATGGCAAACATTTAACTAATTTGACTGATCAGCTGATTATTCAACATCTTCCTGAATATTTATTAACCTTCTGTGGATGTTAACTTGGTTTTACCATTAACATCTTATTCCTAAAGCTGCTGTTTAATCTTCGTGCTCTTCTTCTTCAGCTCTTCCAAAGTTCCACACCCACCCGGCATCCATGTCTGTGGATGAAGGAGGCGTGGCCCGTTTCCAGTGTCAGATCAACGGTATACCTGAGGCCAACATCACCTGGGAAAGAGACAGAATAGCACTGAACACGTCAGACAGCAGGTAATGAGACCACAGATTGATGCTTTAATTTAACTTATTTAACTTTTTATCTTGGGGGCTGTCGTCACTTTGTCTTGTCCTTTGTCCTGAGTGCTTATAATACGAGGTGACTCACACTGTAAACTGAATTTACCCAAGGGTGCATTAAAATATTCTCATTCAGACACATGTGTAAGATACAAACGATTTATAACAGTTTATCACACACTGGAGGAAATGTAAATCTCACCAAATGTAATTTTTTTTCACCTCTAGCTAAAATATGTCATCACACTTAAAATTACACATAATCACCTAGAGGACAGGTGTCAAATATAAGGCCCAGGGACCAAATTCAGCCTGCCAAAGGTTCCAATGCAGCCCTTGGGATCAATTTGTGACTGAAGATGGTGTTAAAATCACTTTAGTTCAGGTTCAACATACTCTTCAGGATTCTTCAACTATGATCAGACCAGTAAAATATTGTCATGATAACAAATAATTACAACTGCAAATGTTCTTTGCTTTTGTATAAAATAAGTAAAATTACATGAAAATATTGACAATTACAAACTATAATTTTACAATAAATATCAAATGTATTAAGACAAATAAATGTAATTTTAATAATATCCTGCCTGTTACTAAATGTTTTTGTGTATTTGTTATTGTGACATACATTGTAATGCACACGTGTAAATGATAAACTGAAGCAGAATATTATTAACATCACACTTTTTTCCAGTTACTCATTTTATTTAAGGAAACTGAAGATGTAAACATTTTTATGATTTAATTTTACTTCTGTCACTTATTATTTTACTGGTCTGGCCCACTTCAGATCATATTGGGCTTTACTGTATGTGACCCCTGAACTAAAGTGAGAATAAATTTTTAGTGATGTATAAGAACTTATTTTTGGAAAATAGGTCTAAAAAAAAGTTAGAATAATAATAATAATAATATAATACAAGATATTTCTCTTTGAATTAAGCAAAAAAAAATTACAAATAACATCTGCCAATGGAACAAGTGAAAGTTATCTTCATAAGATTTCTTAAAATAAAATTTTCCAGATCTATTGTCTAAAAATAGTTATATCTATTTTTATATTTCATGGAAAAGTTACTCTTTAGTTGATTATGTCTGATTATGGCAGAGTCTGACTTCTACTTCCTGTGCAGGTACACTCTGCTGCCCATGGGGATTCTCCAGGTGACGGGGGTGCGTCAGTCGGATGCCGGGGTTTTCCGCTGCGTCGCCACCAACATCGCCAACGTTCGCTTCAGCCACGAGGCCACGCTCAACATCACTGGTGGGTGAACAAACCTGGAGCATGAAAACTGTTCACACTGGAAAAAATCTAAATCTGACCAAGAGGATTTCTGTCATTTCTAGCCAAAATGATTTAATATTTATATATATTATTATTACTGTATTTTCCACACTATAAGTCACATAGGATTATAAGGCGCATTAAGTGGAGTGAAAATCATGAGATAAATAGTCAAAATTATGAGATAAATGGCAAAATTATGAGATAAAACGACAAAATTATTAGATAAAAAGAGAAAATTATAAGATCAAAAGTCAAAATTATAAGATAAAAAGTCAAAATTATGAGATAAAAAGACAAAATTATGAGATAAAAAGAGAAAATTATAAGATCAAAAGTCAAAACTATAAGATAAAAAGTCAAAATTATGAGATAAAAAGACAAAATTATGAGATAAAAAGTCAAAATTATAAGATAAAAAGACAAAATTATAAGATAAAAAGTCAAAATTATAAGATAAAAAGTCAAAATTATAAAATAAAAAGACAAAATTATGAGATAAAAAGACAAAATTATGAGATAAAAAGTCAAAATCATGAGATAAAAAGTAAAATTTATGAGATAAAAAGTGAATATTCCCAGTCACTAAACACAATCAGAATTAATCCATATATAAAGTGCTCTGGATTATAAGGCACACTGTGGTCTATTAAGTGCACCTTATAGTCTGGAAACTATAGCATATATTTAATATTTATATATTATTTAAAAGTTTAATATGTTAAATTATGTTTAATGACAGTGGGGGTGAGATTAACTAAGTTTTTCATCTTCCCACTCCTTTTTGAGTCTAAATTAATTTCTTTTTTCTTTTAGACTTGCATATATTCTGTGAATTCTTGAAATCAATCAAAATATTTCATCACACTTAAAATAAGTGTAATCAAATACATCTCTTTGAAAAGAGTATTTTTTCAAAGAGATACAATAGCTTATTTTTAGACAATAGATTATTTTTTAATTATTTTTGGTCAGTGACTTTAGGACGGGATAATGTATTGCCCACGCATTACTATCGGAAAAATATTTCCCGACGGGGCCGAACAACATCCCGACACTTTTAATTCAAGCAGAAATATCTTGTATTATTGTTTTTTTTTACTTGTTTTTAGACAGGTATTTAATTTTTTCCCAGTGTGGTGAGTCCGTCTCTCTTCTACCTGTGTCCTTTACTTAGTATGTGCTTGGTTTATTCTCCAGGTGGGGCTCCCAGGACGTACAAAGAGCCGTTCATCCTGTCTGGACCGCAGAACCTCACCCTCACCGTCCACCAGACCGCCATCTTGGAATGCATCGCTACGGGAAACCCACGACCTATTGTTTCCTGGAGCAGACTTGGTACGGACGTAAACAAACATTCAAATAACAAGTCACAATATTCATACATGAGCACAAACCAAACCTGTGTGTGTGTGTGTGTGTGTGTGTGTGTATCAGATGGACGCTCCATCGGGGTGGAAGGCATTCAGGTTCTGGGGACGGGGAACCTGATGATCTCAGATGTTTCCCTCCAACATTCCGGTGTTTACGTGTGCGCCGCCAACCGACCCGGTACCAGGATGAGGCGTACGGCGCTGGGCAGACTGGTCGTACAAGGTAAGGATGGACTGGAACTAACACTGAAGTGGCTTTTATTCCAGTCCACCTCTGGAACTCCGCCTGTTTTATCTCCGCCAACGAGGTTTTTTTTTTTTCCAGAGTTTGTTTGTCTGTCCGTTAGTTATCAAGAAAACGAAAAAAGTTATGGACAAATCTTGATGACATTTTCAGGGTAGGTTGTAAATAGGGAGATCTGGAAATGATTAGATTTTGGTGGTGACCCGGGAGTGTTTTCAGGATGTGTTGGGAGTGTCACTAGGAACAAATTATTACATTTTAGTGGTGATCCAGAAAAGATCCTGGATTCTGGATCATGTTGAAATTTATTCTCCATTTACCACAAATATAACATTTCAAAGTGATCCAGAATCATCCTGGGTCACTACCAAAATGTAATATCTCACCTCACCTCACCTCACCTCACCTCACCTCACCTCACCTCACCTTACCTTACCTCATCTCATCTCACCTCACCTTACCTCACCTCATCTCATCTCACCTCACCTCACCTTACCTCACCTCACCTCATCTCACCTCACCTCACCTTACCTCACGTCACCTCACCTTACCTCACCTCACGTCACCTCACCTTACCTCACCTCATCTCATCTCATCTCATCTCACCTCACCTCACCTCATCTCACCTCACTTCACCTTACCTCATCTCACCTCATCTCATCTCACCTCACCTTACCTCACCTCATCTCACCTCATCTCATTTCACCGCACCTCACCTCACCTTACCTCACCTCACCTCATCTCACCTCACCTCACCTCACCTCACCTCACCTCACCTCGCCTTACCTCACCTCACCTCACCTCACCTCACCTCACCTCACCTTACCTTACCTCATCTCATCTCACCTCACCTTACCTCACCTCATCTCATCTCACCTCACCTCACCTCACCTCACCTTACCTCACCTCACCTCATCTCACCTCACCTCACCTTACCTCACGTCACCTCACCTTACCTCACCTCACGTCACCTCACCTTACCTCACCTCATCTCATCTCATCTCATCTCATCTCACCTCACCTCACCTCATCTCACCTCACTTCACCTTACCTCATCTCACCTCATCTCATCTCACCTCACCTTACCTCACCTCATCTCACCTCATCTCATTTCACCGCACCTCACCTCACCTTACCTCACCTCACCTCACCTCACCTCAGCTCACCTCACCTCACCTCACCTCACCTCACCTCACCTCACCTCACCTCACCTCGCCTTACCTCACCTCACCTCACCTCACCTCGCCTTACCTCACCTCACCTCACCTCACCTCACCTCACCTCACCTTACCTAAAGACAGAAATAAATGCATATAATCCTTTCAACACTGCAAAAATAATAAACCTAAAAAGTTTTGCACCGTACTGTATTTTTCAACTTCTAAAACCAAAGATGACACTGATTTATTTCAGAAACTAATGTGTTCTGGTGACAGGAGGAAGTTCTGTACTTTCACATGTTACACTGAGGATGACGAGTTGAATATTTGTCAATGTGTGAAGTTCTTAATATAAATGACTGTGCAGAACATCTGTGACACACATTCACCTTTGATACACCCTGTGTTTAGTGTGTGTGTGTGTGTGTGTGTGTGTGTGTGTGTGTGTGTTTGCACTTGACCATATTAACTTTCACCATCAGTGACTGGAGGGGGAGGAGAGGGTCAATAGGCAGGCCCTGCCCACTTTTCCTCACCTTTGGCCTCAATGCGGTGGGGGTGTACGGTCACACTATTGGCGTGAGACCCCCAACCGCCACCCCCCACCCGCCTCTCCCCTCTCCCCTCTCCCCTCTCCCCTCTCCCCTCTCCCCTCTCCCCTCTCCCCTCTCCCCTCTCCCCCTCTCCCCTCTCCCCTCTCCCCTCTCCCCTCCCCCTCCCCATCAGCAGAAATGCAACCATTCTCAATTCCTTCCAAACAATTAAGCAGAGACAGCGGTGTCCTGCACGGCTGCAGTGTGTGGACGTGGGGGATGTGGTCCATGTGACGTGGGCTCATCCATCACACCCCCCCCCTCTAACCCCCCAGATATCCATACCCTCAGCCCACTCATATTTCTCTCTATCGTTAGCTGTGTTTTAATTGGCTGCAGCTCATTAGCAGCTCAGCCCACTGACGAGGTGTTGAGGTGTTACCTTTAATCACCTCCTCCACCGTTATTCCACTGATGTGTTCCAGTAAAATTAGATCCATAACAACAAACATTACACACTTTATTGCACACAGACTAATGAAAAACACACCAAGGACGAGTCGAGTTATATCCAGTTTCTCCTCATATAATGTTTGTTCTTCTCATATACTTCACTAAATTAGATTGGAAGTCAATAGGACAGACAGTACATTGTAAAAAAAAAAGACTGTCGACTTAATACCAAAATGTTGTAAAACCATACCATGAAAAAAGTAAATGAAAATGCAATACAAAGTGGTTAATCAGAAAATATTTTTGTGTTAACCATTAAATTAATTATAGCCGTAGTTTTTACAGGAAGAGTTTGTTAACATTTTGAGGAAATTAAACTGTAAAGTGAAAACAATGTGGTGACGTTTACATTGCAAATGTACAATGTTAAAATAACAGTTTTAAAATTTAAAAAGTATATATTTATTTGAAATACCCAGCATTTGATGAAATTTAGAAAAATATCTGTGGAGTGTAAAACTTTTTTTTTCCTGTTATATTTCATAGATTTAAGTATGACTGTCATCTGTAATGTATGTGTTATACATACTCTATATCTAATACTAATAAAGAATGAATAAATAAATCCACAATTTAACATTTTAAATATGTGTAATAAGCAGATATGGCTCAGTTGGTAGAGCAGGTTATCTAATGACTGAAGGGTTGTTAGTTCAAATTTAATTCATATTTAATGCAGAACATTTCCAAAAGAAATGATAGAGCAATGTATTTAACATTTTACTAGACTATAATAAATAATTGAAACAGCTTTTATTGTCTTAAAGATACAGATCCCAGAGTCATTCGTCCTGACCTTTGTCCGTCCATCCTTCTGTTCTTCATTTGTCCAAGACTTTGACCGGATCAATAAATACTTCCTCCTGTCAATCCGTCACAGAGCAGTTGTTGGTGCCTCTGGTGCAGGGGGGGCACCAGGACGCCGATCACTAATATATTCATTAATTTATCGATCTGTTTTGTTTCTGTTTGGGGGTACAGGGAGAACAAAGGGTTGGATGAGAACGTAGACCCCCATAAGTGTTGAAGAACTTAAAATCTGTCTTTTTTTTATTTTCAAGTCCAAGAACAGTGGGGTTAACCTTTACTTATTGTAGGAAATTAATTAATATTATAGGCAATATTTAATAGAAGAGTATATCTATGAGAATAAGTGAGCGTGTTAATGATCTTATGTCTGCATTCACAGAGTTAAAGTTGATATTTTGTAGAATAATGAAAGAATAAATAAAGAATATGTTTGTGTTTCACATGTTATAATGCAAACAGGTTGACAATAACTACAATAAACACAAAATAGACTGTTCAGGTGAGACCTTTAGCATGTGAAAAACTTCACTAATGTGTTTTATTTGAGTGAAATTTTACATCTTTGCAAAAGTTCAAGAGTTATAATAGTTCCTTGTAAAAACAAAAAATTGCATCTGTTATACTCTTGAAAATCATAATTATTTACGAGAAGCACAAAAGTAACTTGGATTTACTCAGATCATCATCATAACATTTTCTTTCTGTGACTGAGAAATTAAAGTTAGCCCCATATTGACAACAATTAACAAAATAGTCAATTAAGTAAATAAGCTATTAGATATCAGAATCAGAAAAAAAACTTTATTGTCTGTCATGGCAGAAAATCATCTTTTTATTTTTTATAAATAACTGAATAAAATTATATGTTAAATACAAATGAAATGAACTAATTAGCCAATAATAAAAGAACTAAAAACAAAATAAGCACTAAATGAATGAAAATTATTAATAAAAAAGTTAACAGTCACCAGTACATTGGCAGAAATCAACAAAATAGTTGCTGTAAATGTATAAAACAAACAACAAATACTAATAACTATAAAGCTTTAAATCAGCAAAAATTTGAGAAAAAATAGCTATTAAAATGAAAAACAGCAATAAATCCACAAAGTGAAAACTAAAACTAAACAGAAAAAAGGCTCAGATGTTGAAATGGCAGTTTAAACATTTGTTAAAGAAAGAAATAAGTAACATAGATGAATTAAAACCAGTTTGTAACTTTATAAAGTTCCTAATTTTGTTAAAGAATCTTCATATTCATTTGACAGTTGTGGAAAAGCACATAAAATACACATTTGATTCAGCAGATGTTCCAGAAATCTACTTAAAATGTGGTATTTCTACATCCATATAGATAGAAACTAGACTTTAATCATGTGTTAATTTTAAAACCAGACACGAGACAAACTTTAAACATGTTTTGTGTTTAATAAAGGATCAAAACTCCTGGAATCACAGGCTTAACTCATCTGCATGGAAGAAATTAAACTTGTTATTAATATTTTGTAAAACATAAATAGGACAAAACCATTACTTTTGCAAATTTAAGTGAAAGAGGAGGGGTGTGAGGATGACCCTCAGCCTCTAACCTCTGACCTCTGACCCCTTACCTTGACAGGACGACTCTCCGTATGTCTGTGAAAACCGTTGCAGTCGTGTGTGTGTGTGTGTGTGTGTGTGTGTGTGTGGGGGGGGGGTCACAGGATGGACAGACAGAGGCATGATGGGCAGAGGGGGTGTGGTCTCAGGGGTTAATTAGGGACGGCTGCAGGATGAATAGGGTGCTGACGGAGGGGTGAGGGCGACCGGGGGTGACTGGGGGGCGACCGGGGTGTCACCACGGCGAGGGAGACACAAAGAAGGTCAACCATTTGGAGGATGGGATGTCAAACTTGGCCACCCAAAACTCCCCCCCCTGTCCCACTCATTTTTGTCCACATTTTCCTGTGAAAAAGCGCCGATGAGATGCAGATCTTTTATTATGCAGAACTCAGGGTGGGATGAAAACCTTTCCCACACTTGACATGAAATCATATTTATCACGGACATGACCCTGTTCACTGCAGCTGCAAATGACGTCTGGACGCTTATATGGTTAAAACATTATTCTACCACCGTAAGAAACAACAACGTTTGGCATAAGTGTAACTTTTAAAGTCACCAGAGTTCACTTGTGTTTAAATATGAACAAAAAAAACAAACATTCAATATGAAGAAAGTTACATTAAAGTACTGACGATAAAAACCCACAGAAGTCGCATTGAAATCAACAAAATCTGATATTTAAATATGAATAATGTTCCACATATGCATTTTAAGAACTACTTACCTGAATTTCTATTTTTTATTTCTATTTTCTATATAAATTAACATCACACTGTTTGATAATTATGATAATATAGATAGGATTATAATTGTTTTTCCATTTACTATGCAGCTTGTAATGTTAAAACTGCACTGATAACAGTGAAAAGAACACGTATAGTTTGAGTTTTATCATTAAAATTACATTACAATCATTACAATTTTATTGTACTTTTCAACAACCCATAGTTATATGCATTTGGTTAAAAAAAATACACTTGGAATAATTATAGATTGAAGACTTTTATTCATATAAACGGAACATTTTCACTCTTTCAATCCATTGATTAAAAGACTAGATTAGACTACATGCATTTTATATCACATTATTCTTAAAGATTTTTATTTGGAGGGTTTGGTCTTAATTCTGCAAATAAAATACAATTATAAAATATGTATTTCTGTATAAGAGGAGCACATAAGCGTGAAATTCAACAAATATGATTCCTGGTTTTCAGTGCATTCTTACTTTTTTGTTGCAAAATATTTGACAGATTTTACAGGATTTTCATTCGATCTGTTGAGAAAACATATAATTATTTTGACATATATATATTAATGTTAATATAAATAAATATCAGGTAACATGGCAGTAATTTCCAGAAATAAAATACTTCTTAAAATGACTTTTGCAAGTTTCTCCCACCACAGCACTGACACAGCAGCTTCACTAACATAGATGTTACTGTAGTTTTTAGTGAAAGTATAAAACATCTTTGTACGTCCATGGTGTCATGACTTATCCCAGGCCTCTCTCTGATTGGCTGCTTGTCAAACAACTGACAAATGAATGAATGTCGGCGAAGGGCCAGCGAACAAAAGGGACTTAACTAAATCAGACACATGGACCTCAGTGAAACTCAAGGTCAACGGAATCACTGATCAATACCCAGTATAGATCAGCTGATGAACGGTCAGCTGAGGACGCCTGACACTCTTAACAGGGTGCATTCTGGGACAACTGAACAGATGAAGGGGTGGACAGCTAACCCCCATGAGAGATAACAGGGTTAATGACCATATACACACACACACACACACACACACTTTTGTTTTTCTTCACACAGACTCATTTATTTCCTCAAATCTTAACCTTAAATAAATCCTCACATTTTACATTTCTCTTTTTTTCATGTTCCCACAAAATCCATACACTATATATATGTGATACATGATACATTCTGGGATATAAGCAGCGCTCTTCAAGCCCCTCCCCACTTCGGTCTAAGCTCAGCATCTCATTGATCTCCTGACCTCAACACCCACCCTGACCCTGCACCCCCCCACACACACACACCCCCCACCCTACACCCGAGCCCCTCAGAGCTTAGGGGGTGGTGTCAACAAAATGACCATTTCAATAAAAACACATTCATCACCACACACATAGATTTGTCTTTCTTACACCAGACAAACCAGTTTGATTAGGGCAGGTTCATCTGAAACAAAGCTGAGTATTGATGAAGAGGAGGAGGAAGAGGAGGAGGAAGGGGGAGGGCCAGTCGGTAGAAAATGTGAATGTAGGCCATGTAAACACACGATGTTTCACCCAAACATTCACCAAAAAGGCACACGCACATATACAGCATATTTGTGAATCAGATGTATTTCAGAAGTGTGTTCAGTAAAGGGTTATTTATCATCTGTGCTACAAGACAATCAATGAACTGTATGAAGATGGCGTTGTACAGTAGTATTTAATTTGTGCCATTTTTTTACTTGTGTTTTCAATGATAAAGCCTTTTTAATAAGCTTGGCAGAAGTACTCACATTCTGTGCTAAAATAGAAGTACAGCTACGGTACTTGTGTGAGAAAATACTCTTGTAAAAGTAAAAAAAAAAAAATACTAATTCAATTCCTTTTCTCAAGTAAAAGTAAAAAATAAAATAAAATAAAAAATAGGCCAATCTGTACACAGGACAATTTACTGTGCTTTACAAAAATGAAAAACAGACAGGTTAGAAATACACAATTACGGTTAAAACGTATCAATCAATTAAAATAAAATAAAAAACAATAGAACAACTGAACAGAAGTAAACAAGTACAACTTCTCAATTGTAATAAAGTACAAAAGTAAAAAAGTAAAGATGCTCCAAAGTGAATGATACTGACAAGGGTTCTGCACCAGGTCTGGTACTTGATAAGTAACTCAAAAAACAAATGGGGTGATGGGTAAAAAAATAAATAAATACAAAAAAGTTACAAAAAAAAAAAATTAAAAAAAAGGGTAAAATGAAACTAAATGTGAGTGGGTGGTGAGTAAGGACATGAAAGAAAACAAAAAAGGAAGATTGGAAAGTTTGGAAAAAGTAGACCTGTACTGTACAAGACTCTAGTCACGACCTTTTCTACTCATTTTCCCTGTGAAGCGACTTATTTTATTTTATACTGTCACATCCCTTTAGTTTGAAAAAAGTACCTCACCTAGTCTGAGAATATAAGGAATATAAAGTACAGATATTTAAGAACAAATGTAGTGAGGAAAAGTGAAAACATGCCAGAAAAATAAATATTCCAGTAAAATACAGATACTTAAAAAAAAATCGACAGAAGTACCGTAACAAAGTACTTATACTTTTGTAACTTTCAGCTCTGTTGTTTCTACAAACCTGCATAATTTCACCAGATTTTCTGCTATTTTTTTTTTCCTTTTACTTTATCACAGCAAACAGCAAAACTTTTGTTTTTGTTTTTGCACGAGTCATTTCATGTAAAATGTTCTGCAGGAGTGTGTTGAATCATTTCCTCTTTTGCTCCTCCTCAGCTCCTCCTGAGTTCCTGCAGTGGCCGCAGTCTGTTTCCAAACCAGCAGGAGGCAGCGCTGTGTTTACCTGCGTGGCCCAGGGTGTTCCAGAACCTCACCTGATCTGGCTGAAGAACGGCAAAGTCCTGATGCCGGGGCACAACGTCAAACTGACCAATAACAACAGGTACATGATGGCACACACGTCTGCATCCAAAACCTTTTAAATGACACTAAAACACAACACTGGTCGACATTAACACTCAGTTTACTCTAACATATGCTCTTCCACCACCCACCACAAAAGCTATAAAGATTGAAAAATTGCACTGAATAAAAATTCCTTTATCTTTATTCTTTATTCTTTACCACCTCATACTGGGATTTCAATGGTGCAATAATACTACGGTGTCATTTTAACCTGTGCAATTTCACTATCATCACACACTGTGATTTTTATGGTGCAATTTTTTATTTAAGCCTTTGTAAATTAATCATGCAATATTGATGCAACATTAACTTTACCATCAAACACTGTGACTTTTTACTGTACAGTATTTTATATTATATATTTTTTAATGCAAATATGGAACTGTCAAATTCAAATTTCATTGTGGAACCAATGACAATAAAGTCTATTCTATTCTATTCTATTCTATTCTATTCTATTCTATTCTATTCTATTCTATTCCACCTCTTTACTTCTGGATTATAGTTGTTAAAGCAACTGTAAGGACAGTAATATAAAGAAACATGGCAACATGTTTATGATCCAGTTACTTTTTAAGTTTAAATACCATAAAAGTACCATAATAATGTAAAGTTGATCAGTATGATTAAATTATGTCATGTCAGCTAAAATCTAAATGTTAAACAGTCACAAATGATCATTTCACAAAAGCAACTATAAATCACATATACATAATTTCATGTGTGCATGGATAGTTTCTTTTGAGCTTTTAGTTCTGTACAGATAAATGTTCTGCTGAACCTTTCACACATGTGCAGTTCACATCTGCACCACATGGGGGCAGTAGTGCACAACCTGTGTTTTGGCTAATTAAACTGACATGCAAAAATAAATGTCAGTTCATAATAAACACTTTAAATAGAAACAGGAGAACAGCTACAGCCAAGTATATTTATTTTCTGATATTTGTATTTATAACATTTGTTTATTTTTTTAATGGATGGACTTTATTATCAGCACAACTTGACAAGACTCATTGACGCAGTTGATTGACATTGCTTTCTTTGTCATTTTTACAATTTTAATATTCCTCATGTGGGCTGGATCAGACCCATATGAGGGTCTGTTTTGGCCCGTGGGCCGTATGTTTGCCACCCTTGTTCTATCAGGTCTACACTGTAAAAAAAATGACTGTAGAATTAACAGCAAACAGTTGTAAAATTGCAACATAAAATAACTGTAAGTGAAAATACAATGCAAAGTTGTTTATTTGAGACGATTTTTGTGCTAACAAATAAATCAAATGTAGCTGTAGTTTTTACAGGAAGAGTGTGTGAACAAATCCAGATTTCTATGGAGAAATGATATGTTTCTAACTGTAAAAAGAGAAACAATGTAGTGCTGTTTAAATTGCACGACAACAATGTTAAATAACACCCTATTTGCTTTTTTTTTTTATTAAACAAAAGTAGTAAAGAGGTAAACATTTAACAATTTAAGATTTTAAAAATAAGTGAAATCATTAGTGGCTCTGGTCCAGTTAGTGGAACAGGTCAGCCAGTGACCAAAGGGTTGGTAGTTTGAATGCTAGCTCTGACTGTTCACATGTCCAAGTGTCCTCAAAGAACTCTGAAGACACTGACCCTGCTCCCAGTTTATGCCTGGTAGATTTAGAAAACACTGTGGGGTCTATGTAAGGTGCAGTCCAGTTACTGTTTATGGTCAATGTTAAATCTACATGTTAAAAATGTTAAATGTACATGTTAAAAATGTTAAATGTACATGTTAAAAATGTTAAATGTAATGTTAAAAATGTTAAATCTACATGTTCCTCTGTAAATATGTTTATGCTTTAATGTGGTTTTTTTTTTACACTATTGTTCTGACAGTCACAGCTGCAGAGTTTTTTTTTCTGTAAAACCAACAGGATATGTTTTATAGTGCAGTCATGTCCTAGGACTGTTGATCATGCAGTGACCTGATGCTGATGCTGTGTTTTGTGTGCAGTACTCTGGCTCTGACTCGCATCAGCTCAGATGATGAGGCCATCTACCAGTGCATTGCTGAGAACAGCGCCGGTACCAACCAGGCCAGCGCCCGTCTGGCCGTGGCCCAGGCCAAAGACCTGCCCGCCGCCCCCCAGAACCTGGCGGCCAACGTCCTGTCCACCAACACCCTGCAGCTCACGTGGAGCCAGCCGTCCGCCGATGTCACTGACGGCATCATCGGATATGTTCTGCACATCCGCAAGATAGGAGGTGAGTGACGACACCGACGATACTGTTTTTGGACCAAAACCACCAACAGACCTCAGAATAAAAACTTACCCAAACGTGTGTGTGTGTGTGTGTGAACCAGAACCAGACAGTCTGGAGCTGCAGGAGGCCATCAGTAAAGGCACCTTCCAGCATGACCTGACCAACCTGGAGCCGGCCACCACCTACTCCATCTACCTGAAGGCCTACTCACCCATGGGAGCCAGTCAGCAGTCCAGCAGTGTGGTGGCCACGACACTGGGGGGCGGTAAGAACATGAAACACACCAAGGGCTACAGCGTCACACCAAGTGACACATACACAACATGGACAAACTTTTAAGTATTTATCAACTGACATTTTTTTAATAATATTTTAGGTCACTAGATTTTACATCAGTATTTTACTATTTATTTATTCTGTTTTTAACCATGTTTTTATTCATATTGACTGATTGTGCATTCATGATGTTGGTGTAAAATAAACAATGATCTATCTATCTATCTATATGAAAACAGTAACCTTTGCATGTGGTGAAAGTTTTGTTTTTGTTTGTTCATCTTTTTTATTATTGAAATTTTTCATTTTTCATTTCGTATAAACCATTTATCACCTATTTGTTAACGTTTGTTCATCGTGTATTAACTATATGTTACCTATTTATTAATGTTTGTTCATACACAATTTATCATAAACAAAGCATTTGTTCTTCTTTTCTAGGTACAAACTATTTGTTACCATGTGACCAAATACTTTATGATAAATTGTGTATAAGCAATACATTAATAAACATTAACAAATAGGTAACAAATGGTTAATACATATTGGTAGGTATTATAAAGTGTTACTACATTTTTATATTTTTTTTTTATTATTGGAAAAATAGAGAAAGTGTTCAAATAAATTGTATTTTCTAAGTGCAAGTAAAGAATATTTTCTGACATTTGTTATAATTTAACAGTAAACAGAAAATCAGTGTCAGCTCTTAAATATTGACATTTCCATTTGAAGCCATCCAGACCCTTTTCTGTTTTTCTGTTCTTTTCTGTCTGTCTCCTTTTCCTCTCTCATCCCGTTCTCTTTTCTTTGTCTCTGTTCTCCTTCCAGTCCCGACCCCTCCCACCTTTTTCACTAAGGTGATGAACTCCAGTGCGGTGCAGGTGCTGTGGGAGCTGCCCAGTAAGGCCGGTAAGGCGGAGGGCTTCAGGCTCTACTACCGCAGGGTCCCCAGTGCTGACTTCCAGGGGCCCATCCAGCTCCCCTGTCACATCAACGCTCACACCGTCACTAACCTTGGTGAGTCAGACACTTGTCCTGTTGCCGTGGTTACCTGCTGTATGTATGTCCACATCCCTGTACAGGGAAGCAGACAGAATAAGAATCGGATATAACACAGATATTATTTTTTACTTCCACATCATCTGAGCTGCAGCTTTTGTGGTTTTTCATATTTGTTTGCACAGGTACGTCTCCAGACTTAAAACCTGTAGCCATAACAACAAGTCTTGTAACCATGACAACGCACTATTCGTCCTAATTAAGAAAAGAGCATTATGGACCTGTTAAAAAGGGTATTATCTTCTGCACCAGTGTTCATGTTATTGACCTGCTGAGGTGGACACCTGTTCACAAGATGGTTTCAACAAATAATAATAATAAGAAGAAGAAGAAATTGCATTTATAACTTGCTTTTCATTCATGGAATCTCAAAGTGCTAAAGAGAAAGAGAAAAATTTAATCAAAAAAATAAAATAAAATACTGTATCGGGAATAGAAGACAAAATCTGTTTCACATAAATCAGTTTTATTCGTAATGCATGTAAGAGAGCATTATATTGACTTTGATATAATGGGTTTATTTTATTATCAAGTGAAGATGTAAATATGCACTACTGACCTGAAAGTTTTGATTTTTTCAGACACTTTTTATCCTATTTTATTATTTAAATGCACCAGTAATCGCCTTTGACCATATACAATATTTAATCCCAGTGACACTTTACACTTTCACTTACATTGTCAGAATAATTTTCAGGACAATAGGTAAAAATATTTTATTGTAACTTTATGGGCAACAGTATAATACTGTATATATAAAAGATAATATATTGTGATAATAGTTTTTTTTTAGACTGGCAGTCCATCATTGTGTAATCAGAAGTGAGGATTTTTACATTATAATGACAGAAACAAACATAGATATCACATCTAATAAACACATTTCCAATAAATATTTAAAGTTAAACAAAATAACAACATATGCAGATGTATTCAGAGCCTTAAATGGATTAGACAGTCATCTAAATTGATGAAAAATAAAGGAAAAACAGAAAATTCTTGCAGTTTTTTAGCTCCTTAACTGTCTCCAACCCCATCCCACATATTTTTTTCTAAAGTTCACAACATGCTGAATATTCCAAATAAAAACATAACAATAGAAAATGAATAATGAAGAGTTAAATCATGTATCAGGTGCCTCCATCTAAGCTTTGATCACATGCTGGTCTGGCTCCAATCCTTTCAGCAACAGAAAGCTCCAAGGATAACAACTGTAAAGTACAAATCCATAGATGTACTGACAGTGACTGCAGTGGCTGCTACATAATAACCAACATAGTTTTAGTAATTGTAATAATTTAGTAATGTTCAAAATGGTCATGATTGTATGTTGTTAAATGCTCTTTGTAAATGACTGTGTGTGAACGATGGCCTGTGTTGATGCCTGAGTGAATGTGGCTAAATATTTATTTATTTACTATTTATTTTTTACATTTTTTTTTATCAGATTTTTTATTTTTTTAGTAAATATAGGTCTATGTTTTAATAAATGGGGCACTGACTGGAGAGAACTTTGAATTGTCTTGTACATGTGACAATAACAAGACAGATCTGTCTGTCTGTCTGTCTGTCTGTCTGTCTGTCTGTCTGTCCACATGAAGACAGCCACAGAAACCTTCGCATGTGGTGAAAGTTTTGTTCGGAATCATGTTGTTTGTTTTTTTGAAATTTTTTGTTGATGTTTTTTTTAATTGGGGAAAAAAATAAAGAAAATTTTATTATTAATAATAATAATAATAAATTACAATTAGGAGGAGATAGGTTAATTATGAAATGCTGCTTTAGAGTTAGTCAGACAGACAGACAGACACTTATTAGACTATTTCATTTAAGAACATTTCCAGAACAGTGACATTAAATAAAGACATCTTGTTGACAGTGATGGTACAAAGCACACTTCTAAAGCCTACTGAATATCTGTCTCCTTCTCTGAATACTAATGATGAAAGGAAAAACTCCTCTTTACATCAGTTCACATTCAAAGCTTTAAAGCGACAACACAACCATAAAAAGGGATTGAACACATTATGATTTTCACAATGCTGATTAGCATGTTTTTTTTCCTCTCTTTGAGAAGATGTTTAGAGCTGCCGGAAGCAGAAAATGAGAATATCTGCTGCTCTTATTCCATATAAAAACAATGTCATTTTTTGCTGCTATGGAAACATAAAAAAAATAATCTTACAGTTGTGGAAGATAAGACAGAGTAGAGCAGTAGATACATCTGACAGAAGCTATTAATCATTTTTAACCTCTTAAATCTGTGAAAATGGCCGTCTACGCAGATAAGGCTTGTTCCTTTCAGAAAAATTGAATAATAATGTTCTGAAAGGTCATTACATGAAAATGAAAAGACATGATGTGATGAAGATTTAGGAACATCTGAGAAAATGGCAGATGGGTTAATACGTCTAATTGAGCTGCCTTTATTCAAGGGTTATCTAGAACAGGAAACCAAGGGAAATGCTGTTAATTATTCACAGAAGAGGATTAAAATGAATAGTAAAAGCTAAAGCAAAATTGTATTTATATTTGCATTTATTGGTCATTAATCAAAAGAAACCAGAGTTATCTAAGGGATCATTTTCATCTGTTGGCTCTGGACAGATGGTAAAAGTAAAAAAAATATAGACGAGAAAGTGAAAGTCAACAATAATCCAAAACACGAGTTAAAAATCATGGAAAAATAAATAAATTAGATGATTATACAAGGGGATTCAAGGATTCAAGGATACTTTATTTGTCATTGCAATGGTTCCATGCAAAGAAATTAATTAATTAATTTCTCCGCACACTGAGCATCAATGAATAAAGTAAATTAAAGAAGCATATACATACAAAATCTTATTATACAAAAAAATTGCTGTATATCAACAATGTGTAGATTTTTGGAGGAGAGTTAACTGAGTGTAATATTTATAAAAGAACATTTACCATAACTGACACTTAAAGACCTAAAACTATTTTCATGGCAACTACTGTTTGTTTTGTTTTGTTTTTTTTTTTTTTTTTTTTTTGTTTTTTATCAAATTGGGTATTTTTCTGCACTCATTCTACTGAACATTTGTACACATTTCACAATAACTTAAAAGGGTTCAAATGTGTTTGCATCCAAATGGAGAAAATGGAGGAAAAAGCGACATTTTTTAACATGTTTTTTGCTGGTGAATCAATGTTGCAGAAGATAACAGTACAACGTAGGACGCTTCTGTTGCTGCTGAAAAGCTCAGAATCTGCATTTTACCTGAATTATTTACATGTATTGATTGGAGTTGTGCTTCTAAAATGCTTTTTCACAGACTGACTGTTTTTGTGCCTTCCTGTTGCAGAAACGGGTGGAGTGTATGAGGTCAAACTGGTGGCTTACAATGGAAATGGTGAGAGTGAGTGTTCCAAGAGACTGGTTTCACTGGCAGAGGAAGGAACGAGCGCTCAGACCACCGGTGAGTTTAGTCACATCTCATCTACAGCTGTTCGCAGTACGACTCTGTTCCCATGTTCTATATTTAAAACACATTTCATCAATATACAGAATTATATTGAGACAGTCAGGTTTGATATTTCTTTTTGTTTGGACATATTTACACCTGCAAAACACAGAACACAACCGTGCACGTGAGCCTGATAATGAGTTTGTAAGTGAATGACAACATGCAAACATTGAACACATCACCTTATTACACATTAAATAAATGATGGTTCAAAATATAAGATATTTCAATGGTAAAATTTCCTAATTCTTTTTATACTAGATCAGTAAAAATCAATATATCTATCAGTTACACCCTGGAAACCAATCCAAATCTTAACAAGACATTTCTGCTTGAATTAAGCAAAAAAAAAAAAAAAAAAATCATGAATTATGCAAAAAAAAAAGAAAAAGAAAAGAAAAATCTTTCAATGGAACAAGTGAAAATTATCTTGTTAAGATTTCTTGAAATAAGATTTTCAACATCTGTTGCCTAAAAATAAGTTCTTTATATCTCACTACCAAGTTCCTCTTTAGGTGATTATGTCTTATTTTAAGTGTGATTAAATAGTTGGGCTAGAAATGAGAAACTTTTTGAGAACTTTTTTGCAGTGTTCATTTAAAGTTAAGACAATATGAGGTCAATTAGAATTCAGCCGAGAGAAAATAAGAGTATGTTGAGGGGATGATGGGCATTTTGGTTCTTTATGGAGAAGTGAATTGTTAATAAATGACTTACAATCAGCAAAACTGATGGAAGAAAATACAGTCTGAATCCATCCACATCCACAACACAACACACAAAGCTGTCATTTTTAAAACAAGAAGGGATGAACTATTGCAAATTAACTTTATATCGTCCAGAAAATAGGCTGATGTAGCCTTTTTGATGCATTACTGAAGACTTATTGAACATATTTGTGTTGTCTTGAGCAGCGTAATAATAATAATAATAATAATAATAATATCAGCCAACTCCTTGTGTGAGGATGTTCTAAGCCCTGTTGTGTGTGTTTTCAGGATGTCAGTGCAGAGAAGGAGAGGCATCTTTAGGCAGCATCGTCATTGGGATTCACATCGGCACAGCCTGCATCATCTTCTGCGTCCTCTTCCTTATGTTTGGATACCGTCGCAGGTATAAAATCAGGAATATAATCTTTCCTGTTAAACATGCAGTGGCACTTGTCCTGGTTTTAATGTAAAGTTCAGTCAGAGATGCTATGTTTAGAGCTTGACGTCATTCCTCTTTTAATATTAGTACAGTAAGTGATATATAAAAATATAATTCCCACCTGAACCTACAAGTGCACACTGGGTTAGTGGACTGTAATTATAATATTGATACCGAGGAAATAGGCGTATGTGCAGAATGTGTGCTCAAAACTGCAATGTATGTTCAGTTTGTTTTGCAGTAAAGGAACTCAGGACAGCTGGTCTGTACCAAGAGACAACACAGGACACAACGGCATTCCTAAAGACGGAGCAAACTGTGCCAGAGTGGAGTCAATGCCTCAGGTAAAAACACACACAGCACACTGTTCATTTTATATCATTCCTTCACACATTTTAGTTTTTATATTTTAGTGTTTATACATATAGGTAACACTTTATAATACCTACACACAATTGACTATGTATTAACCATTTATTACCTATTTGTTAATGTCTTGTAAATGTTCATACTAGTGTAAATGTAAAATTATATTATTTTTAACCAACAGGTGGAGTGTTTACAACTGTTTCTTTGTTTACCTGTAAAGCAGATATACAAACACTCCACCTGTTGGTTAAAAATAATCTAACTTTACATTTATCTTTGAAAGACACTAGTATGAACCTTTACAATACATTAACAAATAGGTAACAAATGGTTAATACATAATGAATAACCCATTTATAAATGGGTAATAAATGGTTAATACATAGTCAATTGTGTGTAGGTATTATAAAGTGTTACCAAATATTTATATAAACATAGGATTTTTCCTTTATATTTTCACTCTTGTGGTTTTACAGTTATATGTTTAAAGTTAAGACAATCTAAGGTCATTTATAACCAAGAGAAAAAAAGTGTATGTTGAGGATATGATGGACATTTTGGTTCATTATGAGAAACTGACTTGAAATCAATAAAACTAATGAAAGAAAATGCAGTCTGAATCCATGTACATCTACAACAGAACACACAAAGCTGTAGTTTTTAAAGCTAGAAGGGATGAACTATTGCAAACTAACTTTAAATCATCCAGAAAATAGGCTTTAAGATGTGACGTAGCCTTTCTGATGCATTACTGAAGACATATTGAACATATTTGTGTTGTCTTGAGCAGCGTAATAATAATAATAATAATAATATCAGCTAACTTCTTGTGTGTGGATGTTCTAAGCCCTGTTGTGTGTGTTTTCAGGATGTCAGTGCAGAGACATACGAAGCAGATACAAAAAAATGATGTATGACGACCAGCAGCCTTGACTCATGTAGTAATCTTCTGTTCCGTCTTCTCTGTCTTCTTGTCTCCTCTGTCTTCTCTGTCTTCTCTGTCTCCTCTGTCTTCTTGTCTTCTGTGTCTCAGTGCCAGGTCGTCATCGAGCAGCATTCCTCGGGTTTACCTGGGACGGGCACCGGCTAACACTGGCTGACACTGGTCAATAACGTCCCCCACCCACATCACTTCCCTTCCCTCTGTCATGTTCACCCAAGACCCCTGTCATTGGGCACCGTCTGTTCCCTTTGACAGGGGTCACGTATGGGGGATTGTCCACCCAAAACATGCTGCTACTGAAACCCTCAACTCACAGTGTAAAGCAGCCTCACACTTCTGAACCCTTTACCGCTCCATTCCTACTCTCCACCCTTTACCTAAACCAAAGCATAATGCCTTTATTGCCTGTGCACATGCAGATTTGCGTGTAGAAAAAGCCTTCGAAAAGTGGTGTCGCTCCAGATTTAGATCCTGTCGCCAAAAAGTCTAATGTCACTTGTCCAGTGGAAGATTGTGCCATAACCAAAATATTATTTTTTCTCAAATCTTTCCTGGTAAAGTGACATTTTGAAGACGCGCACAATTGTAAGAAAACCCCTAAATGAAGCCAAATATTTTTCACCTGATGGGGTTATTACCAATTCGTGTGCCATGACAGATCTCTTGACGCTGCCTTCCGTTCCTCTGCAATAAGAAAGGAAAGAAACATAGCGGCCTTTGCAAATGCCTTATGGATGTGAGAGTCTGATTAGAAATGATTGTCTATCACCATATGAGCCATTTGGAAGAACCATGTATGTCAGGGGTGTCAAAGTCCAGTCCTCGAGGGCCGCTGATCTGCATGTTTTAGACATTTCCCACCTCCATCACACCTGAAAACCATCACAGGTTTATCAGGCTTCAGCAGTGTATGATGATGAGCTGATCTTTAATTCAACCAGTTGTGCTCGGAAGAGGGAAACATGTAAAACAGGGGTCGCAAACTCATTTTCTCCAGCCCAGTTTGATTTCCAATGGGCTGGACCAGTAAAATGAAAACATAATAACCTATAAAATAATGACAACTCAAAATTTTTGTCATTATTTTAGTGCAAAAACAAACCAATTAAATTATGAAAATATGTTAATAAATTATCATTTTAATTTTTTTTAAAGGTACATTTTCTAAGTAAAATAAGGGCAATTTTAACAATGTTGTTCCTTAACGTATCATTTTGTCCATGTGTTTTATTATGGATCAGTTCTACAAAGACACTTTAGACTGAGTAACAGAAGCAGAAAATGGTTTGAATTTTGTATAATTTTCTTTAGACATTTTGGGTTGTTTACATTTGTTCAGGTTATTCACATTTTATTGTTGCACGAAGGTTTGTAAATATAAATATCTTCATAATTTAATATTAGCTTTTGCAGTTAACATGGAGAATATATGTAATCATTTAAATATGTTATTATGCTCTTCATCCAACGGGGCCGCATTGGAACTGTTGGCGGGCTACATTTGGGCCCCGGGCCGCATGTTTGAGACTAAAACATACAGGATACTGGACCTCGAGAACCGGAGTTTGACACCTGTGATGTATATAAACAGGAATTATTTTATGCTCTTCTTCCTCACTATAATAAGCTGCACACCTCCAAAGAAAGCTACCTCAGTCTGACTAGAATGTCCGAGCCATAGTTGAGGCCAACGTTAGCCTGATGACGCTGCTTGTGCTAGCCTACCTCGACCAAAATATGCCGAAAAAAACCCCCTTTCCCCTCGACAACTTGATCAGTGCCAATGCCAGTGTGCCGTGTCAGCCGCCAACCAGGCCGGTCCAGAGCGTGCTCGAGGATGACTACCATGGAGAACTTAACCGTGGCAGAGCCTGAACGTCGCCTTCTTTCACTACGATGAGCTTTACCGCAACTGAGACCAAAGCCGAGCCTGAGACGCCACCTCCGCGACAGGCCGACGTAAAGTTTCAGCTTTATCGGATGGAGGTTGAGTAGTGCAGCCTCCTTCTATAGTTGCTCCGTTTTGTGTTCGTCCAAGTCTTTTACGAAAACCCACGTGTGTCCAACTCCAAAGACTAATGTGTGCAGAGAATGTACCTCATGGAAATATGGACGCTGACGAGTGCTTCCGCAACCTTCTACGCCACAATTTCAATGTTTTTCTACGTAGATCAAACCATCCGGATGATTGTTTGGTCTGCACAAACTTAACAGAAGACTGAAGCTAAGCCAAAAAAAAAAACCAAAACAAAAATACAGGCTGTTCTAGGCCATGCTGCCGAGTTAACTCTTCAGATGCCAAATTGGTCGCCCCGGGACCTTGACGACGCTGAGTTGGCGGCTTAAGAAGTTTTAAACGTGATGCGTGACTGACTGCACGGACAAGGCTCGTTTTTTCGGCCTATCCAAAAAGTTCTATGAAAACCAAGCTGAATGATGCCCAAAGATGTAAACATTTTGATGGTTTTCTTTATTTTTCCTTTACTTTAAAAAGATACTACATTTACTTACGATTTTTGATTGTTCCTGTTCGAAGGGGGGGGGGGTCGTCTGTACGCGAAGTGCTTTAACTGAACTCAAGCCAAATACTATTTCTATGACTTCAGTACCATTTGTTTTTATAAAATACTATCTTACTTGTCTTTTAAGTTTAGAAGTCATTCTGGACCAACCCCTTCAACAAGGAACTGTTTATTTTGTCAATTCTAACATTTAACTTTAAAAAAAAAGTGACCAAATGAAGATGTCAGATATTTTGAAGAACTTTTAATGTCAATAGTATAAGGAATACTTACATTCTTTTTTTTTTTTAATGTAGATGAATTCTTGCCAAATATTTAGCTTGAACAAACATGTGACCAAATACCTCCACATTTTTAACATTCATAGTCTTTAACATTCCAACTTTCAGAACCAAAGCACAGACATAGATGTGAGCTTTAAAATAAACCACTGTGTGAATGACAGCAGGTGAACCTCGAGGACAGCAGCTTAGAGAAGGAACCACAAATTTACTTTAAATATTCTTTTTTTAATCTGCACAGACGAAATTGTATGGAACTGATTAGAGTTCACCAACAGTATGAAATAAGTGGGTCAAATGAGAATCAACAAGATGAGTAATAGCATGTGTTAGATTCATTTAAATGTACTTTATAACACTTTCACTAATTTTAACCAATATTTAAAAAAATTTGTGCAGCTACAAAATATTAAGAACTTGTCACCACCTTCAGACTTCAGGAAGATGAAGTGATCAAAATGAAATGTTTATTAATGATGTAATACCAGCAGTGGCCACTAGATGCTGCCCCAAAACGATCTGACTTAAAATAATCTCTTTTAAAATGCTAACCATTTTCCCCTTGATTTATATATTGAGAATCTTTACTAATTAATTTGTCTTCCTACTAACAACATCATAGGTTAACTTAGTGTTTGCTGACCATTTTAACCAAGTTGGTAAGTTAGCATTTAGCCTTAGCTCACCTTTGACCCTTCAGACTCCTGTAGCCCTGCCCCTTTTATCCAAATATGGTCACTTCCAGCTCCAAAAATCCAAATTCCCACTTTAAAATAGAAGTTTGGAAAGCAAGGAGTTGACAAAGGCCTTATGATACTTTTATTTACTATAAAATAACACAAATTACGATTATATCAAATGAGATGTAGCGTTTTATTTTAAAAAAATTCCCTTTAATTAGCAATTTTTTATTTTTTTTTTGGAACAACTCTTTATTTGACATTTTCCCCAAACATTCAACAGAAGATTTGATTAAGTCCTAAAATAAATTCTAAATGATATTTTATTTATTTATTTAAACATGTAGACACACAAAAAATTATATTTCTGCCCCATATATTAGTAGCCTTTGTTTTTACCTGCCTTTAGATTTTAACTATTTCTTTGCTAATAAAAGCGCTAACATAGATGCTATTAATTAAAACAGCTATAACACATTAAAAATTAACTAACTGGTTGTTTATTTTCTAACTTTTCTTCTTCTTTTTTTTTTTTTACAAACCATGGCTAACTAAATGCTGCTAGACCATAACTAGTTAGTTAAAGTTATTAATATACAATACATTCATATGTAATTAATGCTAGTTGCTAGCGATTAATCCCTGTTTATCTGCCCAATGGAAGATAAATAAGCATTAATTTAATATCTCTAGTATATATTTTTCTTTAACATGATAGCAAATGAAAACAAAAGCCTAAAATTAAGTCAAATTATAATTTTGTTATTTTTAATGCAGAAAATGATGAAGCTATTTAAGAGTTTTTCACTGACCCATGTCAATTAGGTTTTAAAATGTAGATTTCTGATATAATAATAATAATCTAAATCTTATCAAGTGTATTTTTGTAATGTCTTGCCAAAATATATTATCACACTTAAAATAAGACATGATCACCTAAAGAGTAACTTTTCAGTGAGATATAAAGAATTTAATTTTAGACAATAGATCTTGACAATCTTATTTCAAGATAATATTCACTTGTTCCTTTCCTTAATTCAAGCAAAAAAAGGAAAAAAAACAAACTTGAATTAACAAAAAAAAATAAATTCTTGAATTAAGATAAACAAAATTCTATCAATGGAACAAATTAAAATGATCTTTCTTGAAATAAAATTTTCCACATCCATTGTCTAAAACTGAGCTCTTTAAATCTGACAGAAAAGTTACTCTTTAAGCGATTATGGTTTATTTCAAGTGTGATGAAATATTGTCTAAAAAGAGAGATAAATTCACTTGGTAAGATGTATATTTTTGCAGTGTAAGTGTTTATATTGAACATTGTGTGTTGCCTTATTAAGCTTCTGTCGTCCTCCAGGTTTCACCGTCAGCCCTTTATGAGTGTTAAAGGTTTATCCAAAGCTATACAGAATAAAAACTAATGCCTTTTCCTCTTCTTTCGTACACACCTGAAAGCTGTAAAACCAACGCGATACCAAAAAGTGTATTTGATTTGACCTAAAACGTCAGTAGGTTTTGTAGTGTGAAGTGTGTAGTGGTCGAACTAGGTTTTACGACAGTGACGACGTGTTGCTTCTGTTTTCATTTCTCTTTTCATTTGACTCCTTCGTTCTTCCTGCTGTGATCAGGAAAAAAAAGTTGCCAAAACAAATGTTCACTTTTTTTGAATGTTTATTATTGTTGTTATTATTATTATTATTATTAGACCTGGTGGTATTAATTATAATGATTTCTGTTTTTTGCGTGTATGTAAGAATGACATGAACATTTTTTTTTTTTTTTAGTATCAATGGTCTTTGAGTGAGAGATGTGAGTTTTTCCCAGAGAATTTAACCCTTTGAAAATGTTAAATTTACAGGCGAAACTCACCATCTGCACCGAAAAACCAGGAAATAGAAGGAAAAAGAACTACAAAAAAAAGAGGAGAAAAAAAAAACTGTAGGAAAGTAGAAACTGGCTGCTAGTACCAACGAGAAACAATGCTTTAATAATAATAATGAGTAGAAATATTTCACTGTTTTCCAAGTGGAAACCTAAAGCTTTAACGTATTCAACCTGAGGCGTTTCCTCCGATTTTAGCCAAAATGAAAAGGTTTGCAGGTAAAAGACGCACTGCGGATAAAATCAGTCAGAGATTGAGCTGTAAGGCTGCACCGTCCACAAGTAGAAAGAGGGTGGGTGGTTGGAGATTTTTTTATTTCAAGCTATTTTTATTTATTTATTTAGCCTTAGAGCTATGGTTGTAAATGTTAGTAAAATATGAAGGTAATTAATTATAAACCAACATCAGCACTTTGACATAAACGACTGAATTCACATCTTCTGTTTTAGCCTGAAAACGTAAGAAAACACACAAACGACTGAACAGAATGATGTTAGTTTTGTAAAATATAACATTTAAAATCCAGTCATATAAACTAACTGATCCAAACAGCTCAGTCTCCGTCTGTTTTAGTCACAGTTTGGACTTTATTCTGCTTCCTGTCCTGCCTTGTTCACATTCCAACATGCCTAAAACCAAATAAAAGATTTGTGCTTAAAAATGTTCTTGTGTCTTTTTGTTGTTGTTGAATTTAAAGTAGATCTGTCAAAATGATTAAAATGTTTAATTATCACAGGGTTGCTGTGGTTTAATTTTGATTTGAAATGCTTCGTTGATCAACTGTTGTGTCTCAAGGTTTCCACCAAATACATGAAGACACATCAAAAATGTAGAGAAAAAAATATAGAAAACGTGTTAAAATTAACTAAAATTTACACAGAAAATAAACTAACACACAACAAAGAAAAAATCTAAACATTAAAAAAACTTTTCTTTTGTGTAAGGTTTTTTTTTGCATTTTTATCATGTTACATCAGTTTATTTTTTGTCTGTTTTGTTTTACGTCTTTTACTTTTCTTCATTTTATATAATCTTTTAGATCTTTTTAGTTTTCATGTGACATGTTTTCAGTGTCTTCAGTCTTTTTGTTTTTATCATTTTCAATATTTTTTTCTATCATTCATGTCATTTTTTCCCAACTTTTTCATGTCTTTTCATTTATATAATTTTTCATTTTGTCACATCTTTTAATTCACTTGTTTGCAGCTTAATAAAGTGTTTTCGGGTATGGATTCCTGCCGTGTAAATGAATGCGTAAAATGTTTTTTCAAGAAAATCAACATTAAACTAAAGATGATTTACTTGACATCTTTATTGAGGATATATCAGACTCATATACTTTACATTACACCTGAAGAGATAAATAATCTTGGTCACATTCAATATACTGTTACATATAAATTGCACATAATATTTCTTATAGGAAACATTTTTGCCAAATACATAACAACAGATTATGTCTTGACTAATATACGATAAAACGAGCTAAACCTGGGAATCTGCAGCTCACCTCCTCAGGTTTAAAGATCCAGTTTGTAGAATTTACTGAGATCTGATCACACCGATGCTACATATGCATAGTTCTGAATTAATTAGTGTAAAATTAGCTGAAAATAAGAACCAAAGTCTTTCCGTTACTATAGTATCAGCTGTTTACATCCACAGAGGGAGTGGGTCGCCTTATACAGAAGTCTGTCGTGTTTCTACGGCAACAGAGAAATTAGCAAAGTCTTTATTTTTGAATTTTCTATCAGATGGAATCCAGCATTAAAGTTTTATTTTAACTTAATAATAGGTCTGTCAGTTTTCCACCTGGTTTTTTGTTTGCATTTACATTTTAAGCATAAAAAACTCAGGTGGAAACCTTGAAATGAAGAGGAGTACGGACTAAGGAGGCACAAGGAGTAAGTAGGAGTAACGTATACAGAGAAAAATTAAGTAAGGAGGAGTAAAGAGGAGTGAGGAGTAAGGTGGAGTAAGGAGGAGGAAGAAGAAGTAAGGAGGAATAATGAGTAAGGAGGTGTATGGTGTAAGGAGGAAGGAGTAAAGAGGAAAGAGGAGTGACAAGTAAAGAGTATGGAGGAGTAAGGAGGAATAAAGTGTAAAGAGGAGGGAGAAGGAGTAAGGAGGAATAAAGAGTAAGGAAGGAGGAGTGAGGAGGCATAAGAAGGAGTAACAGTTAGTGTTAGTGGAGGTTGAGTGACCCCAGGACAAACCTCCAAACTAATTGTTAAATCACTCAGAGTCCAGATCAGCTGTTGTCAGCCTCGTCATGTGACCACAGCTCTATAGTCAAACACACTCACATTCCACAGAGAACTGAAGCTATTTCTTGCTTTTATGTCACAGGTCGCTATGACTCCACTGACACAACAAGAGCCAAACACACGCTTATATTTCCTTCAGGAAATGTATGAAAGTCCAGTTGTTATATTTATCTTCCTCTCTCATATAAAATAAAAAGGATGTTGTTTCCTGCACCATGTTTCTATAAAAGCTCTTCTTCGTCTGCTGTAACATTCCTCAACAAGTTTTTTTTTTTTTTATTCACCTGAAAAAGGTCTTTCCGTTGCAGTTTTGCATAATATACATTTTGTGCTACACCTGGAAAACAACCTCTTGCCAGCACAAAAAACATTTACTCAAAAAATGAGGATTTTGTTAAAAATTGTTGTTTTTGGCACATTTTTATTCTCTATTATATGGATGTAATTTGAGAGTTAATGGAAAAACATCTAATGCTAACCAGCACGCCCGACCATAGACTGTTAACGTGTTAAAGGAAGTACATGTTGGATTTGTAATTATTATCATTTTAGTGTTTGGGAAGGAAAAAAATGATAAATTGTGTCAAAAATGTCAGTGGATTTTCTGCGTTTCCATTACCCTTGGAAATTCACAAAATGTAAATCGTGTAATCGCGTAATGGAAATACCTGAATTTTGAAAAAAAAAAAAAAAACACCCAAACATCGATTAAAAGTTTTTTCGCTTTCATGAGGTGGTTTTTCCAGATGTTTCGATATTCTAATATATCGCAGAAGTGCAATGGAAACACTTTTTCCTCAATTAATACCTCACAGGATGTGGTCACATGATCACTTCTCTCTGAATGAAAATGGTGCCATACACATGGACAGAGGAGGAGACGGAGACTTTTCTGGAAATAATTCGGGAGAAAAACAAAACTGAAATCAAATCAAATTTGAGTACAAAAAAAAATCCCTGAAACAGAACAGTCGACCAACATAAAGTTTTTTGACAGTTTTCTTTTCACCAAACCACTTCCAACATTAACACAAAGAATACATTAGTTTGTGATTCTGCTCACAACAAACACTTTAAAGTGCAGATATAGTCACTTTTTCCTTGAGTCTGTCTGCTCATGAAAAATTAAACATAATTAATATAGATTTAAAATTAATATTTAATCCTGGTTAAATTTAATTAATCCAAAGAAACCCTGTGATTAATCTGATTAAAATATATAATCATGTCACATTCCTACTTTTTACCAATAGACACAAAAAAATTATGTGCATTTCTTCGTATCTGTCTGTTGCAGCCAAATATTTTTCAAATGCACAAAAGATTTTTCCACCAATATTTCCTGATAATATTTCCAATCACGTAAAATTATGAGGGGGTGCACTAACCGTTTTCTACCACTGTATATTTGTAGGTCCATGTTTGATGATTCAGCAACATGTAGAAGGACAAACAGCTCTTTTTTTTTTACACCTTCCTCATTGTGCACTAATAAGAAGCCTAAGTCTCCGCCCCTTCCGGTCACCACCAAGCTTCACCATCAAACTCTTTGAAAATGTCTGTGACTTTGGCGAGCTTCACCTCCTTCTTTCAGGATGAAGGCAAGAGCATCAAACGTGGAGAAAACCACTTTAAATCGGGGCATGTGGAAAGTGGCAGCTACTCCGGGGGAGAGATAGTTGGTCGAGTGAGAGCCAAACGAGACAAGCTCTCGTCAGCCAGGAAGCGGTAGAGGGAACATGTGGAAATGGTGTTGTGATTACACAGGGGCACAAAGCACACAGGCATTTTCAAATGAAAAATAGAAAAGGCGGTATACGGTTTAGAAAAGTTTGCAGGGAAAGATTCTGCTGTGACGTCATCTATGCGACGTCTGATATGTAGTCCAAACAGAGTCCAAATAATTACATATTTTTACACGCTAATAAATCACAAAACACGTATCAAAGAAACTCCAAACGCACATCATTGGTTATGATTTTAATTGAAGTACAGTAAATGTGTGATTCAGGCCATAAAGTAAAGTGGAGCAGAAAATAATTATTTTCTCCTCATTCACTCTCATGTTAAATTTTTCCAAACTTAGGCCCAGTGGACCGACCGGAAGGGGCGGAGACTTAGGCTCCCTATACCTACTGGGATCCCTTTAAATATTAAAGTGCTGACTCATCCCTCATCTATCCTGGGTTCCCACTGTGCTGATTGGAGCTCAGGTCAGACTCCATCTCCCCGGGGGCTCCAGCACTTCGACCCGAAAGACGATCCACAGACCTGGGTGAAGCGTTGCTGTTGTTTCTTCGGCCACAGCAGGAGGTCACTACGTCAGACAGGTCAGCCCGGAAAGAAGGCGTGTAGAAGCCGTAGATGACCGGGTCGCAGCATGTGTTCAGGTTGCCAAAAACAAACAATATGTGATGCACGTACTCTGGTGTGTGCTTTATCATGGCGGGTTGGAACCAGTACCAAATCCCCAGGAGGTAGTAAGGCGTCCAGCAGATGACGAAGGAGCTAACGATCACTACGGTCATTTTAAGGGTCTTCATCCGAGCCTTTGGTATCATGTCAGTTCCACTGCGCCTCAGACACTGTTCCCCATCTGCAAAAACATGAGCAACTTAACTCTCCTGGTATGCAGAGGTGTAAAGTAGCTAAGTAAAAGTACTTCATTACTGTACTTAAGTACTGTACTTAGGTATGTGTACTTTACTTGAGTATTTATTTTTCTGTCAACTTTTTATTTTTACTCATTTTTACACAAATATCTGTACTTTATACTCTTTACATTTATATAAATATCTGTGCTTTATACTCTTTACATTTATATAAATATCTGTACTTTATACTCTACATTTATATAAATATATGTACTTTATACTCTTTACATTTATATAAATATCTGTGCTTTATACTCTTTACATTTATATAAATATCTGTACTTTATACTCTACATTTATATAAATATATGTACTTTATACTCTTTACATTTATATAAATATCTGTACTTTATACTCTTTACATTTATATAAATATCTGTACTTTATACTCTTTACATTTATATAAATATCTGTACTTTATACTCTTTACATTTATATAAATATCTGTACTTTATACTCTTTACATTTATATAAATATCTGTACTTTATACTCTTTACATTCTCAGAATATTGTCTTTACTTTTTCAAACTAAACAAATGTGACAGTACTTCAGAGGGAAAATCAGTAGAGGATGAACTATGACTTTATATATTATAGTTATAGGAGTATTGTCTCATAATTTAGACTTTTTATCTCACAATTTTAATATTTTATCTCACAACCCTTTCTCTTAAAATTATGCATTTTTATCTCATATTTATAACTTCTTTTTTTTATCTCATGATTATTTGTCTCAATTATGAGATAAATTTAATTTCCTGCCCACATCCACAAAACTGAGTAACTGTGACTTGACCAAACTCACATTTAAAGGCTTTATTTTAGACACTTTTTCCTGGTTAAATAAGTATTAGTTGCATTCATGACAATAAATGCAGTTTTAAATTTTACTTTTGTACTTTATTACAATTGAGAAGTTGTATTTTTGTACTTTTACTTGAGTAGAGGAGTTAAATCAGTACTCCTACTTTTATCAGAGTATTTTTCACACATGTAGCTGTACTTCTACTTAAGTACAGAATGTGAGTACTTTGACCACCCTTTTTAAAGTTGGAAAATTGAGGAAAAATAGTATTTAAAATAGTACTTTTTCAGTGGGAAACTTCTTCTGCTTGCTTTTTTTAGTGTAATTTGTGATCACTCTTTTCATGTTTATATAACACACATACTGTTCGGGTCCATTTGACCCAACAGTCAAACAGGAGGTAAAAGGGTGTCAGAAATGTCAGACTATTTTTCTTTCTTTACCACTGTGAGATATATTATGTTATGTTTTAAATACCATCTTTATTTATAAAAGCACTTTAAAACAGACACAAAGCACTGCACAATACAAGACATAAAGACAAAACAGAGAAAGGAGAACGAGGAAATAAAATAAATCTAAAAATACAATAAAAAGTACTAAACTACACAGAGAAAAGTTGAGATCTGTACGTTATAATAAAATGTAGAAATGATAAACAATATTGTTCAAATGTGGCTTATTCTTTCACTTTGTTCATGTTATTCATGTGGTTTGTAAATATAGTTTGTCGATATAAACCTTTTCATTATTCAATTTTACTTTTTTCACTCTAAAATATATAGAAAAGTTTGGAGTTGACTTTATTTGTATATTGATATGTTATTATTTCAAAGGTTCGAGCCACTTCAGATCAAATTTAGCTGTATGTGGCCCCTGAACTAACATGAGTTTGACACCCCCGACTTAAAGAGTAACTTTTAACTTTAATAAATCTGGAAAATGTTATTTCAAGAAATCTTACAAAGATCGTTTTCACTTGTTCCACTGCCAAATGTTTATTTTTTTTATTTAACTCAAGCAAAAATGTTGTGTATTAATGTTTTTTTTGTTTGTTTTTACAGGGGTATTTTGTCTAGAGTGAGTTGAGTCTATTGTGTAAGTGAACAGACTAGAGGCCACGGCTACTTTATTTAATTTAAAGTCATAGTGATGAGTAAACTGTGATTCTAACACACACCTTTGCTCTTGTGCATTTGTCCATTGATCTTGGCGAGGATGCGGGTGTAGCAAAAAGTCATGACAAGCAGAGGGAAGACATACAGCGTCACAAAGTGAAACATGTTGTATGCTGTCTCCTGCCAGCGATGTTGGAAACTCCCATGGGTCACACATTGAGTGAAGTCCATCCCATCGGCTTTAATGGCCCGAAAAATGAGCAGCTGAGGATGAAGAGTGTAAAGAGTTGAAGAATGAACATCATGTGAACACACGAAGACACAAGTGTAGTTTGCTTTAATAAACAAATGTTATATTTGTTTATAATGAACAAACTATAGACAAGAACCACATATAGAGGAGGTTCTTTGGTTATGCCATGATTATTTGGTGAAAAGCATAATTATGGCAGCAGTGGTATCTGCAGTCTGTCTGGAGTGTGTCAGCGCTGAGGGTGAAAACACTGACAATGACAGATGGAAGAGGATGGATCTGTTATAATATATATATATATAATATATATATATATATATATATATATATATATATATATATATATATATATATATATATATATATATATATATATATATATATATATATACTCGTACTCATCATCTGAACCTGCTTTATCGTCACTAGGGTCACTGGGGGTCTAATCCAGCTACAGTGGGTGAAGACAGGGTACACTCTGTATGAGTCTCCAGTTCATCTCAGGGCTGAACATATATAGACAAACAATCACTCACACATTCACACCTATGGACAATTTAGATTAACCAGTTAAGCTATCAGTGCATGTGTTTGGATGGTGGGAGGAAACTGGAGAAAACCCACGGGGAGAACATGTAAACTCCACACAGAAAGGTCTGGTGTGGGAATAGAACCAGGGACCTTCTTGCTGTGGGGCACAAGTGCTAACCACTATATATATATATATATATATATATTAGGGGTGTGACAAGATGTAATTTGGAAAGATTTCTTGCGTGTTACATTGATTATCTATGAAGCAGCTGGAAGTCGAGCATCAGAAAATACTGGTATTAAAAAGTGATAAAACTGATTAAAAAAAAGTGCTTTAAATCATTCTTTATACCCATCTAGATCATATTTTCCAGTACACAAAAGTACATGATCTTTAATATATTTGCTATACTTCTACTTCATAAAATAAACTTTAAGTATATTACTTTTTGCTCAGGGTTATCATTAGTCACAGAGAGGGCATTTGATGGAGTGGAGCACGCTTATTTACAGGCAGTTTTACGATGTTTTGGCAGTAAATGTCCTTTTACAGGAATGGTTTATGTCTCTCTGAACAAGACTGATGAGGCAGGTCTGCCCACTGTTCACCCGTTTGTTTGCTCAGGCTTTTAGAGAAAATAACTCATCATATTTCACACTTTTTTTCATCTCTCAAGTGAAGTTAACTGTGTCCCATGTCCTGACTTTCTTCCCTCCTCGTGCTTATTTAAATCATCTGGTAAAAAGACAAAAGTAAACCTGGACTTAAGTCACCTTAACTCCTAAAGACCTACTTTTATTTCAATTCAAAAACTAGAAAAAGCACTCGGAGAGCGCAGACTCCGCCAAGGCAGATCCTGAAAGATATGCAGGATGTGGGGGTTGATCTGATTGGACCCCCCCCATCATGCCAGTATCAACACTTCCTGAAACGTTCAGCCGAATCCAGTCATAAGTTTTTCAGTTATCTCCCTATGAATCACACACATGTGCCCCCCCCCCCCCCCCCCCCACACACACACACACACACACACATCATAGTGTTTGTTTTTTTTTATCCTGTCTGTTCTAATCAGGAATCCAGACACAAAACTATTATCTCTATTATATTGTGTATGTGGACATTTAAAGGATGTTATTCATCTGTTCATTTTGAATTCCACTAATTATCTCCATTTGATGTTTTTAATTGGTTCTGTTCTTTTTTTCTTCCACACTCCTGGGTTTAATAATGTTTTTATTGATCAAAAAGGACTTTTTTTTTCTTTTCAAGATCTGAAGGAGACCTTATCACACTGTGTTACCTCAGCATTTAAAACATATGGGGGTGCTTGAAGACACATATACCCAGCATTCTTTGCACCTATAATCATGACCCAGACCAGTCTGATGGCCTCCAGTTATAACAAGTTAATACCCATGTTTCATTAGGTACACAAAGAAATGTCACTGAAAATAAAATTAAAAAACATATATAGAGTGTTGACACATTTACTCCATATAGGTTAGACTTAACTGCCTTTCACACCACAGATGTAGACGTGGGTAAATTTTCTGTTTTGGTGAGTAAATCTCTGAAAGCACACTGGCAGATAAATGTAGAATGTCATAAAAACTGCTTAGAGAGCGAGCCAATACCTATTCTGGTGTCGTTTATAGATGTGTCACTTTGGTTCTTACTGCTGTTTGTAGATAGAATTTCCATTTGGACCGACAGAGTTACATGTTATAAATACAGAGAGCTTGACACAAATGACCATAATTTGAAAAAGAAGAATTTATATAGTCTCGTATTTGCCTTTGATTAAAAACATATCACATCAGCTAAATACACTATACAGGTTCTCTGCTAATACAGTAACAACTCTGAATCATATCATACTACTATTATTTTTATTCTTATTCTTATTCTTATTCGCAGTAGGGCATTAACAACTTTAGTTTTTTCCAAGTTCACTTTACAGGGGTTAGGGAGTGATTTCGGACACGGTCTTAGTTACTATTGTTGACAGACTGGAAATGTGGTATGGCCTTTAAAACGGAGCCATGACCTTTCACCTTGAGGTCACATGATTTTAAAAGGTGATAAGTACTCAGTTATTATTATTGACAGATAGGAAACTACATAGAGGCTCTAAAATGCCAAGTCAAACCCATAATCTCACATTTTGAAGTCATTATGTTCCATCCATTAAGGGCTAAAGTGTTTGTAAAGGGTGGGGTTTGTTGTCACTGTCACCAGTTGTTAGTATATTACTGATGCATGTGTAGAATATGGACCCTCCCTGTGTTCTGTACCTGTGGAGATGCCAGCAGCAGACTGAGGATCCAGGCCACCAGGAGCATCCGTCTGTTCCTGAGACCAGCATCCAGTGAATCCAGAGGATGGAGGATGGCCCGGTACCGGTCCAGACTCACCACTACCAGGATGAACGCAGCAGAGTGCATGGCGAACAGCTTCAGGAAACACAGCAGCTTACACATGATGTCCCCAGCGTACCACTGCACTGTGATGTTCCATACGGCGTCCAGAGGCATCACCACAAAGGTCATGACCAGGTCAGCTGATGCCAGGCTGGCGATGAGTGGACGCAGGTGAGCGGCCAGACGGTAGCCACGCCCCCAGCACACACTGACCAGTACCGACAGGTTACTAAAGGCAGCAAAGACGAACAGCACCAGGGTGGCAGCAACACGGCAACGAGCCGCCACGGTGAAGGATGGAGCCTCCCATAGAGGAGGAGGAGGAGGAGATGAAGAGTTCAACAAAGAGTCACTGTGGAGTGGATACGGTGGAGTGGAAACCCACAGAGAATGGTTCACAGACATCCTGAGTGGAAAAAAATAAAAAGATTCACACAGAAGATTAGATTAGAGAAGGATGATAAAAGAAAAGACACAAAAGTAGGAACATTGTGTATTGACGTAAACACTAAGAAGAAGATGAAAACAAATGGAAAGAAATAAAAACCTGACTGAAATCTTTAAAACTACATCTGTGGTTGAATAAGTGATTATTGAGTTAGATTTTTTTTTGTTTTACTGAACCATAATAGAAAACAGTAACCTTAAAATTTGACTTTACAGAATCACAGTCATAACTTCATTAATATCAGGTGAGTGATCACCCCCAAAAGCATCCTATTAAATAATCAGTATCATGACATAAATCACCACATTAATGAAGAAAAAGGCCCAGAACAGGAGAAGAACAAACAATTAAAAAAAAACAACAAACATGAAGAAAATAAGTAAGGTAATGAATAATGTAACCAAGATTGAACAAAACTACAACAAAAAGTGAAATAAAAAAAAACAAGAACAGTGAACAAAAATATACAAAATAACCAAGAAAATTAAGCATCTTGAAATAAATAAAAAAAATTAAGAAAGATAATCAAGACAATGGGCAGAGATGAAAAAATAATATATAGAAAAATAACAATGAACGGTATATATTATAATATTAATTAAGGCAATGAACATGACATTCAGGAACAATTAATACACAAAATATCCATGCACAAAGTAACCATGGATTATTTTTTTTAAATCACCAAACATTTTTAATTTTTAAACCAAGACAATGAAAAACCTGGAAAAAGATTAAAAACAAAAAAGGCAATAAATAAAACTGGGAAAAGAGGACAATAACCAAGTATACAATTTAAATAAAAAATTACATATTTTTTTAAAAAAGAAAGAAAAAAATGTTTAAAAATGGTTATTATTATTATTATAAAATGCCAAAAACAAAAGACAATGAACCCAATAACTAAACAAATATAAATAAAACAAAAGAGGAAAAACTAGTAAAAGCTGAAAAACACTTCTGTCTTAACTCTTTGTTTGTAAGAAGCAGCTTAATAACATACATTTACTACATTAACTACACCACTGTCTGTCTTGTCAACCATTAAAAAGTGAATATATATAGTTTTAAAGACACAGATGGAAACATAACGTGGGCTCCCCCTGCTGGTGAAGCAACAGAACATCCACATGTGTCGATGCAGCAAAAGAACTCCTGCCGATTGTTTGTTTTTTTTTGTTTTTTTTTAATCACATTTACACTCATGTGCAGAGGTATGTGAATAAAAGCCAACCTCAGCAGATCCTTCCTATATTAACACAGACTGTCCCACTGTTTATTTCTTCTTTCTGACACTTTCTAGTGCACTTCCAGACGCACCCTCCCCGCCCCTGACCCTCCCAAATTGACGCACCCTGACTTAAAAAAACACATAAATTAACACAATAAATGCCCGGATGTTCGGAGTTTAAAGTGTTGGTACCTGGAGCAGTTCTGTCAGCGGTGGTCGGATGGAGGCTCAACCTGAGGGGATGCGTAAAAGCCAGGGAGCTGAAGCATCACACTGCCTCCTCTCCTCCTCCTCTCCTCCGTTCCTCAGCCGTGGATCAGACTCACACCTCCTCATCCCTCACCTCCATCAATGCGCATCCTGTTATCCATCAGCCTTCCACACTCCTCCACTGCAGCTTCACCTTCACTGCAAGAAAAAAAAAAGAAAAAAAAGAAAAAGAGCCGCAACCATCAGTGCGGATTGGTTAACTAAACTGGGTGACGTGGGTGCAGCCAGTAACCAGACTGGGGAATTTTCCAGTGGGTACATGTATGTTCTCTTTGTGCACAAATGAAGAGGGAGAAAAAAAATGAATGAACGTGCCTCAACTATCTGAACTGAAACTATAACTTTAACATCAGTCATTTTATCACAAATAAAAAATCACACGTGTACCTGATGAGGAGAAAAAAACGCACCAAAAAATAACTGAGGAAACCACGTGACATCCAGTAGATATGTATTACCTATGATAAAGACAGCCTCAGCTTTATCTAATGTAACACAATCATGTTCATATTTTAGGGAGAGGACAGAATGTGTGTGAAAGGTGAAGCTGTAGCACAATGTGACACCTGTGATGACTTCATTTAAAAGGAAAAAGGTCAAAAAGGGTTTGAAAAAAGATGAACCCTGAAGGCATTTCATGTCAGTTTTTGGCATATAATGTTTTCAGGGGTTTGAGGAGTGCTGAATTAAAATCTTCTGTATGCCGGGCTCAAAAATGTCCCATAATGCCTCAAAATGGAGAACTGCAATATAGCCACTGGCAGGTCAAAAACGAATGAATTAGTTATGTTTTGACTCTTCTCATAATATCCTATTAGGAGTAATATTGTAAAACACACAATATTGATTCCTATTTCTATTAATAACTACATTCTCATCACTAAATTTTACATCCAAAAATATTATTGTGTCAAAACCACCCCATCTTAAAGATGAAATCCTCCTTCTTTGCAAAATACAGCTAAAAAACTATATATTATATGTGATTACAACTTCATATAGCCCCTTGTATTCTACTTATTTAGTTTCTTTTTTTTTATTATTATTTCTCCCTTGGTTTTTGTTTTGCAAAGTTTCCTTAAAAATCTGAATCATATGAACTTTAAAAAAGATAAAATCTCAACTTTGTCATTCTCTGTAAGATGCATTTTAAAATTTTAAGCAAATGTTTTCACATATCTTACGACTACAGATTCCCATGAAATGAGTCTGAAAATTTTCTGCACTATAAGGGGCACTGCCAATGAACTGTTTAATTTTTGAAGAATTTTTCTTTCATATATATATATATATATATATATATATATATATATATAAGGCACACTAGACTATAAGGTGCATTAAGTGAAGTCAAAATCAGTAAAATGATGAGATAAAAAATCTAAATAATGAGATAAAAAGTCAAAACCATGAGATAAAAAACCCAAATTCTGAAATAAAGCATTAACATTATGACGTAAAAAGCCAAAATTATGAGAAAAAAATAAATCTAAATTCCAAGTCTCTCAGCACAACCAGAACAAATCCATTTATAAAGCGCTCTGGATTATAAGACACAATGTGGTTTTTGGAGAAAATTAAAGTGTTTTAGGTGCATCTTATAGTACAGAAAATACAGTACTTAATTCAATTCAATTTTATTTATAATTGTATTGATAAGGATATTGATTCTAAAGTTATTTCACATTTTATGTCAGTAGATGGTTTTAGTTTCTCTGAGTATTTAGGCTGTGGGGGTTAAAGAAAAACATCTATACCACACATCTGTTGAATATTATATTAGTTAAGAAAGTAATCTCTAGAAACTGGATGATTTATATATTACCTACATTAAAAGATTGAACAGAACTGATGGAGAAACTGACTTTCACATTGAGACTAGAACATGATAAATTTGAGGAATGCTGGAAACCATAAATGGACTTTACCAATACCAACAAGAAACAAAATATGACACCCAAATTTGTTTAACTACTATGTAACTGTTCCATCTTTTATTATTATTATTATTAATGTTCTCTTAAAAAAATAAAGGTTACAAATGTAAGAAGTTCAAGGCACTGGAGATTTACACAAGAAAATAAATGTACACATGTGCTTTTATTAAAAATAAATACTGTAAAATGTTATATTTGAATGAAAACTCACCATAACAAAATTAAATACACACTTGACTTTAAAAAAAAGAAAGAAAGAAAGAAAGAAAGTAAAACCATCAATCTGGCACAGGGGGTCATGGGTATTTAAGGAGCTATGTTTAGACCAGGATAGGATGAGGATCTGGTTTAATCTTGGAATAACTAAGGTTTTAACAATTTAAATAAATGTTTGCCAGAAAAACCTTTTGTAATAAAAGTCACATATGTGTTATGATTTAATGAGAAGAAGGTTGAACTTTTTCACCAAAAGTCCAAAATGTGACGCATTTTACTGACAGTTTAATCTACAGTCATGCATCACATTATATTAAGTCATGAAGTCTGTATTCTAAGAAATAAAAAGTAAAATATACATAAAGTAGTAAAATACTGAATTATCTGCAAAACATGATGATAGATGTATGACGTTTGTTGTCATTTGGCTGAAACGGTGCATGACTATGAACAGAGCAAAGAGTTTCTGTATTGTATGTTCCAGCTGATGCAGGAGTTTGTACTCAATCCATCCATTTGTATTTCATTCTGCATTTTATCTATATTATATTCTGTATTTATCTGTATATTTGTAATGTATTCCATTTGTTTTTGTATTTTTATATTCTATACTGCATGTTTCTGTGTTTCTCCTGGTCCTGTGTTATGTTAACGATGTTAAATGTTGTGCATCCATTAATTCTTGTTTGTGATTGTTTATTTGTTTATTACATGGGGACTGCCAATGAAAATAAACCTTTTGGGCTACAATTTGGTGGATTTACAGAAAAAAAAAAAAAATTATTGTACATTTTCCCTCGATACCAAATAAAATGTAATTAAATTAAATGAAGAATACACAACTAACAGTGGACATAAAAGGGGTGAGATACTGACATATGTTGCCTCACTTCATATTTACGTATAAATCCTTTGTTACAAACTGAACAAAAGAAAGGCTTCGCTCCTGGATGAACTAACATATGTCTATTAAGATTACCTTTATCTGAAAAAGGTCTCTTACAAACTGAGCAGGTGAAAGGTTTCTCTCCAGTGTGAATTAACATGTGTTTCTTAAGATTACTTTTATAAGCAAAAACTTTGTTACAAACTGAACAACTGAAAGGTGTCTCTCTTGTATGAACTAGTCTGTGTTTATTCAGATTACCTTTATCTGCAAAACCTCTCTGACACACTGGACAGCAGAAAGGCCTCTCTCCTGTATGAACTGACATATGTACTTTGAGTTTACCTTGACGTAAAAAACCTTTGTGACACACAGGACAGTAGAAAATCTTCTTTGTTGGTTGGACTGTGATCAGCGTCTCTGACATGGACATTTTATCATCCTCAGAGCATTGATCTGTTTTATATGCAACATAACTTATAGGGAAGTCATTATTTTGGATGCTGTCTGGTTCTGATTCTGTGTAGTCATCTCCATCTTCTGGTTCTTCTGTGTTCTCCTCAGTTTGACTTTGATGAAGCAGTGAGGACTGAGCTTCATCTTCATCATATTCACTCTTCACACAATGTGGAGTGGATGGGAACTTAGTGATATCATCCTCCTCTAGTCCTTGAAGCTGTTCTCCCTCCTCATTGGTCCACAGGTTCTCCTCTTCCTTAGAATGTGGAGGCTCTGAGTCCACCTGGTCCAGACTGGGGCTCCTGTCCTGCTGCTCCAGAGGGAACCCTTTCATCATCCACAGCTTTTGGTTGAGTGTAGAACACTCTAAAACACAGAAACAATTTAATCAAACATATTTTCACAATGTCAACAAAGGGTAGATTTAATGTTTGTTTCAATTGTGTCTAATAAATAACCAGTGTCCTCAGGCTCTTTTCACTCAGTGCCTAAAAGTTTCAGTTAAAGCTCAGATATCACGTTTTGCATTACTACTGAAGGTGATCTGACAGTTTTGGGGTGACAATGGCTCAGTTGGTAGAGCAGGTGGTCCAATAACTGAAGGGTTAGTGGTTTGAATCCTATTTGAATTCCTGTTTGAGAAAGCCTATGGTCAGGTTAGTTAAAAATTATGTGACTCGTATATCATGTATACATGATGTGTGAGTCACAGTTCAGTCTAGGCTGCCCTAGGAGCTAGAATGCTGGGGGAAGTACAGACACTGAGTTCTTTCTTCTCTTCCTCTCTGTCTCACACCTGTTTTTGTCATTTTTATAACCTATCTTTCATACCAAGTCTGTTCATGCCTAATCACCTGGTGTCCCCTTTCCCTCCTCCCCCCTGGGGGGAGTGGTGGCTCTCCTGACAGCGTCTGTGTGTGAGCCATGGACGACAGGATCTGCAGTGTCTCGCCTGTGCCGAACTGTGACCCCGGACCCCCGCCCCTGCCTGTCTAAACCTGCCCCCCCCCTTCATTTTTAAATGGACATTCATCTATATCATCTGTCCGTCCATGGGAGTGGATCTCTCCTTCAATGTGGTTCTCCTTCAAGATTTCTTCTCCCCCACTGGGTTTTGAAGTTTTTTCTTGCCGAGAAGGAGGGTCTAAGGACAGGGGACGGTTGGGACTTTTCATATATCTCTGTAGTTGATTGTGTTTTTGTAAAGCCCTGTGAGATGACTTTGTTGTGCTTTGTCCTTGGGCAAAGACACTTCACCCTCCTCACCTCCAGTGCCACTCACACTAGTGTATGCATGTTTGGTGGTGGTCAGAGGGGCTGTTGGTGTCAGTCTGCCCCAGGGCAACTGTGGATACAAATGTTGTTCACCACCACCAGAGTAAGAATGTGAGAGTGAATGAATAATAAGTCACTAATGTGAAGCGCTTTGAGTGGTCAAAAAAGGGCTATATAAAACCAACACATAATTATTAGTTTTAGTTTAGTTTTTGCGCCGAGGGGAAAAAGTTGTCAGTGAAAAATAATACTTTACTGTTGAATCAGCTCAGTGTTGAGTTAATGGTGCAAAATTTGTCACATGAAATTATTCGTAATAAATTGTGGTCTGAATCATTTTCAGTATTTGCTTATTTAACTGCTTGTCGTGTGGATTGTTTTGTTGTCCAACAGTTGGTCTTGTTGAGATTGTAGCTGATGTTCCTCTAGTTAAGTGAATGTACACTATGTATATATCGCGACAAGCACTGTGTAGCATTACCATGGCAACACAGACAGAACAGATGCCAACCTGATAGCACATCGAGCTTCATTGTCTGCTCGCCATCCTGACTGGTCCACTCGTCCTGTTCCTCTTTAATGTGGGGGGGCTCTGGGTCCTCCTGGTCCACATGGGGGCTACGTCCCTGCTGCTCTGGGGGAATCAGAATGTCTGCATGACCCAGTGGAAAACACAAACAATAAAAGCTATGACAAAGACCATTTTTAGAAAACGATGTCACATTGGGAAACATCACTACCCCCCCCCATCACCACCAACTTACAGACAGACAAAAAACAAAACAAAACAAAAAAACTCTGGAAAAAACATAACTTCCTTGGCGGAGGTAAAAAATACAGTTGAGCTCGAACATCGTTTAACATTTAAACAATGTTTACAAAGTCTCTCAGATTGCCTACATAACCAACATGCGCAAAACACTTATATTCATGTTAATACACTGAATGCAAGCAAGCAGGGTCAATGCATACAATGCAAAATGTTGTAGCTCTGAGTCAGGTAGAGTCTGGGTGTCAAACCAGGTGATATTCACATCAAAATTTAAAAAAAAAAGTTTTAAAAAACTGAAGTGTACATTCTGAGGTTTGCTGCACTGGACATTTTAAGGCAGGGGTACTCAATCCTGGTCCTTGAGAGTTAGTATCCTCCATGTTTTAGATGTATGTTGGAAGAAGGATATATCTAAAGACCAGGATTGAGCACCCCTGTTTTACCAAGACCATTTTAACTGGCCCAACTCATGGGAGAATAATCACATCAACAGTCACTGGTATTTGGTAACATTCATCTGGGACTCACTAAAACCCTGTCACTTTTTATTAATTAGAAAAATACTTTGAGACTGACGACCTCTGCCAAGGCAGATAACGTGTGGCCAGTGAGACTTAGGACTACATATGCCATTTCTCTCAATACATGCTTCACACTGCCTGGATTATTCTACACGCACACACTTCAAACTAAGCCTTAATATGAACCCCACATCACTACCCTTCAGTTTAAACCCACAAAGAATATGGAACAATATTGATTTTGAATCAGAGACTTAGCAGGCACATATAGAGGCACTGCTATAAATTCTCCTCTCTTGTTCAGCCTATGCAAATTCTAGTACTGTACCAGTTCTGTAATTTGAATTTTCCCATGGGGATCTATCTATCCATCCAAGATGTGAAGAGGCATTTCCAAGATGTCCAAATGTCAGTGAGTGGCCTGCTTTCTGCCAAAGATGGCAGTGAATCACTGTCAACTTCATCTTCTGTAAATATAACTGTGAAAACTACATCAGTTGCATATAAATAGTTCACATTTTAAAACATAGGAACAAACAACAATAGAAAAAAATGACTTTAATATATTGATTTAAAAAATATATTTATTTTGTTTATTTAACAGGGACAGAACACATTAAAGAACATTTCTGTAAATGTGTCAGTATTAGCAATAAAAAAGGAGCTATTTTGTCAAGCATTGTCCCTGGGCCAGATGAAGTATGCCAGCATCCATAAAATTTAATTTTTTTTAAATAAATTTAAAAACGTTTTAAAAGGCAAGGTTACACCCGCTCATGACACCACTGTAGTCCACATACACACACCTTTAAAAAAACAATAATATAGCCATTAATACATGGGCGGGTGATCACACAGCATGGAACAGAACTGACAATATGAAAAAACAAAAAACACAACATGAGGATAGAAGAAAACATTTAAGACAACATGCAGCCTGCATCAGGAAACCAGTAGAGTTCTAGTGTGGTATTCTCTTATATTACATACTGTTCCAGATATGACCATCCTTAACTGAGAGAACAGATTGTCCATAGGTGGTCCGTCTGTAGGGGACATCACAGTCTCCTCTGGCCAAATACCCAGTGTCTCTGCCAGTAGCACATTTAGTTTGATTAAGTCTGCTAATGGTGTTGGCAGAAGTCCATATAGTATTTTATACACAGCACAAGCAAATTTAAAGTATTACAATTTTATCAAGATTCAGGACATTGCATTTTTTCCAAATGTGACAGTGGTGGTATATAATTACTTTTCTGGCAAATATCTTTAATGCTTTTATATAATGATTCTATTCGTCTGAGTTTAGCTTCATCAGAGAGACTAATTTGTACTCTATATGTGAGAACACTATAGAATGCAGAAACATTCTAGCTGCGCTGATTGTCATTGATGATCGAATATATTTAAAATTGTGTAAGCTGATATTAATTTTTTAGTTGAAAGTGAGGGAAGGATCAAGAACCACTCTCAGATACTTTAACTATTGTACCAGTTCGAGCTCTTCACCGCTAGTGAAAAAAAACATTGGAATTTGTAGATTTATTGCTTTGTTTGGAACACACCAGTCTTTTTAGTATTTAAAAGGAGACAGATATTTGTAATGAGGCAATAACGACTCAAAATATGGGTTGACAACTTGTTAGCAACAAAACAAAGTTTAAATTCCACATTTTTAAGTTTAGTTGTGACGTATGGTATTACAGGTGTTCCTTCTTCACGTATAAAAAAAATAATAACAAACACGCATGCGCATCACGGCAGACAATATATATATACCAGGCTAACTCCAGTACTGCTCCACGTCTATGCAACACAATGCCTTCGCGTCTTTGTGTCCTTGCATTGATTACAAAACGGCCCAAGTCATTTTTTAAAACAAAAGTTTGAGGTGAACAAACCTGTTTGGTGGTCAGTGTTCGGTAGTCTTTGGTTTATTTTATCATGCTTTGAGGAATCACTGAGTTTCTCCTCAATCTCTACGATGCTTCTGTTAAATACGCCAAATATCTCCTCAGCAGCTGCAGTCAGTATCTGCTGCACCGTCTCCCTCAGCTTTTGCATTTCACACATTTTAGACACTTGCATTTCACACATCGTCACAAACGCAGTCCTGAAGGTAGTGTTTACAGCTAAACTAAACTCCAGTAGTTCTGAGCGCATGCGCATAAGGAGAACAGCTCCGCCGCGCTGATTGGTTTACTGAGCCATGTGACAACATGTTCACAAATGTTTTACAAAAAACCTTAAAGAACAAGTCAAATATACAGTATGCAGTAAAATAGACCCTGATAAACAACTGATTTTTTTTTGTTTTACCAAAAGTACATCACCTTTTATATATATATATGGAATGTATATGGGCGTGGAACATGTTTAGCCATGCCCATACTTTGAGTGATATTTTTAATGGTGTCTACAGTTAACTTTCCTGCCTCATGTTTGGGTAACACAGCTTCTAATATTATTTTACCTTATGGGATTCCTGAAGGCCCCGTTTTCTCATATATAGTTGTATGTGCTGTAAAGAGACTTTACCTAATGGATTCAGATGTCTCACTGATTACAAATAAAAATAAAATAAAATCCAGTCAGCTGTCCCTCTTGCTATTATGACATTCCTGTGTAAACATAGTCATTTTACTGTTACTTGGGTATCTTCTCTTGAATAGCTATCATCAAAGATTAACACAGATTGGTTTATAGAAATATAATGCGGATCATGTGCAGTTTAAGAGAGAGAGAACACAAGACACTACAGCTCTTCCACAGCTGTTGTCTTTTTTGGGGGTTATGCATCATCCAGTACACTGCAATTAATACTACTTTATTACTGTAACTTTGCTGTTCCATTTTAACACTTTTTTAAACCACAGTCACAACCTCAAGTGACTGTTTTCACCTCAACTGACTCCAGTGCTTCTGGGCACGTGCACATTAAGAGAAAACTTCAGCCGTGCACTGATTGGGTTACCCATCCATGTGACTAAACACAAACATGTCATACAATAGTTTTAAAGAATAAGTCAAATATGCAGTATTGGTAATTATCTTCAAAGTTAGCATTAATTACTACTGTAGATATTTGTGTTTTGCCTGCAATGGTGCATGACTAAATAAGTACTGTTCTGCATGTTCCAAATGATAGAGGTGTTTGAATGTACAAATAATTAAAAAACATATCTCTCTCCACAGAACAACAGTTTGACCTGAGGCCTTAAAAGGATCATTTTTTGCTCATGACAAAAAAAATCCAAAACACTTTTGAAGATACGTGGTTCACACTGAACATAAAAAGGATGAGATCCTGAATTCTGAAAATGACACACATTAAGTGGAGAAAAGTAAAGTATTTACCTCTGAGGTGAAGTAGAATTAAAGTATAAACCTGCAGAAACTGGAAATACTCAAATAAAGCTCAAGTGTCTGCCTTTAAATTGTCATTAAGCTTAGTCTTTGGAGCTATTTAAGAGTGACAGAAAACATGAAATGTACTACAATGATTTTCTACAAAACTAAGGACCTCTCACTTATATATTTTAATATACAAGATATTTTATTTAAAGTCTTTGACTATGAAAAAAGATCTTCACGATGCTCTTGTGTTTTAATGTCACCAGGTGATATTTATTTTTGCAGTTCTTCTACACTAGAAGGACATTTACTGCATACCCTGTTGTGTGTCGACTTATAAAAGGCAACCCTCTGCTGCACATAAATCAAGGTTGCATAAATGTTTATTTTTGGTGTCAAAGGTGATCCTAATGTAACACAGAGACATTATTGGGTAATAATACAAAGGCTAAGGGCATACTGAATGACAGTAGTAGAAATATATATTTTTTTTAAATGTACATCTTAAATGGAGCTTCACATATAGGAGACTTTGTGGTTAACATTTTTATTTTTAAATCATTTTCACATACATGAATAAAGATGAAGGTTTTACAACACTGAATTAAAAGTAGATAAAATGACACCGTGGCTGACAGTGAAACTCACATATCAGAAAATGCCCTTTTTTTATATAAAACAAAACCAAAAAAAAAACAATATCAGAAAATACTTTAATATCTCACATAATTTGCCAGTACATCAGTGTCCTGGTCAGTCTGTGTATCAGTATCTGCTCCTCCATGTTCATGTTCATCTGAATCTAAATTAATTGTTGTGAATTTTACTGCATTGTATGGATTGTTTTGTGAGTGAGTTTTTATGTAAATGTACAAATTATTAACTCAGTGGATGGAAGCTTTCCTTTCTATGTGAGTTAATATATGTCTCTTAAGATTATGTTTATAGGCAAAACTTTTGTCACAAATTGAACAGCAGAAAGCCCTTTCTCCTGTGTGAACCAACATATGTTCTTTAAGATTACTTTTATGAGCAAAAGATTTCTTACGGACGGAACAGCAGAAAGGCCTCTCTCCTGTATGAACTGACATATGTACTTTGAGTTTACCTTGACGTAAAAAACTTTTGTGACACACAGGACAGTAGAAAATCTTCTTTGTTGGTTGGACTGATCAGCGTCTCTGACATGGACATTTTATCATCCTCAGAGCATTGATCTGTTTTATATGCAACATAACTTATAGGGAAGTCATTATTTTGGATGCTGTCTGGTTCTGATTCTCCATAGTCGTCTCCATCTTCTGGTTCTTCTGTGTTCTCCTCAGTTTGACTTTGATGAAGCAGTGAGGACTGAGCTTCATCTTCATCATATTCACTCTTCACACAATGTGGAGTGGATGGGAACTTAGTGATATCATCCTCCTCTAGTCCTTGAAGCTGTTCTCCCTCCTCATTGGTCCACAGGTTCTCCTCTTCCTTAGAATGTGGAGGCTCTGAGTCCACCTGGTCCAGACTGGGGCTCCTGTCCTGCTGCTCCAGAGGGAACCCTTTCATCATCCACAGCTTTTGGTTGAGTGTAGAACACTCTAAAACACAGAAACAATTTAATCAAACATATTTTCACAATGTCAACAAAGGGTAGATTCAATGTTTGTTTCAATTGTGTCTAATAAATAACCAGTGTCCTCAGGCTCTTCTCACTCAGTGCCTAAAAGTTTCAGTTAAAGCTCAGATATCACGTTTTGCATTACTACTGAAGGTGATCTGACAGTTTTGGGGTGACCATGGCTCAGTTGGTAGAGCAGGTGGTCCAATAACTGAAGGGTTAGTGGTTTGAATCCTATTTGAATTCCTGTTTGAGAAAGCCTATGGTCAGGTTAGTTAAAAATTATGTGACTCGTATATCATGTATACATGATGTGTGAGTCACAGTTCAGTCTAGGCTGCCCTAGGAGCTAGAATGCTGGGGGAAGTACAGACACTGAGTTCTTTCTTCTCTTCCTCTCTGTCTCACACCTGTTTTTGTCATTTTTATAACCTATCTTTCATACCAAGTCTGTTCATGCCTAATCACCTGGTGTCCCGTTTCCCTCCTCCCCCCCTGGGGGGAGTGGTGGCTCTCCTGACAGCGTCTGTGTGTGAGCCATGGACGACAGGATCTGCAGTGTCTCGCCTGTGCCGACCTGTGACCCTGGACCCCCGCCCCTGCCTGTCTAAACCTGCCCCCCCCCTTCATTTTTAAATGGACGTTCATCTATATCATCTGTCCGTCCATGGGAGTGGATCTCTCCTTCAATGTGGTTCTCCTCAAGATTTCTTCTTTTTCCCCCACTGGGTTTTGAAGTTTTTTCTTGCCGAGAAGGAGGGTCTAAGGACAGGGGACGGTTGGGACTTTTCATATATCTCTGTAGTTGATTGTGTTTTTGTAAAGCCCTGTGAGATGACTTTGTTGTGCTTTGTCCTTGGGCAAAGACACTTCACCCTCCTCACCTCCAGTGCCACTCACACTAGTGTATGCATGTTTGGTGGTGGTCAGAGGGGCTGTTGGTGTCAGTCTGCCCCAGGGCAACCGTGGATACAAATGTTGTTCACCACCACCAGAGTAAGAATGTGAGAGTGAATGAATAATAAGTCACTAATGTGAAGCGCTTTGAGTGGTCAAAAAAGGGCTATATAAAACCAACACATAATTATTAGTTTTAGTTTAGTTTTTGCGCCGAGGGGAAAAAGTTGTCAGTGAAAAATAATACTTTACTGTTGAATCAGCTCAGTGTTGAGTTAATGGTGCAAAATTTGTCACATGAAATTATTCGTATTAAATTGTGGTCTGAATCGTTTTCAGTATTTGCTTATTTAACTGCTTGTCGTGTGGATTGTTTTGTTGTCCAACAGTTGGTCTTGTTGAGATTGTAGCTGATGTTCCTCTAGTTAAGTGAATGTACACTATGTATATATCGCGACAAGCACTGTGTAGCATTACCATGGCAACACAGACAGAACAACAGATGCCAACCTGATAGCACATCGAGCTTCATTGTCTGCTCGCCACCCTGACTGATCCACTCATCCTGTTCCTCTTTAATGTGGGGGGGCTCTGGGTCCTCCTGGTCCACATGGGGGCTACGTCCCTGCTGCTCTGGGGGAATCAGAATGTCTGCATGACCCAGTGGAAAACACAAACAAACATATCGATATACAGGTGTTTGTAATCCTGCTGGGCATTGCTGCCTGACGCACCTCCTCCAGTGCCTTTGAGCAGGCGTCCTGTGACACCACACTGAACCCCTCTGTGGGCTTTATCGGGTCATCAGCTGGGGACCACCAATCCCCGACGTTTCGCTCCTTTAACCCCAGTACGTCTCATGGTGGCGGAGCGATGGCAGGGATCTCTCCCTGCCACCCCCTGCTGATGCCCTAGGTGTGTTCCCCCCAACTCCTGTGCTTCCTCCTTAGCCACAGCCAGAAGCTGCCTTTCTCCGCCTCTTCAGCCAGCTCTTTCATTGCCTTCCGAAGTCGTGCTCCTGTACATCCCAATTCGCGCAAAAGACGAACAGCCGAGGAACCCACAAAGCCCCTGCACCCCACCTCCACGGGGCAGACAACAGCTTTCCAGCCGGCCTCCTTGCACTCTGCCGCCAGCTCGGAGTACTTGGCTTGCTTCCGCTCATAAGCGGCCTCCAACGCTCCCTCCCATGGGACAGAGAGTTCGACCAGAAGGACTGTCTTGCAAGCCTCTGACCACATGACGAGGTCTGGCCGCAGCGATGTTGCCACTATCTCCCTGGGGAACTGAAGCTGCTTCCCCAGATCGACCCTCATGGCCCACTTTTTTCCCGGTGGTAGAAGTCTAGCTGGATCTCTCAGGTGGGATGGTTTGACACCCTCTCCAGCCCTCACAAACTGGATAGGATGTCTGCCTGGAGCTGAAGGTCTGCTGTTCGCCTCCTTTCGGCATGTCTCTGCCACCTCTGCTAGTTTCTTCAGCACTTGATCGTGTCGCCATCTGTAGCGGCCTTGGGACAATGCTGTTTTGCAGCCCGACAGGATGTGTTTCAGACTTGCGTTGATGGTGTTGCACAGGGGACAGGTCTCTTCAGTCCCGAACCACTGGTTCCAGAGCTGTCTCAGGACCCCTGGGCAGTACCTGTACAACTTGTACGGGATCCTGTTAGGGCCGGGGGCTGAAGCTGCTCTTGCTTTCCGGACCACCTCCGTTACCTCGCTGAGTTTGGGGAGGGCGGTGTTGAAGAGGAAGGCTGGGGGGGCTGGGCGAGGAACATATCCGGGTGATCCCAGTGGAGTTGACTTCGCTGGGTCGTTGTACTGCTCCTTGATGTGCTTCTCTAGCTCAGCTCTAGTAATCTCTAGCTTTCCACTTCTCTTGTCCTCTAGCAGCTGTTTTGCATGCTTGAAGGGATTCTTGAAGAACCTGCTCCTCTCCTTCTCCTTCCGCCTTCTTCGCTTGCGGATGCGCTCTGCCCTCCGTAAGCCGGCAAGATTTTCCTTCACCTCATCCCACAGTGGCTTCAGGCCATCTTTCTCCTCGTTGCTTGCCTTCCTCCACTGTTTTTTGAGTTGACGCCTCCTCTTCACTAACGCCTCAATCTCTCTCTCCCTCCTCCCCTTCTATATTGGGCCAGGTCTCTGCTTTCTTGGAATCACTCCAAATCTTCCTCTGCATTCCTCATACAGGATCTCTCCAATGCGGTTCAGTTTGGTTTCCACCTGGCCCCGCAGTGAATGCTCCAGGATGAGGCTGAGGTCCTCATCTAGCTTCTTCCAGACCGCAACTTCGTTCGCTTTTGGCCATTTGACCAGTTGTCTCCTTCCGGGTTCTTTCCTTTCTGTTCTCTGCTTTTGCTCCTGGTTGTTGGGGTTGTTTTTCCTGTGCGTGTCTTGGTCGGTGCCACTCTCAGAGACATTGTTATCCACCACTGGCCCTTCTGTGTCCTCCACCTGCCTTTCCTCAGCTACGGTGGATCCCTCAGCGCTGTGGTTTGCGACCTGGCTTTGGGTTCCTTTTGTCTGACCTGCATTTGCAGTGCAATGTCGCTGCTGGCCTCTCATGTCACACTTCTTCCTTCCCTGATGGATACGCAGACCTCTGAAGGTGGTCACCTTCTGCCACCCGCACCTGCATCTTCTCATGATCCGAGACTTTGTCTGTCCGTTCCGGTCGTTACCAAGAAATCAGTCAGTTGTGGCCCATGTTCCACCCCACCTCTCGGAGGGCCATCGGGTTGTTTCTTCTTGTTTGTCTTCGTAGTAAGTTTAGGGTGTCCCTTTTACAGGACTAGTGGGTGAGGTAACTAGCCTTCCACTCCCGGTGCAGACTTTCCTGCAGTCAAAGACCATTTTTAGAAAACTATGTCACATTGGGAAACATCACTACCCACCCATCACCACCAACTTACAGACAGACTAAAAAAACAAACAAAAAAAAACTCTGGAAAAAACAACTTCCTTGGCAGAGGTAAAAAATACAGTTGAGGTAGAACATTGTTTAACATTTAAACAATGTTTACAAAGTCTCTCAGATTGTCTACATAACCAACAAACGCAGTACACTTATATTCATGTTAATACACTGAATGCAAGCAAGCAGGGTCAATGCATACAATGCAAAAGGTTGTAGCTCTGAGTCAGGTAGAGTCTGGGTGTCAAACCAGGTGATATTCACATCAAAATTTAAAAAAAAAGTTTTAAAAAACTGAAGCGTACATTCTGAGGTTTGCTGCACTGGACATTTTAAGGCGGGGGTACTCAATCCTGGTCCTTGAGAGTTAGTATCCTCCATGTTTTAGATGTATCCCTCTTCCAACACACCTGATGGTCTTTATCAAGCCAGGCTTCTGCAGAGCTTGATTAGGTTTATCATTTGAATCAGGTGTGTTGGAAGAAGGATATATCTAAAGACAAGGATTGAGCACCCCTGTTTTACCAAGACCATTTTAACTGGCCCAACTCATGGGAGAATAATCACATCAACAGTCACTGGTATTTGGTAACATTCATCTGGGACTCACTAAAACCCTGTCACTTTTTATTAATTAGAAAAATACTTTGAGACTGACGACCTCTGCCAAGGCAGATAATGTGTGGCCAGTGAGACTTTGGACTACATGTGCTATTTCTCTCAATACATGCTTCACACTGCCTGGATTATTCCACATGCACACACACATTTCAAACTAAGCCTTAATATGAACCCCACATCACTACCCTTCAGTTTAAACCCAATAAGAATATGGAACAATATTGATTTTGAATCAGAGACTTAGCAGGCACATATAGAGGCACTGCTATAAATTCTCCTCTCTTGTTCAGCCTATGCAAATTCTAGTACTGTACCAGTTCTGTAATTTGAATTTCCCCATGGGGATCTATCTATCCATCCAAGATGTGAAGAGGCATTTCCAAGATGTCCAAATGTCAGTGAGTGGCCTGCTTTCTGCCAAAGATGGCAGTGAATCACTGTCAACTTCATCTTCTGTAAATATTACTGTGAAAACTACATCAGTTGCATATAAATAGTTCACATTTTAAAACATAGGAACAACAATAGAAAAAAATGACTTTAATATATTGATTTTAAAAAATATATTTATTTTGTTTATTTAACAGGGACAGAACACATTAAAACATTTCTATAAATGTGTCAGTATTAGCAATAAAAAAGGAGCTATTTTGTCAAGCATTGTCCCTGGGCCAGATGAAGTATGCCAGCGTCCATAAAATTAAAACACCAAAGCTAACTGCTTCCTTCCAAAACATGCCTCCCCCGCCAAAGCTAGCTACTTCCCTTCACAAAAACACCAAAGCTTGCTCTCTGCAAACATAAATCACTGGCTCCCTCCAAACACACATCCAAGCTAACTGGTTCCCTCCAAACACACATCCAAGCTAACTGGTTCCCTCCAAACACATCCAAGCTAACTGCTTCCCGCCAAACACACATCCAAGCTAACTGCTTCCCTCCAAACACACATCCAAGCTAACTGCTTCCCTCCAACACCAAAGCTAAGTGCTTCCTTCCAACACCAAAGCTAAGTGCTTCCTTCCAACACCAAAGCTAACTGGTTCCCTCCAAACACACATCCAAGCTAACTGGAACCAATTAGCTTGGATGTGTGTTTGGAGGGAAGCAGTTACCTTGGATGTGTGTTTGGAGGGAACCAGTTAGCTTTGGTGTTGGAAGGAAGCACTTAGCTTTGGTGTTGGAGGGAAGCAGTTAGCTTTGGTGTTGGAGGGAAGCAGTTAGCTTTGGTGTTGGAGGGAAGCAGTTAGCTTGGATGTGTGTTTGGAGGGAACCAGTTAGCTTGGATGTGTGTTTGGAGGGAACCAGTTAGCTTGGATGTGTGTTTGGAGGGAACCAGTTAGCTTTGGTGTTGGAAGGAAACACTTAGCTTTGGTGTTGGAAGGAAACACTTAGCTTTGGTGTTGGAAAGAAGCACGTGCTTCCTTCCAACACCAAAGCTAACTGCTTCCCTCCAAACACACATCCAAGCTAACTGGAACCGATTAGCTTGGATGTGTGTTTGGAGGGAACCAGTTAGCTTTGGTGTTGGAAGGAAGCACTTAGCTTTGGTGTTGGAGGGAAGCAGTTAGCTTTGGTGTTTGAGGGAAGCAGTTAGCTTTGGTGTTTGAGGGAAGCAGTTAGCTTGGATGTGTGTTTGGAGGGAAGCAGTTAGCTTGGATGTGTGTTTGGAGGGAACCAGTTAGCTTGGATGTGTGTTTGGAGGGAACCAGTTAGCTTTGGTGTTGGAAGGAAACACTTAGCTTTGGTGTTGGAAAGAAGCACGTGCTTCCTTCCAACACCAAAGCTAACTGCTTCCCTCCAAACACACATCCAAGCTAACTGGTTCCCTCCAACACCAAAGCTAAGTGCTTCCTTCCAACACCAAAGCTAACTGGTTCCCTCCAAACGCACATCCAAGCTAACTGGTTCCCTCCAAACGCACATCCAAACTAACTGGTTCCCTCCAAACGCACATCCAAGCTAACTGCTTCCCTCCAAACACACATCCAAGCTAACTGCTTCCCTCCAAACACACATCCAAGCTAACTGCTTCCCTCCAAACACACATCCAAGCTAACTGCTTCCCTCCAAACACACATCCAAGCTAACTGCTTCCCTCCAAACACACATCCAAGCTAACTGCTTCCCTCCAACACCAAAGCTAAGTGCTTCCTTCCAACACCAAAGCTAACTGGTTCCCTCCAAACACACATCCAAGCTAACCGCTTCCCTCCAACACCAAAGCTAAGAGCTTCCCTCCAACACCAAAGCTAAGAGCTTCCCTCCAACACCAAAGCTAAGAGCTTCCCTCCAACACCAAAGCTAAGTGCTTCCTTCCAACACCAAAGCTAACTGGTTCCCTCCAAACGCACATCCAAGCTAACTGGTTCCCTCCAAACGCACATCCAAACTAACTGGTTCCCTCCAAACACACATCCAAGCTAACTGGTTCCCTCCAAACACACATCCAAGCTAACTGGTTCCCTCCAAACACACATCCAAGCTAACTGCTTCCCTCCAAACACACATCCAAGCTAACTGGTTCCCTCCAAACACACATCCAAGCTAACTGGTTCCCTCCAAACACACATCCAAGCTAAGTGGTTCCCTCCAAACACACATCCAAGCTAAGTGGTTCCCTCCAAACACACATCCAAGCTAACTGGTTCCCTCCAAACACACATCCAAGCTAACTGGTTCCCTCCAAACACACATCCAAGCTAACTGGTTCCCTCCAAACACACATCCAAGCTAACTGGTTCCCTCCAAACACACATCCAAGCTAACTGGTTCCCTCCAAACACACATCCAAGTTAACTGGTTCCCTCCAAACACACACATCCAAGCTAACTGGTTCCCTCCAAACACACATCCAAGCTAACTGGTTCCCTCCAAACACACATCAAAGCTAACTGGTTCCCTCCAAACACACATCCAAGCTAACTGGTTCCCTCCAAACACACATCCAAGCTAACTGTTTCCCTCCAAACACACATCCAAGCTAACTGCTTCCCTCCAAACACACATCCAAGCTAACTGCTTCCCTCCAAACACACATCCAAGCTAACTGCTTCCCTCCAAACACACATCCAAGCTAACTGCTTCCCTCCAAACACACATCCAAGCTAACTGCTTCCCTCCAACACCAAAGCTAAGAGCTTCCCTCCAACACCAAAGCTAAGTGCTTCCTTCCAACACCAAAGCTAACTGGTTCCCTCCAAACACATATCCAAGCTAACTGGTTCCCTCCAAACGCACATCCAAACTAACTGGTTCCCTCCAAACACACATCCAAGCTAACTGGTTCCCTCCAAACACACATCCAAGCTAACTGGTTCCCTCCAAACACACATCCAAGCTTACTGTTTCCCTCCAAACACACATCCAAGCTAACTGTTTCCCTCCAAACACACATCCAAGCTAACTGCTTCCCTCCAAACACACATCCAAGCTAACTGCTTCCCTCCAACACCAAAGCTAAGAGCTTCCCTCCAACACCAAAGCTAAGAGCTTCCCTCCAACACCAAAGCTAAGTGCTTCCTTCCAACACCAAAGCTAACTGGTTCCCTCCAAACACACATCCAAGCTAACTGGTTCCCTCCAAACGCACATCCAAACTAACTGGTTCCCTCCAAACACACATCCAAGCTAACTGGTTCCCTCCAAACACACATCCAAGCTAACTGTTTCCCTCCAAACACACATCCAAGCTAACTGTTTCCCTCCAAACACACATCCAAGCTAACTGTTTCCCTCCAAACACACATCCAAGCTAACTGGTTCCCTCCAAACACACATCCAAGCTAACTGGTTCCCTCCAAACACACATCCAAGCTAAGTGGAACCAATTAGCTTGGATGTGTGTTTGGAGGGAACCAGTTAGCTTGGATGTGTGTTTGGAGGGAACCAGTTAGCTTGGATGTGTGTTTGGAGGGAACCAGTTAGCTTGGATGTGTGTTTGGAGGGAACCAGTTAGCTTGGATGTGTGTTTGGAGGGAACCAGTTAGCTTTGGTGTTGGAAGGAAGCACTTAGCTTTGGTGTTGGAGGGAAATATATTATATATGCTAAAATATTTTAAAACACGCACTGGTGATTGTTATTTTTCTTTGTTATTAAGGTTTTCTCAATACACTGTTTTATTATTATTTTTTATTATTTATTCATTCATTGTCTACCAGTTAGTCTCTTCCGGGGTCACGGGGGGGGGGTGGGGTGGGGGGTGTAACTTATCCTACCTACTTTTGGACATATATAAATTTGCATGGGTTAGAATTTAACGCTAAGCATTTTTTAAAATTTGTTTTACAGGTGGTCGACCAGCATGCTGTGGAACTGCAAATATTGTGGGTTCAATGGTGATAAGAGAGGTTACCTGCTCAGACACTACAGACTAAAACATGGAAGCTATACTAGAACAGTTCCATTTCCATGTTTGTATAAAGATTGTGTCTGTACATTTAATTCAGTCAATTCACTTAATATTCATTTGTCAATAATCCATAAGGATTATTCAGCCCAACCTCAGGAGTGCATACAATTTTCGTGTCAGCTGTGTGATTTTGTTGCAACTTGCACAGATGACTTTTTTAAACACCATCTGAGTACACATCTAAAAGTTCGTCACAAAGTTATTTGTCCATTTAATGGATGTGATTTGGAAACCAATGTGTAAAAAAAGAAACAAAAAGATAAAAATGCTGTTCTTATTGGTTACAGGCAGAAGAATGCTCTGTATTAACATTGAAATGTTATATTGCACATTTTCTGCAATAAATGTTTGAAAAAAATGTGTAATTGTCATTTTATGTAAGAAACAACAGATATAATTGTCTTATTTTAAATATATATATTTATATTGTGTATATTTAATAATTCTAACAAGTAAACATGGATAATAAATACTCATAAACACAATAAATAATTACTTATAAACATGAGTAATGATAACAGATATTAACAAGTAATGGTTAGGTTAATTACTTGTAAACATTAGTTTTATGACCTCGAGTTCATTAGTAATGGATTGTTTTAGACATGACACTATATGTGAACAGAGCTTGCTTTGTTTGGTTTTGATTTTGCAAAAACTAGACATCCCAGTGCAATCACTTACCATGCACGGCTTTAGTAATCATTATTAATTTGGGTTTACAGTGTTCCCTCCAACACCAACGCTAACTGCTTCCCTCCAACACCAAAGCTAACCAAAGTTACCTACTTGCTTCCAGAAAAAAAACCACACCAAAGCTAACTACTTCCTTCCAAAACATGTTTACTGTTTCTGTATTACCATGCTGTGAACATTTACCTTCTATAGGTTTACACATTATAAGCAGAGTGCCATTTTAACTTGTATGTCAAATCATAATCTAGAAAACACAGTTTCTTTTTGCTTACCTTTGCTGGTCTTCCTAGCAGAACCTTCTTCTCCCCACATAAAGGAACAAATGGCAGTCTGGCCACCCTTTAAATACACTTAGGCTCCACCCACAGTTAGGCGTAGCCCGGGATCATGTGATCTATCAAGCGCGCCAATTTGGGTATATAACTGGTGACGAGGGAGGTACTCCGTTTAGTTCAGTTCGTCACCAGGTGAGTGAAAGACTGTTGCATGTGTGGGGGAAGTGGTTGTGTATGAAGTCAACATGAACAATGTACAGTTTTAATCATACTCTGCGGTAGGGCCGTGCTTCATTCTGGACATACTGGGAAAAAGGACAATGAAAAAAAGGAGATAACTGAGGGCAAATGTGTACCGGGTCTATGTATAAACTACCTGCAACCGAACGCTTTTATAACAAACCCGCCTGCAGCTCGGACAATAATAAATGTATTTGAAAGGACCGGACCCGACCCGCTTCTCAACCCCCGTTTCTAAAAATGTAGTCAATGGTCTTTATGAACATCATTGATTGAAATTTTATGATCAGTCTATTCTGTACTCTTGAAATTGTATATTTATTATTTATTGATTTATTTCTTTGAATCAGTTAGGCACTTCATTGAAATGTTCCAATATTTTGTGTAATGTATTTTTTCACCCTGTAATTTTTTTAATCAATGTGAAGCACTTTGGGCTACAGTGTTTGTATGAAAGGTGCTATACAAATAAAGATTATTATTATTATTATTATTATTATTATTATTATTATTATTATTATTATTATTATTATTATTATTATTATTAAATACCTTACTCACATACCTGCATTTATTTCCGTGTTAAAATCCGATGTCATTGGGTCGGCAAAACTATCACTATATACGATCTATTTGAACCTGGTTTACGGAGCTTCCTCTGTCCTAACTTGTCTTTCTTTCTTGCTCTTTCCATACTGTATGATACAGACGGTGTTGTATGTTACCTTCACGGACAGTCAGTTAATAAAGCGTATTTCCTAAGATATTTTAATGTTTAACTCAAACGATAGCGAACGCGGGCACCCGTTCGCTTCTGGTCAGCGCGTGCATCACTGGCACCGTCACAGACACAAACATAACTCCCCGCAAATGTGGGAAAAAAAACTTTGCCATATTAAACATAACCGCATAAACGGTACAACTTTTACCACACACGTATGAGTATTCGTTTCCCCGTGTATTACATGTGAGGGATTATTACGTTCAAAACTATACATTTTAATTACGTGTCTGTGGTTAAAACAGTAATTATTATTGAATTATTTTAAAATGTAATTCCACTGTTTATTGCAGAACCGGTATTTTATTCCCGCGTTAGTATTTTACTGACCAGGTGTAACGGGTGTGGATTGTCTTTAACAGTCTATTGGATGCACATCCATTAACGTTGTAAACTCTGCGTTGTGTTCTATATTGTGGTGAATGAAGAGAGGACCCGGACCACTACCAGCTACTGGTTGTTCTTTTAATGAAGGCAGGATGGTGGCTTTGTCTGTACAAATCAACAGAAAAACACAATAAGGCTCAGTAACATGCAGTTTCCTCCACACAGCACATAGGCATCAAGCTTCTCCTTTCAGTAAATTTGGCGCGCACTGAGAGAAGCACAGAAATGACGGCACAAGGCTTGCGACCTCTTAAAGTGACAGTACAGGTTTTAACTGTTTGGTCTGAATACAACATTGAGGCATACATATAACCACTAAAACACATCTTAAACATATAAAAAACAATATTAATCAAGATTTGGTGACATTTCAACCGTGAAAATAAAGATACAATTTCAACCCGGTTACACTGGGATCATTTTGGGCTGGATGTGGTTTTCAGTCCGACCCCGTTCACTTATAGAACCAGACTATGTGAACAGGCAGGGATCAGGTGTGTGCATGTTCAGGCTTTGACTGTGTTTTTCTCTTCCTGTCACAGTTAATAAAGTGTATTTCCTTAATTATTTTTATGTTTAACTCGCAAGACAAATGTGTCACATTTACGCCAGCGTTAAAACTGACATTTATCCGTAAAAGACGAGCGTTTTTCCGCCAATAGAACCCGCGTATATGCGTGCGTTTTTACCAAGAGGACGCACGTAAAAGATGGGTGTTTTCCCAATATGATAATAATGTCCATCCTTCTTTTCTTCAGCCAATGCATTTTAAGTGTTTGCATCAATCACTGATCAACACAGTCAGACCAGAACCGTTCAGTACAGATCAGTTTTGAAACAAACTCCGCCGAGATTATAGTAATGTTGTCATACTGTCACAAAGCCTGTTTCTTACTTTTAGGAATATAGCCTATAAATGCACTTCACTGTTGTTTTTAATTGTGTCATGTTGTGAAATGGTGGTGCACCTTGTCTTTATGGACGGAAATACTAACTTTCTTTCAAATTATGTGTATGAATGTGCAGCCTGCTGATAGCTCTTTCAGTCGGTAGATGGCGCCACAACCACATGGAAGAGGCTCCGGTAAGAGTGAACTTTTTTTGTAATATTTTTTTACATTTTTTTAATCATGTATCTATTTTTTTTACAACATTTTCAAAAAAAAGGAACAGGTTGAAAGCAAATTTTTTTCCCCACAGGATTGAAAATGTTTGAATAAACTGTATGAAGTAGGTTAACACAAGTATGCAACAGTAAAGAGGAAAACAAAATATAAAAAAAGAAAAAATAATACTCAAGAACAGATGCCTAAAAAAAAGTCACTAAAGTAGAGTAATGAAGTACTTTTACTGAGTTACTTTCCTCCTCTGTTAAACATACACACGACCTTAATACATTATAGTTCCATTCTATACTTTCATTCAGTGACCAGTTTGGTTTGTCATTCAAAGATCGAAAAAGAGAACATTTTTACAACACACATATTTTACTAATTAAGCAATTCATTCCCAAATGTACATTTATGAAGATCAAACCTCTATTCCCTGCCTATTTAAATGAATTTGAATGATTTAAAAAAAACCTAAACCATATCAAAAGCAAAACGGCTACAAGCCTCATTCAATTTTTACAGTCAGTGACTTAGTGACCTACTTTTTATTATTTATGTATGTTTTTTTTAATATTTTGTTTTCCTCTTTACTGTTGCGTATACTTGTGTTAACCTACTTCATACAGTTTGTTCAAACATTTTCAATCCTGTGGGAAGCATTTTTGCTTTCAATCTGTTAATTTTTTTGAAAATGTTGTAAAAAGAAAATACATGAATATTTAAATAAATAAATAAATATTACCAAAAAAAAGTTCACTCTTACTGGAGCCTCTAACATGTGGTTGTGGCGCCATCTACCGACTGAAAGAGCTATCAGCAGGCTGCACATTCATACACATAATTTGAAAGAAAGTTAGTATTTCCGTCCATAAAGACATGGTGCACCACCATTTCATAACATTAAACAATTAAAAACAACAATGAAGTGCATTTATAGGCTATATTCCTAAAAATAAGAAACAGGCTTTGTGACAGTATGACAACATTACTATAATCTCGGCGGAGTTTGTTTCAAAATTGATCTGTACTGAACTGTTGTGGTCTGACTGTGTTGATCAGTGATTGATGTAAACACTTAAAATGCATTGGCTGAAGAAAAGAAGGATGGACATTATTATCATATTGGGAAAACACCCATCTTTTACTTGCGTCCTCTTGGTAAAAACGCACGCATATACGCGGGTTCTATTGGCGGAAAAACGCCCGTCTTTTTGTGACGCACTTCCGGTCAGCGCGTGCATCACTGGCACCGTCACAGACACAAACATAACTCCCCGCAAATGTAGAAAAAAAAAACAACTTTGCCATATTAAACATAACCGCATAAACGGTACAACTTTACCACAAACGTATTAGGAGTCGTTTCTCAATATATTACATGCGTGGGATTATTACGTTCAAAACTACACATTTTAATAACGTTTTTGTGGTTAAAACAGTAATTATTATAGAATTATTTTAGAATGTAACTCCACTGTTTATTGCAGAACCGGTATTTTCTTCCCACATTAGTATTTTACTGACCTGGGATCATTTTGGGCTGGATGTGGTTTTCAGTCCGACCCCCTTCACTTATAGAACCAGATTATGTGAACAGGCAGGGATCAGGTGTGTGTATGTTCAGGTTTTGACTGTGTTTTTTCTCTTCATGTCACAGTGAAGCGTTTGTCCTTCACACCGGAGATGACCCGTTCATCACCGCTGTCCAGGCTGGAGGTGAGTGTTTGTGTCCTGTCCTCCTGGCCCAGTGTATGTTTATATATTTCCTTCTTCTATTAAACCTAAGTAAAATAAATGATAGATTTTTCCAGAAGCCTGATAATGATGTACAAAGGCTTCCAGGTATGATGTAAGAGAGAGACTTTACTATTTTTTTGTTGGAAAAAAATTAGTAAACATTAATTTTAATTAATTTCTTTTTTATTTTTTACATTTAAAAATATAAGAAATATATATTTTTATTTATTTTAAATTTATTTCGATTTTTTTTTATTTTAAAAGGAGGGAGATATTTTATAAATGTGTTAATTTATTTTTTATTTTAATTGTTTTATTTTAATAGCAAATTATGTAAGTTTTAAATTTTTTTAATATATAGAAAAATATTTGTATTTATTAAAAAATATTTTAAATATTTTTCTTTGAATATGTATATTTTCTGTTTTTATAAAAAAAAAACCCTGTTTTTATTTTTTGTTTGGAGGGAGCCATCTTAGAGAGAACTATAGCCGTTTGGAGGGAGCCAGCTATGGGGTTTTGGAGGGGGCCAGTTGATGTCTCAACAATGTTCCCACTTTTTTAACTTATGAAAGTTGATTAAACTACAAATCACTTGCTTATCCAGTTACTGTTTTAAAAGTCACTTTCTTCACACATTTAAACTAACATTTCCTTTAATTGGCTTCACAACTTGGAGTTGCAATGTCAATAACTCATGCAGATAAGTTGAAATTTCAATAAGTAATTTTATTAAATGGAAGTAAATTATAGAAACAGTTTATGACAACAATTTGAGCTTTTGACTTTTTACAGTGTACATATAAAAAGCACCAAAACTTCTAATGCATCTTAAAATGTTCTTTTGAAAGACACTTTGGAGTAAGATCAATCTGAATTTCAACTGAGTGACATTTGTTTCTTTCTAAAATTGTTCTTATATCAGACAAAAATGCTACCAGCTAATTTTAATTTCTGAATTTGTCTTTATTTTTTGTGCTCAAACTTTCCACAAAATACACTATGAAACCATGCAGAGGAAAAAAAATATACAAAACATGGTATAAACTGCTCAAATTCACAAAACAATGCACTTAAAAAACAGAAAAAAATATGAAAAATCCAAAACATATTAAAAAACTCTGAAATAAAAAATCCCACCAAAAATGTCATAAAATATTAAAATATGCAAAAAATATGAATAAAATGAGCATGTTTACATTCAACAGTTTAAATAAAACAGTTAACTGTTCCATTTAACGGCATTAACTTTTTTATTCAGATTAATGATGGAATTTAAATTTTAATGTGTTCATTTTTGACAGACCCACTTGTAATTCCTACTCAATTTGAATTTGAAGTTACAGGTCTAGAACTGTCAGACTTTATCATCTATTCAAAGATCGCAGTTACTGAATCCTATCTGCGGTTTTTATTTTTATGTTCAGCCATTAATAAATAATGCCCCCACATTTCTCTGTTATAAGAGTGTAAACTCAGATGTGCATTTCTGTGGATCTGTCTGAGGTTGATGTGATTTCAGCTGCAGGCAAATCAATGTCTTATTGCCAAATAAAAGCTGTACTGAACTCAACAATGTTCCCACTTTTTTTTTAACTTATGAAAGTTGATTAAACTACAAATCACTTGCTTATCCAGTTACTGTTTTAAAAGTCACTTTCTTCACACATTTAAACTGACATTTCCTTAAATTCCTTAAATCCATATATTATAAAACCCACCAAAAGTTCTAATGCATCTTAAAATGTTCTTTTGAAAGACACTTTGGAGCAAGATCAATCTGAATTTCAACTGAGTGACATTTGTTTCTTTCTACATATATTAGTCTTGTGGGTTTTTATTTTTAATGTTAGATATTTCTTTATTTTCCCCAGTCAATTTTACAGTTTTTTAGGTATTTTTGGTGGCTCCTATGGGGCACTTTAAAACCAAAATGAGGTCTTCTCTTACCTGTACGTGTTTTGTGCTTGGCATCTAATAAAAATATTAAACAGAAAAACACTTTGGCTTCCTATCTAAAATCATTCTTATATCAGACAAAAATGCTACCAGCTAATTTGAATTTTTATTTGATTTAAAATTAAATATATATTTGCAATTGTTATTAATTGTATGTATTATGTATTTATCATTAATTATGTATTTGTATTAGGTATTACAAGTGTGTAAACTTTTTGGAGGGAAACAAAGGCTCCTCCCCTGGACTCCACCCACAGGAAGAGCAAATTGGAGGGAAACTCAACTCAAGCTACTTATAAGGTAAGGAAATGTTGAGTGAAATGAGTAAGAAAGATGTTTGAAAGGAAACTATGAACTGTATTACATAAATCTTACAGGCGAAGTCTTCTCCAGTATTTAAATATTATTGAAGCCAATATTTAACAAGCTTTTTCATCCAAATAAACAGTTTATATAAATGTGTGATTCTTTTTTTCCATCAACATTTCATGTCCACATATGTTTTACTTGCTCGCATTCTTGCCTTAACTGTGCCAAATATTAAAAATAAGGTAAATCAACAGTTCGAGGTTCTCAAGTGTGAATCAAAATGTAATAAAATGTTATAGTCTTCAACTATACTGTCAGGCTCAACACTGCTATTGGTATGAACATAATGTAGTGTGTACACTATAAATAATGTGTCAGAAATTACACACCGTGTGTTGAATTTCAACACATGGTGTCTTCTATTGATACACTGTTATTCTGACACATTTTGTGTAAGCAATCACAATTTTTTAGCATGTTTACTTTATGATTGATCAATTTATTCATGTTTTCTTACTTAACCATTATCAAACTGGTACCTATGAATAAAAACAATTAAGTTGAGGGAGAAAACCCAATTAAGATTATTTTATAATATATTCTGTATTTTTTATTCATACACATGATAATGTAATCTTACAGTACTGTACAAAAATTCATTTAAGTATATACATTTAAGTGAAGTCTAGCTAAATTGCACACAAATGTAAATTAAACAAAAAATATTTTGGGTTTGCATACAGTTTGTCAGTTAAAATCTATAAGAATATCAAGAGTCATAAAATGAGCTAAAGCATGTTATGTAACAAGGTTTACCACATATGCATATAAATGGTAGTAGAATGCACGTGCCTTATGAGAACTAGAAATGGTTTTACATCACTGAGGTGAAAGGTCAGTGGAAATAATGAGAAATCAAAACTATTTTGTTATGATCAAGCTACAGTCATATTTTGTTATGAATAAATGTTAGTTTATTCCTCTACTTTGTGCATTTAAAATAAGAACAAGTAATGTGTAATTTAACACAATGTGTTGGATACTTTCTTTGAATAATACTCATATTCTCATATTCTACATGTATTAAAACCGTCTAAACACAATGCACGTGTCAGAAAAATGACACATTTCTTCTTAGACTGTAGATGTCATACTTTTTTTTAGTTTTTAAGAAGTTGAGTAGTCCATGTTAGAATGCAAATATTTCATTGATTGGCAATTAACGGGTATTTGTGTGTATTTTCCAGATGGTCATGGACAGCACTGCTCTACTTCCCAAAGCTGCAGATGTAAGTTTAAGTTTAACATTCTTTCTTTTTTTGTGTGTGTAATTGCAGGCCACTGTAAAATATAAAGACTGGTTTTAGTTATGTTTTTTGGTTTGTGTACTTTTTTCCGCAGGTGGACAGTAACTCCGTTCAAGTACTTCATTACTGTACTTTAAGTGGCCTGTATTTGTGTACTTTTTTCCACAGGTGGACAGTAACTCCGTAAAAGTACTTCATTACTGTACTTTAAGTGGCCTGTATTTGTGTACTTTTTTCCACAGGTGGACAGTAACTCAGTAAAAGTATTTCATTACTGTACTTTAAATGGCTTTTATTTGTGTACTTTTTTCCACAGGTGGACAGTAACTCAGTAAAAGTATTTCATTACTGTACTTTAAATGGCTTTTATTTGTGTACTTTTTTCCACAGGTGGACAGTAACTTAATAATAGTATTTCATTACTCTACTTAAAATATGTATCTGTACTTGAGTATTTATTTTTTCTGGTAACTTTTTACTTTTACTCCCTATATTTGCTCATAAATATCTGTACTTTAAAAAAAAAAAAAAAAAAAAAAAAATATATATATATATATATATGTATATGTATATGTATATGTATATGTATATATATATATATATATATATATATATATATATATATATATATATATATATATATATATATATATGTGTGTATATATATATATATATGTGTGTATATATGTGTGTATATATATATATATATATATATATATATATATATATATATATATATATATATATGCCTTATTTCAGATACTTTCAACACCTTTAAGATTTTTCCTGGTTAAATAAGTATTATTGTGTTCATGGCCAAAATAAGATATACAGTTTTACTTTTGTACTTTATTACAACTGTGAAATTGTACTTTTTTACATCTACTCTTATACTTTTGCCAGTTTTTTTTCACACCAGTATCTGTACTTCTCCTTAAGTACAGAATGTGAGTACTTTGACCACCTCTGCTCTTTTCTTTGTGAGTTATTGTCTCCCATAGAATGAACCGTCAGAAATTATTCCACCATTTGAATGAAGTGTAAGCGTTTTTGTAAGTGTTTATATAAGATTGATGGCTAGTGACATGTAGGCCTAATTGGTTTAAATAATATAGATAGATAGCCTTTATTGTCATTATACATAAAAAAGCATCTCCTCATTTCAGTACATATAAAAAAGAGAACAGAAAACATAGACAATAAAGTTCTATAATAATAAAGGAATTGCACACCTCAATATAAAAAAAATCTGAGATAAAATATATGTACACAATATAAAAACACTAGAAATATTAAAAGATTGCATTGATTATTGAAGTCTGTATTTGTATCTATTTGAAATTCAGTAGTTTTTGTATCAAGTGATATATCTTGTGTATCATATGTATAGTGTTTTGTTAAGATATTGCAAATACTACTGACTACAAATACGTTCTGCAACTACTTTAATATTTCTGTATTTTACGATTGTTTCCATATTTTCAGCTAACCTCTGACGTGATAAGCATGTCAGGGGACATAACCAGATTGTCAGAGTAGAAAATGCTTTATGTATAATAAAGGTGTCATTCCATGGGTATTTCATTAAAATTACTGTGTTCTCCATTGTTATTAAATACATTGTGTGTTGGTTTTATTAAAAACTAAAACGTCCAGATTGCTTTGTCTGGATTACTCTCCGTATGTGTTTTTTCAGTTTGTGCAGCAGCGGAATGATGCATTTAAGCAATTCTGGACATTTACAAATAAATGGAAAAGTTTGACTTAACTTTACTCTAATACCAGATTTGCTATTTTAATCCTTTTTGTGATGTTGCATGAGTGATCCCATGTAGGAACAGTATAAAAATATAACTTAAGTAAGGATAAACATATGTATTGGGTGGGTACTGTACAATATATGAACAAAACAGATAGTGAGAACCAATATTTTTCCTGTTACCAGTTAATTTATTATTCAGAGGACCCCAATGCCTCAAAAAATAATGTCAGGTTGAGTTGTGGAGCAGGTGGACATTGATCACAATAATTTTTAAAATTGGATTTTTCTTGCTTTTTCCACCTCACAGGAACTATTATAACATAAAACATAGTTGTTTTTTTACTGACCCTAAATTTAACAAAAGTATTAAAACTCAAATTTTGCTCCTTCACTAATCTTACTAACATTATTTGTGACTTGTTTCAAATTCGATGTATTAACTCTTTGTGTTTTTATCATTAGTGGTTAGCATTAGCATTTCATGACCTTTTACTATCATCTAGACCTTTTGATTCAGCGTGTTTTCAAAGTTATTACATGACTACCAAAGTATTTCTGAAACATGAGGAGGATTATTTATGTAAAATAGACTCTGGAAAAGTTACGAAAATTAAAAAAAAAAAATCTTGCCTGCAATTTTGTGTCCAAAAAAAGATCATAGCAGAGGTGTTGTCACGGTTATATTCTTCTTCCATAGTGGTATATATATAAGCATTACCTGAATATATCAACTGCCCAAGAAGTTTGGCGTCAAAGGACTTTTATTTCAATTAGATATCAGGGTTCAAAGTTACCTCTCCCAAATCGTTGAGCTGAAAAACAAAGGGTTAAGGTGTTTGTGGAATGATCGCATGTAAATGTACGTCTTGATACAGGTACAACAAAGAAGAGGGTCCAGAGTCTCTGAGTCTTGACTAGGAAAAGTCAGCCCCCAATTGCAAGAATGATCATTTTACTCCAAAATTTCCATATTATGAAACTATCTCTGCCACTTCATAATGACTAAAAATGTCCTGATGGTTTTAGGACAAGAATGATGCTAAAATTGTTTAAATATATGTATTGTTTTTAAAGTTTCACGAACAAAAAAGGCTGTTTGCCATGGTAATTTGTTAAAGTTAGCTCAATTAACACACCTAAAAACTCGGGGTGACCCATCATATTCTAAAGGGGACGTGGAAAAGTGGTTTTCAGCTGAATGACGTCTTTAAGCAATTCTGGAAATTTACAAATAACCAGAAATGTTTGACTTAACTTTACTCTAATACCAGACTTGCTATTTTAATCCTTTTTATGATGTTGCATGAGTGATCCCCTGTAGGAACAGTATAAAAATATAACTTGAGTAAGGATAAACATATGTATCGGGGGGGTACTGTACAATATATGAAAAAAACAGATAGTGAGAACCAATATTTTTACTGTTACCAGTTAATTTTGTTATTCAGAGGACCCCAATGCCTCAAAAAATCATGTGTGGTATAGTTGTGGAGCAGGTGCACATGGATATTACTGGGCTTAGGGCCGATTTGTATCTTGCCAACAACTGTACTTAATTACTGCCTGTAAAATAATTTAAATATGCTTTGACACAAGGGTTGAGATGAAGCTGGAATATTTCTCCTTACATTAAGGTGTTTGCGGAATGATCACAAGTGCAACAACGGCCATTTTACTCCAAAATTTCCATATTATTAAGCTATCTCTGCCACTTCATAATGACTAAAAATGTCCTCATGGTTTTTGGACAAGAATGATGCAAAAACAGTTTAAATATCTGTATCGTTTTTAAAGTTTCACGACCAAAAAAAGGGATTTTTCACACCAAAATGGCTGTTACCGTGGTAATTTCTTAGAGTTAACTGAATTAACACACCTGAAAAAAGTTCATAGGATTCATAGGTATAATTTCCAAGTGTTACATTTTTTCTCCAGTAGCTGATGTATTTTCTAAAGATTTAACCCAAAAAAGCCTATTTTGAGAAAAAACCAAGACCGCATTTTTTGGCACCCCTTCTGAAATCATGCAGTATGTCCTAAAATTAATCTATACTATCCCTAAACTTTTATACTTCCAAGGGTCCACATATAGGCTTGAAATACTCACTCAAAAATGTGAATCAAATCATCCAAACATGTCCCAAATGTTATATGACCTAATGTAGTTTGACAACGGAGATTCTCACTCATCGGAACATATAAACCACTTTTGTATAAAATATCCACAGCAGGTACAATCACTCATTTGTTCAAAATCCAAATGACAACCTTTACCTGAACCTTTATGTCTGATAATTATCCACAGAGGAACCATATTTCAACAAACACAGTTATAGTCCAACAAAAATGTCCAAAATAAACAAAAAAAAGGTCAATGTAGTCCAAAACACATCAATAAATATCGACAAATGTTTTATCTATTGTATAATTTAATGGGACCTGCCTCCAATATCCCAGTTTTCATCTTAATATTTTCATTTACACCAATTGCATGTTATCAAAATGGTTCAAGAACAGCTGTCAATTGACTTTATTAAGAAATTTAGGCAAAATTGAGTGGAAGTTTAAAGGGTTAATCACTTCTGTAACGATTTTTTACAAATGTTTGGGTTAAGCTGCCCCACAAACTCTCTCTAGGTTCTGCTTCTTTTGCATTATTTCATGAACAGCTCATTCTGGGGTTTCATTTCTTTAATGATTAATATAACATTTTACAGTTGCCGTTAATGTGACAATGGCAGGTTATTTGGCAGTTGAGGGTCAGATGCTGGTCGTGAGACATGTGCAGTTCATTTGACTGTTAAAGGTCATGTGACATGTGTAGGTCATTTGACAGTTGCTGGTCATTTGACAATATACTGTAGTATATTTTTGGTATGATTTTATTTTTTACAAGGTTCTTTTTGTATTTGTCCATTTCTTTTCTAAATGTTAGTGTACTTTTATCTTATTTTATGTACATTAGTGTTTTTTTATTGTATTTTTCAGAATTTTTCTATATTTAATGGAATGTGAAGACATTAATTCCACTCTAAAAATCCATCAGGTCAGGTCAGGCTTCGGTCTGCTACTGGTACCCTGTAACCCAGTACCACCTGCCTCAGGGTCGAGTTGTTGGCGATTAATCCATCATGTGATATGTGTAGTTCATTTAGCTGTTGCAGGCCGTTTGACCAGTTGCAAGTTATTTGGTAGTTGGGGCTTATTTGGCAGTTTCTGGTCATGTGACAGTTGCGGGTAAAGTGTGAGTTTCAGGCTATTTGGCAGTTGCAGGTAATTTGAGAGTTGCGGGTCATTTGACAGTTGCCGTTAATGTGTCAGTTGCAGGTTATTTGGCAGGACAGTTGCGGGTCAATTGACAGTTGCAGGTCATTTGACAGATGCATATCATGTGACTGTTGCAGGTCATGTGAAAGATGCTGGTCATGTGACTGTTGCAGGTCATTTGAAAGATGCTGGTCGTGAGACATGTGCAGGTCATTTGACTGTTGCAGGTGATGTGATATGTGTAGGTCATTTGACTGTTGCAGGTCATTTGACATTGCAAGTTATTTGGCAGTTTTGTGTTGTGACAGTTGCAGGTCATGTGAGAGTTTCAGGCTATTTGGCAGTTGCAGGTAATTTGAGAGTTGCGGGTCATTTGACAGTTGCCGTTAATGTGACAGTTGCAGGTTATTTGGCAGGACAGTTGCGGGTCAATTGACAGTTGCAGGTCATTTGACAGATGCATATCATGTGACTGTTGCAGGTCATGTGAAAGATGCTGGTCATGTGACTGTTGCAGGTCATTTGAAAGATGCTGGTCATGTGACTGTTGCAGGTCATTTGAAAGATGCTGGTCGTGAGACATGTGCAGGTCATTTGACTGTTGCAGGTCATGTGATATGTGCAGGTCATTTGACTGTTGCAGGTCATGTGTCATGTGCAGGTCATTTGACTGTTGCAGGTGATGTGATATGTGTAGGTCATTTGACTGTTGCAGGTCATTTGACATTGCAAGTTATTTGGCAGTTTTGTGTTGTGACAGTTGCAGGTCATGTGAGAGTTTCAGGCTATTTGGCAGTTGCAGGTAATTTGAGAGTTGCGGGTCATTTGACAGTTGCCGTTAATGTGACAGTTGCAGGTTATTTGGCAGGACAGTTGCGGGTCAATTGACAGTTGCAGGTCATTTGACAGATGCATATCATGTGACTGTTGCAGGTCATGTGAAAGATGCTGGTCATGTGACTGTTGCAGGTCATTTGAAAGATGCTGGTCATGTGACTGTTGCAGGTCATTTGAAAGATGCTGGTCGTGAGACATGTGCAGGTCATTTGACTGTTGCAGGTCATGTGATATGTGCAGGTCATTTGACTGTTGCAGGTCATGTGTCATGTGCAGGTCATTTGACTGTTGCAGGTGATGTGATATGTGTAGGTCATTTGACTGTTGCAGGTCATTTGACATTGCAAGTTATTTGGCAGGTTTGTGTTGTGACAGTTGCAGGTCATGTGAGAGTTTCAGGCTATTTGGCAGTTGCAGGTAATTTGAGAGTTGCGGGTCATTTGACAATTGCCGTTAATGTGACAGTTGCAGGTTATTTGGCAGGACAGTTGCGGGTCATGTGACAGTTGCAGGTCATTTGACAATATACTGTAGTATATTTTTGGTATGATTTTATTTTTTATAAGGTTCTTTTTGTATTTGTCCACTTCTTTTCTAAATGTTAGTGTACTTTTATCTTATTTTATGTACATTAGTGTTTTTTTTATTGTATTTTTCAGAATTTTTCTATATTTAATGGAATGTGAAGACATTAATTCCACTCTAAAAATCCATCAGGTCAGGTCAGGCTTCGGTCTGCTACTGGTACCCTGTAACCCAGTACCACCTGCCTCAGGGTCGAGTTGTTGGCGATTAATCCATCATGTGATATGTGTAGTTCATTTAGCTGTTGCAGGCCGTTTGACCAGTTGCAAGTTATTTGGTAGTTGGGGGTTATTTGGCAGTTTCTGGTCATGTGACAGTTGCGGGTAAAGTGTGAGTTTCAGGCTATTTGGCAGTTGCAGGTAATTTGAGAGTTGCGGGTCATTTGACAGTTGCCGTTAATGTGTCAGTTGCAGGTTATTTGGCAGGACAGTTGCGGGTCAATTGACAGTTGCAGGTCATTTGACAGATGCATATCATGTGACTGTTGCAGGTCATGTGAAAGATGCTGGTCATGTGACTGTTGCAGGTCATTTGAAAGATGCTGGTCATGTGACTGTTGCAGGTCATTTGAAAGATGCTGGTCGTGAGACATGTGCAGGTCATTTGACTGTTGCAGGTCATGTGATATGTGCAGGTCATTTGACTGTTGCAGGTCATGTGTCATGTGCAGGTCATTTGACTGTTGCAGGTGATGTGATATGTGTAGGTCATTTGACTGTTGCAGGTCATTTGACATTGCAAGTTATTTGGCAGTTTTGTGTTGTGACAGTTGCAGGTCATGTGAGAGTTTCAGGCTATTTGGCAGTTGCAGGTAATTTGAGAGTTGCGGGTCATTTGACAGTTGCCGTTAATGTGACAGTTGCAGGTTATTTGGCAGGACAGTTGCGGGTCAATTGACAGTTGCAGGTCATTTGACAGATGCATATCATGTGACTGTTGCAGGTCATGTGAAAGATGCTGGTCATGTGACTGTTGCAGGTCATTTGAAAGATGCTGGTCATGTGACTGTTGCAGGTCATTTGAAAGATGCTGGTCGTGAGACATGTGCAGGTCATTTGACTGTTGCAGGTCATGTGATATGTGCAGGTCATTTGACTGTTGCAGGTCATGTGTCATGTGCAGGTCATTTGACTGTTGCAGGTGATGTGATATGTGTAGGTCATTTGACTGTTGCAGGTCATTTGACATTGCAAGTTATTTGGCAGTTTTGTGTTGTGACAGTTGCAGGTCATGTGAGAGTTTCAGGCTATTTGGCAGTTGCAGGTAATTTGAGAGTTGCGGGTCATTTGACAGTTGCCGTTAATGTGACAGTTGCAGGTTATTTGGCAGGACAGTTGCGGGTCAATTGACAGTTGCAGGTCATTTGACAGATGCATATCATGTGACTGTTGCAGGTCATGTGAAAGATGCTGGTCATGTGACTGTTGCAGGTCATTTGAAAGATGCTGGTCATGTGACTGTTGCAGGTCATTTGAAAGATGCTGGTCGTGAGACATGTGCAGGTCATTTGACTGTTGCAGGTCATGTGATATGTGCAGGTCATTTGACTGTTGCAGGTCATGTGTCATGTGCAGGTCATTTGACTGTTGCAGGTGATGTGATATGTGTAGGTCATTTGACTGTTGCAGGTCATTTGACATTGCAAGTTATTTGGCAGGTTTGTGTTGTGACAGTTGCAGGTCATGTGAGAGTTTCAGGCTATTTGGCAGTTGCAGGTAATTTGAGAGTTGCGGGTCATTTGACAATTGCCGTTAATGTGACAGTTGCAGGTTATTTGGCAGGACAGTTGCGGGTCATGTGACAGTTGCAGGTCATTTGACAATATACTGTAGTATATTTTTGGTATGATTTTATTTTTTATAAGGTTCTTTTTGTATTTGTCCACTTCTTTTCTAAATGTTAGTGTACTTTTATCTTATTTTATGTACATTAGTGTTTTTTTTATTGTATTTTTCAGAATTTTTCTATATTTAATGGAATGTGAAGACATTAATTCCACTCTAAAAATCCATCAGGTCAGGTCAGGCTTCGGTCTGCTACTGGTACCCTGTAACCCAGTACCACCTGCCTCAGGGTCGAGTTGTTGGCGATTAATCCATCATGTGATATGTGTAGTTCATTTAGCTGTTGCAGGCCGTTTGACCAGTTGCAAGTTATTTGGTAGTTGGGGGTTATTTGGCAGTTTCTGGTCATGTGACAGTTGCGGGTAAAGTGTGAGTTTCAGGCTATTTGGCAGTTGCAGGTAATTTGAGAGTTGCGGGTCATTTGACAGTTGCCGTTAATGTGTCAGTTGCAGGTTATTTGGCAGGACAGTTGCGGGTCAATTGACAGTTGCAGGTCATTTGACAGATGCATATCATGTGACTGTTGCAGGTCATGTGAAAGATGCTGGTCATGTGACTGTTGCAGGTCATTTGAAAGATGCTGGTCATGTGACTGTTGCAGGTCATTTGAAAGATGCTGGTCGTGAGACATGTGCAGGTCATTTGACTGTTGCAGGTCATGTGATATGTGCAGGTCATTTGACTGTTGCAGGTCATGTGTCATGTGCAGGTCATTTGACTGTTGCAGGTGATGTGATATGTGTAGGTCATTTGACTGTTGCAGGTCATTTGACATTGCAAGTTATTTGGCAGTTTTGTGTTGTGACAGTTGCAGGTCATGTGAGAGTTTCAGGCTATTTGGCAGTTGCAGGTAATTTGAGAGTTGCGGGTCATTTGACAGTTGCCGTTAATGTGACAGTTGCAGGTTATTTGGCAGGACAGTTGCGGGTCAATTGACAGTTGCAGGTCATTTGACAGATGCATATCATGTGACTGTTGCAGGTCATGTGAAAGATGCTGGTCATGTGACTGTTGCAGGTCATTTGAAAGATGCTGGTCATGTGACTGTTGCAGGTCATTTGAAAGATGCTGGTCGTGAGACATGTGCAGGTCATTTGACTGTTGCAGGTCATGTGATATGTGCAGGTCATTTGACTGTTGCAGGTCATGTGTCATGTGCAGGTCATTTGACTGTTGCAGGTGATGTGATATGTGTAGGTCATTTGACTGTTGCAGGTCATTTGACATTGCAAGTTATTTGGCAGTTTTGTGTTGTGACAGTTGCAGGTCATGTGAGAGTTTCAGGCTATTTGGCAGTTGCAGGTAATTTGAGAGTTGCGGGTCATTTGACAGTTGCCGTTAATGTGACAGTTGCAGGTTATTTGGCAGGACAGTTGCGGGTCAATTGACAGTTGCAGGTCATTTGACAGATGCATATCATGTGACTGTTGCAGGTCATGTGAAAGATGCTGGTCATGTGACTGTTGCAGGTCATTTGAAAGATGCTGGTCATGTGACTGTTGCAGGTCATTTGAAAGATGCTGGTCGTGAGACATGTGCAGGTCATTTGACTGTTGCAGGTCATGTGATATGTGCAGGTCATTTGACTGTTGCAGGTCATGTGTCATGTGCAGGTCATTTGACTGTTGCAGGTGATGTGATATGTGTAGGTCATTTGACTGTTGCAGGTCATTTGACATTGCAAGTTATTTGGCAGGTTTGTGTTGTGACAGTTGCAGGTCATGTGAGAGTTTCAGGCTATTTGGCAGTTGCAGGTAATTTGAGAGTTGCGGGTCATTTGACAATTGCCGTTAATGTGACAGTTGCAGGTTATTTGGCAGGACAGTTGCGGGTCATGTGACAGTTGCAGGTCATTTGACAATATACTGTAGTATATTTTTGGTATGATTTTATTTTTTATAAGGTTCTTTTTGTATTTGTCCACTTCTTTTCTAAATGTTAGTGTACTTTTATCTTATTTTATGTACATTAGTGTTTTTTTTATTGTATTTTTCAGAATTTTTCTATATTTAATGGAATGTGAAGACATTAATTCCACTCTAAAAATCCATCAGGTCAGGTCAGGCTTCGGTCTGCTACTGGTACCCTGTAACCCAGTACCACCTGCCTCAGGGTCGAGTTGTTGGCGATTAATCCATCATGTGATATGTGTAGTTCATTTAGCTGTTGCAGGCCGTTTGACCAGTTGCAAGTTATTTGGTAGTTGGGGGTTATTTGGCAGTTTCTGGTCATGTGACAGTTGCGGGTAAAGTGTGAGTTTCAGGCTATTTGGCAGTTGCAGGTAATTTGAGAGTTGCGGGTCATTTGACAGTTGCCGTTAATGTGTCAGTTGCAGGTTATTTGGCAGGACAGTTGCGGGTCAATTGACAGTTGCAGGTCATTTGACAGATGCATATCATGTGACTGTTGCAGGTCATGTGAAAGATGCTGGTCATGTGACTGTTGCAGGTCATTTGAAAGATGCTGGTCATGTGACTGTTGCAGGTCATTTGAAAGATGCTGGTCGTGAGACATGTGCAGGTCATTTGACTGTTGCAGGTCATGTGATATGTGCAGGTCATTTGACTGTTGCAGGTCATGTGTCATGTGCAGGTCATTTGACTGTTGCAGGTGATGTGATATGTGTAGGTCATTTGACTGTTGCAGGTCATTTGACATTGCAAGTTATTTGGCAGTTTTGTGTTGTGACAGTTGCAGGTCATGTGAGAGTTTCAGGCTATTTGGCAGTTGCAGGTAATTTGAGAGTTGCGGGTCATTTGACAGTTGCCGTTAATGTGACAGTTGCAGGTTATTTGGCAGGACAGTTGCGGGTCAATTGACAGTTGCAGGTCATTTGACAGATGCATATCATGTGACTGTTGCAGGTCATGTGAAAGATGCTGGTCATGTGACTGTTGCAGGTCATTTGAAAGATGCTGGTCATGTGACTGTTGCAGGTCATTTGAAAGATGCTGGTCGTGAGACATGTGCAGGTCATTTGACTGTTGCAGGTCATGTGATATGTGCAGGTCATTTGACTGTTGCAGGTCATGTGTCATGTGCAGGTCATTTGACTGTTGCAGGTGATGTGATATGTGTAGGTCATTTGACTGTTGCAGGTCATTTGACATTGCAAGTTATTTGGCAGTTTTGTGTTGTGACAGTTGCAGGTCATGTGAGAGTTTCAGGCTATTTGGCAGTTGCAGGTAATTTGAGAGTTGCGGGTCATTTGACAGTTGCCGTTAATGTGACAGTTGCAGGTTATTTGGCAGGACAGTTGCGGGTCAATTGACAGTTGCAGGTCATTTGACAGATGCATATCATGTGACTGTTGCAGGTCATGTGAAAGATGCTGGTCATGTGACTGTTGCAGGTCATTTGAAAGATGCTGGTCATGTGACTGTTGCAGGTCATTTGAAAGATGCTGGTCGTGAGACATGTGCAGGTCATTTGACTGTTGCAGGTCATGTGATATGTGCAGGTCATTTGACTGTTGCAGGTCTTGTGTCATGTGCAGGTCATTTGACTGTTGCAGGTGATGTGATATGTGTAGGTCATTTGACTGTTGCAGGTCATTTGACATTGCAAGTTATTTGGCAGTTTTGTGTTGTGACAGTTGCAGGTCATGTGAGAGTTTCAGGCTATTTGGCAGTTGCAGGTAATTTGAGAGTTGCGGGTCATTTGACAATTGCCGTTAATGTGACAGTTGCAGGTTATTTGGCAGGACAGTTGCGGGTCATGTGACAGTTGCAGGTCATTTGACAATATACTGTAGTATATTTTTGGTATGATTTTATTTTTTATAAGGTTCTTTTTGTATTTGTCCACTTCTTTTCTAAATGTTAGTGTACTTTTATCTTATTTTATGTACATTAGTGTTTTTTTATTGTATTTTTCAGAATTTTTCTATATTTAATGGAATGTGAAGACATTAATTCCACTCTAAAAATCCATCAGGTCAGGTCAGGCTTCGGTCTGCTACTGGTACCCTGTAACCCAGTACCACCTGCCTCAGGGTCGAGTTGTTGGCGATTAATCCATCATGTGATATGTGTAGTTCATTTAGCTGTTGCAGGCCGTTTGACCAGTTGCAAGTTATTTGGTAGTTGGGGGTTATTTGGCAGTTTCTGGTCATGTGACAGTTGCGGGTAAAGTGTGAGTTTCAGGCTATTTGGCAGTTGCAGGTAATTTGAGAGTTGCGGGTCATTTGACAGTTGCCGTTAATGTGTCAGTTGCAGGTTATTTGGCAGGACAGTTGCGGGTCAATTGACAGTTGCAGGTCATTTGACAGATGCATATCATGTGACTGTTGCAGGTCATGTGAAAGATGCTGGTCATGTGACTGTTGCAGGTCATTTGAAAGATGCTGGTCATGTGACTGTTGCAGGTCATTTGAAAGATGCTGGTCGTGAGACATGTGCAGGTCATTTGACTGTTGCAGGTCATGTGATATGTGCAGGTCATTTGACTGTTGCAGGTCATGTGTCATGTGCAGGTCATTTGACTGTTGCAGGTGATGTGATATGTGTAGGTCATTTGACTGTTGCAGGTCATTTGACATTGCAAGTTATTTGGCAGTTTTGTGTTGTGACAGTTGCAGGTCATGTGAGAGTTTCAGGCTATTTGGCAGTTGCAGGTAATTTGAGAGTTGCGGGTCATTTGACAGTTGCCGTTAATGTGACAGTTGCAGGTTATTTGGCAGGACAGTTGCGGGTCAATTGACAGTTGCAGGTCATTTGACAGATGCATATCATGTGACTGTTGCAGGTCATGTGAAAGATGCTGGTCATGTGACTGTTGCAGGTCATTTGAAAGATGCTGGTCATGTGACTGTTGCAGGTCATTTGAAAGATGCTGGTCGTGAGACATGTGCAGGTCATTTGACTGTTGCAGGTCATGTGATATGTGCAGGTCATTTGACTGTTGCAGGTCATGTGTCATGTGCAGGTCATTTGACTGTTGCAGGTGATGTGATATGTGTAGGTCATTTGACTGTTGCAGGTCATTTGACATTGCAAGTTATTTGGCAGTTTTGTGTTGTGACAGTTGCAGGTCATGTGAGAGTTTCAGGCTATTTGGCAGTTGCAGGTAATTTGAGAGTTGCGGGTCATTTGACAGTTGCCGTTAATGTGACAGTTGCAGGTTATTTGGCAGGACAGTTGCGGGTCAATTGACAGTTGCAGGTCATTTGACAGATGCATATCATGTGACTGTTGCAGGTCATGTGAAAGATGCTGGTCATGTGACTGTTGCAGGTCATTTGAAAGATGCTGGTCATGTGACTGTTGCAGGTCATTTGAAAGATGCTGGTCGTGAGACATGTGCAGGTCATTTGACTGTTGCAGGTCATGTGATATGTGCAGGTCATTTGACTGTTGCAGGTCATGTGTCATGTGCAGGTCATTTGACTGTTGCAGGTGATGTGATATGTGTAGGTCATTTGACTGTTGCAGGTCATTTGACATTGCAAGTTATTTGGCGGTTTTGTGTTGTGACAGTTGCAGGTCATGTGAGAGTTTCATGCTATTTGGCAGTTGCAGGTAATTTGAGAGTTGCGGGTCATTTGACAGTTGCCGTTAATTTGTCAGTTGCAGGTTATTTGGCAGGACAGTTGCGGGTCAATTGACAGTTGCAGGTCATTTGACAGATGCATATCATGTGACTGTTGCAGGTCATGTGAAAGATGCTGGTCATGTGACTGTTGCAGGTCATTTGAAAGATGCTGGTCATGTGACTGTTGCAGGTCATTTGAAAGATGCTGGTCGTGAGACATGTGCAGGTCATTTGACTGTTGCAGGTCATGTGATATGTGCAGGTCATTTGACTGTTGCAGGTCATGTGTCATGTGCAGGTCATTTGACTGTTGCAGGTGATGTGATATGTGTAGGTCATTTGACTGTTGCAGGTCATTTGACATTGCAAGTTATTTGGCAGTTTTGTGTTGTGACAGTTGCAGGTCATGTGAGAGTTTCAGGCTATTTGGCAGTTGCAGGTAATTTGAGAGTTGCGGGTCATTTGACAGTTGCCGTTAATGTGACAGTTGCAGGTTATTTGGCAGGACAGTTGCGGGTCAATTGACAGTTGCAGGTCATTTGACAGATGCATATCATGTGACTGTTGCAGGTCATGTGAAAGATGCTGGTCATGTGACTGTTGCAGGTCATTTGAAAGATGCTGGTCATGTGACTGTTGCAGGTCATTTGAAAGATGCTGGTCGTGAGACATGTGCAGGTCATTTGACTGTTGCAGGTCATGTGATATGTGCAGGTCATTTGACTGTTGCAGGTCTTGTGTCATGTGCAGGTCATTTGACTGTTGCAGGTGATGTGATATGTGTAGGTCATTTGACTGTTGCAGGTCATTTGACATTGCAAGTTATTTGGCAGTTTTGTGTTGTGACAGTTGCAGGTCATGTGAGAGTTTCAGGCTATTTGGCAGTTGCAGGTAATTTGAGAGTTGCGGGTCATTTGACAATTGCCGTTAATGTGACAGTTGCAGGTTATTTGGCAGGACAGTTGCGGGTCATGTGACAGTTGCAGGTCATTTGACAATATACTGTAGTATATTTTTGGTATGATTTTATTTTTTATAAGGTTCTTTTTGTATTTGTCCACTTCTTTTCTAAATGTTAGTGGACCTTTATCTTATTTTATGTACATTAGTGTTTTTTTATTGTATTTTTCAGAATTTTTCTATATTTAATGGAATGTGAAGACATTAATTCCACTCTAAAAATCCATCAGGTCAGGTCAGGCTTCGGTCTGCTACTGGTACCCTGTAACCCAGTACCACCTGCCTCAGGGTCAAGTTGTTGGCGATTAATCCATCATGTGATATGTGTAGTTCATTTAGCTGTTGCAGGCCGTTTGACCAGTTGCAAGTTATTTGGTAGTTGGGGGTTATTTGGCAGTTTCTGGTCATGTGACAGTTGTGGGTAAAGTGTGAGTTTCAGGCTATTTGGCAGTTGCAGGTAATTTGAGAGTTGCGGGTCATTTGACAGTTGCCGTTAATGTGTCAGTTGCAGGTTATTTGGCAGGACAGTTGCGGGTCAATTGACAGTTGCAGGTCATTTGACAGATGCATATCATGTGACTGTTGCAGGTCATGTGAAAGATGCTGGTCATGTGACTGTTGCAGGTCATTTGAAAGATGCTGGTCATGTGACTGTTGCAGGTCATTTGAAAGATGCTGGTCGTGAGACATGTGCAGGTCATTTGACTGTTGCAGGTCATGTGATATGTGCAGGTCATTTGACTGTTGCAGGTCATGTGTCATGTGCAGGTCATTTGACTGTTGCAGGTGATGTGATATGTGTAGGTCATTTGACTGTTGCAGGTCATTTGACATTGCAAGTTATTTGGCAGTTTTGTGTTGTGACAGTTGCAGGTCATGTGAGAGTTTCAGGCTATTTGGCAGTTGCAGGTAATTTGAGAGTTGCGGGTCATTTGACAGTTGCCGTTAATGTGACAGTTGCAGGTTATTTGGCAGGACAGTTGCGGGTCAATTGACAGTTGCAGGTCATTTGACAGATGCATATCATGTGACTGTTGCAGGTCATGTGAAAGATGCTGGTCATGTGACTGTTGCAGGTCATTTGAAAGATGCTGGTCATGTGACTGTTGCAGGTCATTTGAAAGATGCTGGTCGTGAGACATGTGCAGGTCATTTGACTGTTGCAGGTCATGTGATATGTGCAGGTCATTTGACTGTTGCAGGTCATGTGTCATGTGCAGGTCATTTGACTGTTGCAGGTGATGTGATATGTGTAGGTCATTTGACTGTTGCAGGTCATTTGACATTGCAAGTTATTTGGCAGTTTTGTGTTGTGACAGTTGCAGGTCATGTGAGAGTTTCAGGCTATTTGGCAGTTGCAGGTAATTTGAGAGTTGCGGGTCATTTGACAGTTGCCGTTAATGTGACAGTTGCAGGTTATTTGGCAGGACAGTTGCGGGTCAATTGACAGTTGCAGGTCATTTGACAGATGCATATCATGTGACTGTTGCAGGTCATGTGAAAGATGCTGGTCATGTGACTGTTGCAGGTCATTTGAAAGATGCTGGTCATGTGACTGTTGCAGGTCATTTGAAAGATGCTGGTCGTGAGACATGTGCAGGTCATTTGACTGTTGCAGGTCATGTGATATGTGCAGGTCATTTGACTGTTGCAGGTCATGTGTCATGTGCAGGTCATTTGACTGTTGCAGGTGATGTGATATGTGTAGGTCATTTGACTGTTGCAGGTCATTTGACATTGCAAGTTATTTGGCAGTTTTGTGTTGTGACAGTTGCAGGTCATGTGAGAGTTTCAGGCTATTTGACAGTTGCCGTTAATGTGACAGTTGCAGGTTATTTGGCAGGACAGTTGCGGGTCAATTGACAGTTGCAGGTCATTTGACAGATGCATATCATGTGACTGTTGCAGGTCATGTGAAAGATGCTGGTCATGTGACTGTTGCAGGTCATGTGAAAGATGCTGGTCATGTGACTGTTGCAGGTCATTTGAAAGATGCTGGTCGTGAGACATGTGCAGGTCATTTGACTGTTGCAGGTCATGTGATATGTGCAGGTCATTTGACTGTTGCAGGTCATGTGTCATGTGCAGGTCATTTGACTGTTGCAGGTGATGTGATATGTGTAGGTCATTTGACTGTTGCAGGTCATTTGACATTGCAAGTTATTTGGCAGTTTTGTGTTGTGACAGTTGCAGGTCATGTGAGAGTTTCAGGCTATTTGGCAGTTGCAGGTAATTTGAGAATTGCGGGTCATTTGACAGTTGCCGTTAATTTGTCAGTTGCAGGTTATTTGGCAGGACAGTTGCGGGTCAATTGACAGTTGCAGGTCATTTGACAGATGCATATCATGTGACTGTTGCAGGTCATGTGAAAGATGCTGGTCATGTGACTGTTGCAGGTCATTTGAAAGATGCTGGTCATGTGACTGTTGCAGGTCATTTGAAAGATGCTGGTCGTGAGACATGTGCAGGTCATTTGACTGTTGCAGGTCATGTGATATGTGCAGGTCATTTGACTGTTGCAGGTCATGTGTCATGTGCAGGTCATTTGACTGTTGCAGGTGATGTGATATGTGTAGGTCATTTGACTGTTGCAGGTCATTTGACATTGCAAGTTATTTGGCAGTTTTGTGTTGTGACAGTTGCAGGTCATGTGAGAGTTTCAGGCTATTTGGCAGTTGCAGGTAATTTGAGAGTTGCGGGTCATTTGACAGTTGCCGTTAATGTGACAGTTGCAGGTTATTTGGCAGGACAGTTGCGGGTCAATTGACAGTTGCAGGTCATTTGACAGATGCATATCATGTGACTGTTGCAGGTCATGTGAAAGATGCTGGTCATGTGACTGTTGCAGGTCATTTGAAAGATGCTGGTCATGTGACTGTTGCAGGTCATTTGAAAGATGCTGGTCGTGAGACATGTGCAGGTCATTTGACTGTTGCAGGTCATGTGATATGTGCAGGTCATTTGACTGTTGCAGGTCATGTGTCATGTGCAGGTCATTTGACTGTTGCAGGTGATGTGATATGTGTAGGTCATTTGACTGTTGCAGGTCATTTGACATTGCAAGTTATTTGGCAGTTTTGTGTTGTGACAGTTGCAGGTCATGTGAGAGTTTCAGGCTATTTGGCAGTTGCAGGTAATTTGAGAGTTGCGGGTCATTTGACAGTTGCCGTTAATGTGACAGTTGCAGGTTATTTGGCAGGACAGTTGCGGGTCAATTGACAGTTGCAGGTCATTTGACGGATGCATATCATGTGACTGTTGCAGGTCATGTGAAAGATGCTGGTCATGTGACTGTTGCAGGTCATTTGAAAGATGCTGGTCATGTGACTGTTGCAGGTCATTTGAAAGATGCTGGTCGTGAGACATGTGCAGGTCATTTGACTGTTGCAGGTCATGTGATATGTGCAGGTCATTTGACTGTTGCAGGTCATGTGTCATGTGCAGGTCATTTGACTGTTGCAGGTGATGTGATATGTGTAGGTCATTTGACTGTTGCAGGTCATTTGACATTGCAAGTTATTTGGCAGTTTTGTGTTGTGACAGTTGCAGGTCATGTGAGAGTTTCAGGCTATTTGACAGTTGCAGGTTATTTGGCAGGACAGTTGCGGGTCATGTGACAGTTGCAGGTCATTTGACAGATGCATATCATGTGACTGTTGCAGGTCATGTGAAAGATGCTGGTCATGTGACTGTTGCAGGTCATTTGAAAGATGCTGGTCATGTGACTGTTGCAGGTCATTTGAAAGATGCTGGTCGTGAGACATGTGCAGGTCATTTGACTGTTGCAGGTCATGTGATATGTGCAGGTCATTTGACTGTTGCAGGTCATGTGTCATGTGCAGGTCATTTGACTGTTGCAGGTGATGTGATATGTGTAGGTCATTTGACTGTTGCAGGTCATTTGACATTGCAAGTTATTTGGCAGTTTTGTGTTGTGACAGTTGCAGGTCATGTGAGAGTTTCAGGCTATTTGGCAGTTGCAGGTAATTTGAGAGTTGCGGGTCATTTGACAGTTGCCGTTAATGTGACAGTTGCAGGTTATTTGGCAGGACAGTTGCGGGTCAATTGACAGTTGCAGGTCATTTGACAGATGCATATCATGTGACTGTTGCAGGTCATGTGAAAGATGCTGGTCATGTGACTGTTGCAGGTCATTTGAAAGATGCTGGTCATGTGACTGTTGCAGGTCATTTGAAAGATGCTGGTCGTGAGACATGTGCAGGTCATTTGACTGTTGCAGGTCATGTGATATGTGCAGGTCATTTGACTGTTGCAGGTCATGTGTCATGTGCAGGTCATTTGACTGTTGCAGGTGATGTGATATGTGTAGGTCATTTGACTGTTGCAGGTCATTTGACATTGCAAGTTATTTGGCAGTTTTGTGTTGTGACAGTTGCAGGTCATGTGAGAGTTTCAGGCTATTTGGCAGTTGCAGGTAATTTGAGAGTTGCGGGTCATTTGACAGTTGCCGTTAATGTGACAGTTGCAGGTTATTTGGCAGGACAGTTGCGGGTCAATTGACAGTTGCAGGTCATTTGACAGATGCATATCATGTGACTGTTGCAGGTCATGTGAAAGATGCTGGTCATGTGACTGTTGCAGGTCATTTGAAAGATGCTGGTCATGTGACTGTTGCAGGTCATTTGAAAGATGCTGGTCGTGAGACATGTGCAGGTCATTTGACTGTTGCAGGTCATGTGATATGTGCAGGTCATTTGACTGTTGCAGGTCATGTGTCATGTGCAGGTCATTTGACTGTTGCAGGTGATGTGATATGTGTAGGTCATTTGACTGTTGCAGGTCATTTGACATTGCAAGTTATTTGGCAGTTTTGTGTTGTGACAGTTGCAGGTCATGTGAGAGTTTCAGGCTATTTGGCAGTTGCAGGTAATTTGAGAGTTGCGGGTCATTTGACAATTGCCGTTAATGTGACAGTTGCAGGTTATTTGGCAGGACAGTTGCGGGTCATGTGACAGTTGCAGGTCATTTGACAATATACTGTAGTATATTTTTGGTATGATTTTATTTTTTATAAGGTTCTTTTTGTATTTGTCCACTTCTTTTCTAAATGTTAGTGTACTTTTATCTTATTTTATGTACATTAGTGTTTTTTTATTGTATTTTTCAGAATTTTTCTATATTTAATGGAATGTGAAGACATTAATTCCACTCTAAAAATCCATCAGGTCAGGTCAGGCTTCGGTCTTCTACTGGTACCCTGTAACCCAGTACCACCTGCCTCAGGGTCGAGTCGTTGGCGATTAATCCATCATGTGATATGTGTAGTTCATTTAGCTGTTGCAGGCCGTTTGACCAGTTGCAAGTTATTTGGCAGTTTCTGGTCATGTGACAGTTGCGGGTAAAGTGTGAGTTTCAGGCTATTTGGCAGTTGCAGGTAATTTGAGAGTTGCGGGTCATTTGACAGTTGCCGTTAATGTGTCAGTTGCAGGTTATTTGGCAGGACAGTTGCGGGTCAATTGACAGTTGCAGGTCATTTGACAGATGCATATCATGTGACTGTTGCAGGTCATGTGAAAGATGCTGGTCATGTGACTGTTGCAGGTCATTTGAAAGATGCTGGTCATGTGACTGTTGCAGGTCATTTGAAAGATGCTGGTCGTGAGACATGTGCAGGTCATTTGACTGTTGCAGGTCATGTGATATGTGCAGGTCATTTGACTGTTGCAGGTCATGTGTCATGTGCAGGTCATTTGACTGTTGCAGGTGATGTGATATGTGTAGGTCATTTGACTGTTGCAGGTCATTTGACATTGCAAGTTATTTGGCATTTTTGTGTTGTGACAGTTGCAGGTCATGTGAGAGTTTCAGGCTATTTGGCAGTTGCAGGTAATTTGAGAATTGCGGGTCATTTGACAGTTGCCGTTAATTTGTCAGTTGCAGGTTATTTGGCAGGACAGTTGCGGGTCAAATGACAGTTGCAGGTCATTTGACAGATGCATATCATGTGACTGTTGCAGGTCATGTGAAAGATGCTGGTCATGTGACTGTTGCAGGTCATTTGAAAGATGCTGGTCATGTGACTGTTGCAGGTCATTTGAAAGATGCTGGTCGTGAGACATGTGCAGGTCATTTGACTGTTGCAGGTCATGTGATATGTGCAGGTCATTTGACTGTTGCAGGTCATGTGTCATGTGCAGGTCATTTGACTGTTGCAGGTGATGTGATATGTGTAGGTCATTTGACTGTTGCAGGTCATTTGACATTGCAAGTTATTTGGCAGTTTTGTGTTGTGACAGTTGCAGGTCATGTGAGATTTTCAGGCTATTTGGCAGTTGCAGGTAATTTGAGAGTTGCGGGTCATTTGACAGTTGCCGTTAATGTGACAGTTGCAGGTTATTTGGCAGGACAGTTGCGGGTCAATTGACAGTTGCAGGTCATTTGACAGATGCATATCATGTGACTGTTGCAGGTCATGTGAAAGATGCTGGTCATGTGACTGTTGCAGGTCATTTGAAAGATGCTGGTCATGTGACTGTTGCAGGTCATTTGAAAGATGCTGGTCGTGAGACATGTGCAGGTCATTTGACTGTTGCAGGTCATGTGATATGTGCAGGTCATTTGACTGTTGCAGGTCATGTGTCATGTGCAGGTCATTTGACTGTTGCAGGTGATGTGATATGTGTAGGTCATTTGACTGTTGCAGGTCATTTGACATTGCAAGTTATTTGGCAGTTTTGTGTTGTGACAGTTGCAGGTCATGTGAGAGTTTCAGGCTATTTGGCAGTTGCAGGTAATTTGAGAGTTGCGGGTCATTTGACAGTTGCCGTTAATGTGACAGTTGCAGGTTATTTGGCAGGACAGTTGCGGGTCATGTGACAGTTGCAGATCATTTGACAGATGCATATCATGTGACTGTTGCAGGTCATGTGAAAGATGCTGGTCATGTGACTGTTGCAGGTCATTTGAAAGATGCTGGTCATGTGACTGTTGCAGGTCATTTGAAAGATGCTGGTCGTGAGACATGTGCAGGTCATTTGACTGTTGCAGGTCATGTGATATGTGCAGGTCATTTGACTGTTGCAGGTCATGTGTCATGTGCAGGTCATTTGACTGTTGCAGGTGATGTGATATGTGTAGGTCATTTGACTGTTGCAGGTCATTTGACATTGCAAGTTATTTGGCAGTTTTGTGTTGTGACAGTTGCAGGTCATGTGAGAGTTTCAGGCTATTTGGCAGTTGCATGTAATTTGAGGGTTGCGGGTCCTTTGACAGTTGCCGTTAATGTGACAGTTGCAGGTTATTTGGCAGGACAGTTGCGGGTCAATTGACAGTTGCAGGTCATTTGACAGATGCATATCATGTGACTGTTGCAGGTCATGTGAAAGATGCTGGTCATGTGACTGTTGCAGGTCATTTGAAAGATGCTGGTCATGTGACTGTTGCAGGTCATTTGAAAGATGCTGGTCGTGAGACATGTGCAGGTCATTTGACTGTTGCAGGTCATGTGATATGTGCAGGTCATTTGACTGTTGCAGGTCATGTGTCATGTGCAGGTCATTTGACTGTTGCAGGTGATGTGATATGTGTAGGTCATTTGACTGTTGCAGGTCATTTGACATTGCAAGTTATTTGGCAGTTTTGTGTTGTGACAGTTGCAGGTCATGTGAGAGTTTCAGGCTATTTGGCAGTTGCAGGTAATTTGAGAATTGCGGGTCATTTGACAGTTGCCGTTAATTTGTCAGTTGCAGGTTATTTGGCAGGACAGTTGCGGGTCAATTGACAGTTGCAGGTCATTTGACAGATGCATATCATGTGACTGTTGCAGGTCATGTGAAAGATGCTGGTCATGTGACTGTTGCAGGTCATTTGAAAGATGCTGGTCATGTGACTGTTGCAGGTCATTTGAAAGATGCTGGTCGTGAGACATGTGCAGGTCATTTGACTGTTGCAGGTCATGTGATATGTGCAGGTCATTTGACTGTTGCAGGTCATGTGTCATGTGCAGGTCATTTGACTGTTGCAGGTGATGTGATATGTGTAGGTCATTTGACTGTTGCAGGTCATTTGACATTGCAAGTTATTTGGCAGTTTTGTGTTGTGACAGTTGCAGGTCATGTGAGAGTTTCAGGCTATTTGGCAGTTGCAGGTAATTTGAGAGTTGCGGGTCATTTGACAGTTGCCGTTAATGTGACAGTTGCAGGTTATTTGGCAGGACAGTTGCGGGTCAATTGACAGTTGCAGGTCATTTGACAGATGCATATCATGTGACTGTTGCAGGTCATGTGAAAGATGCTGGTCATGTGACTGTTGCAGGTCATTTGAAAGATGCTGGTCATGTGACTGTTGCAGGTCATTTGAAAGATGCTGGTCGTGAGACATGTGCAGGTCATTTGACTGTTGCAGGTCATGTGATATGTGCAGGTCATTTGACTGTTGCAGGTCATGTGTCATGTGCAGGTCATTTGACTGTTGCAGGTGATGTGATATGTGTAGGTCATTTGACTGTTGCAGGTCATTTGACATTGCAAGTTATTTGGCAGTTTTGTGTTGTGACAGTTGCAGGTCATGTGAGAGTTTCAGGCTATTTGGCAGTTGCAGGTAATTTGAGAGTTGCGGGTCATTTGACAGTTGCCGTTAATGTGACAGTTGCAGGTTATTTGGCAGGACAGTTGCGGGTCAATTGACAGTTGCAGGTCATTTGACAGATGCATATCATGTGACTGTTGCAGGTCATGTGAAAGATGCTGGTCATGTGACTGTTGCAGGTCATTTGAAAGATGCTGGTCATGTGACTGTTGCAGGTCATTTGAAAGATGCTGGTCGTGAGACATGTGCAGGTCATTTGACTGTTGCAGGTCATGTGATATGTGCAGGTCATTTGACTGTTGCAGGTCATGTGTCATGTGCAGGTCATTTGACTGTTGCAGGTGATGTGATATGTGTAGGTCATTTGACTGTTGCAGATCATTTGACATTGCAAGTTATTTGGCAGTTTTGTGTTGTGACAGTTGCAGGTCATGTGAGAGTTTCAGGCTATTTGGCAGTTGCAGGTAATTTGAGAGTTGCGGGTCATTTGACAATTGCCGTTAATGTGACAGTTGCAGGTTATTTGGCAGGACAGTTGCGGGTCATGTGACAGTTGCAGGTCATTTGACAATATACTGTAGTATATTTTTGGTATGATTTTATTTTTTATAAGGTTCTTTTTGTATTTGTCCACTTCTTTTCTAAATGTTAGTGTACATTTATCTTATTTTATGTACATTAGTGTTTTTTTATTGTATTTTTCAGAATTTTTCTATATTTAATGGAATGTGAAGACATTAATTCCACTCTAAAAATCCATCAGGTCAGGTCAGGCTTCGGTCTGCTACTGGTACCCTGTAACCCAGTACCACCTGCCTCAGGGTCGAGTTGTTGGCGATTAATCCATCATGTGATATGTGTAGTTCATTTAGCTGTTGCAGGCCGTTTGACCAGTTGCAAGTTATTTGGTAGTTGGGGGTTATTTGGCAGTTTCTGGTCATGTGACAGTTGCGGGTAAAGTGTGAGTTTCAGGCTATTTGGCAGTTGCAGGTAATTTGAGAATTGCGGGTCATTTGACAGTTGCCGTTAATTTGTCAGTTGCAGGTTATTTGGCAGGACAGTTGCGGGTCAATTGACAGTTGCAGGTCATTTGACAGATGCATATCATGTGACTGTTGCAGGTCATGTGAAAGATGCTGGTCATGTGACTGTTGCAGGTCATTTGAAAGATGCTGGTCATGTGACTGTTGCAGGTCATTTGAAAGATGCTGGTCGTGAGACATGTGCAGGTCATTTGACTGTTGCAGGTCATGTGATATGTGCAGGTTATTTGACTGTTGCAGGTCATGTGTCATGTGCAGGTCATTTGACTGTTGCAGGTGATGTGATATGTGTAGGTCATTTGACTGTTGCAGGTCATTTGACATTGCAAGTTATTTGGCAGTTTTGTGTTGTGACAGTTGCAGGTCATGTGAGAGTTTCAGGCTATTTGGCAGTTGCAGGTAATTTGAGAGTTGCGGGTCATTTGACAGTTGCCGTTAATGTGACAGTTGCAGGTTATTTGGCAGGACAGTTGCGGGTCAATTGACAGTTGCAGGTCATTTGACAGATGCATATCATGTGACTGTTGCAGGTCATGTGAAAGATGTTGGTCATGTGACTGTTGCAGGTCATTTGAAAGATGCTGGTCATGTGACTGTTGCAGGTCATTTGAAAGATGCTGGTCGTGAGACATGTGCAGGTCATTTGACTGTTGCAGGTCATGTGATATGTGCAGGTCATTTGACTGTTGCAGGTCATGTGTCATGTGCAGGTCATTTGACTGTTGCAGGTGATGTGATATGTGTAGGTCATTTGACTGTTGCAGGTCATTTGACATTGCAAGTTATTTGGCAGTTTTGTGTTGTGACAGTTGCAGGTCATGTGAGAGTTTCAGGCTATTTGGCAGTTGCAGGTAATTTGAGAGTTGCGGGTCATTTGACAGTTGCCGTTAATGTGACAGTTGCAGGTTATTTGGCAGGACAGTTGCGGGTCAATTGACAGTTGCAGGTCATTTGACAGATGCATATCATGTGACTGTTGCAGGTCATGTGAAAGATGCTGGTCATGTGACTGTTGCAGGTCATTTGAAAGATGCTGGTCATGTGACTGTTGCAGGTCATTTGAAAGATGCTGGTCGTGAGACATGTGCAGGTCATTTGACTGTTGCAGGTCATGTGATATGTGCAGGTCATTTGACTGTTGCAGGTCATGTGTCATGTGTAGGTCATTTGACTGTTGCAGGTCATTTGACATTGCAAGTTATTTGGCAGTTTTGTGTTGTGACAGTTGCAGGTCATGTGAGAGTTTCAGGCTATTTGGCAGTTGCATGTAATTTGAGAGTTGCGGGTCCTTTGACAGTTGCCGTTAATGTGACAGTTGCAGGTTATTTGGCAGGACAGTTGCGGGTCAATTGACAGTTGCAGGTCATTTGACAGATGCATATCATGTGACTGTTGCAGGTCATGTGAAAGATGCTGGTCATGTGACTGTTGCAGGTCATTTGAAAGATGCTGGTCATGTGACTGTTGCAGGTCATTTGAAAGATGCTGGTCGTGAGACATGTGCAGGTCATTTGACTGTTGCAGGTCATGTGATATGTGCAGGTCATTTGACTGTTGCAGGTCATGTGTCATGTGCAGGTCATTTGACTGTTGCAGGTGATGTGATATGTGTAGGTCATTTGACTGTTGCAGGTCATTTGACTTTGCAAGTTATTTGGCAGTTTTGTGTTGTGACAGTTGCAGGTCATGTGAGAGTTTCAGGCTATTTGGCAGTTGCAGGTAATTTGAGAGTTGCGGGTCATTTGACAGTTGCCGTTAATGTGACAGTTGCAGGTTATTTGGCAGGACAGTTGCGGGTCATGTGACAGTTGCAGGTCATTTGACAATATACTGTAGTATATTTTTGGTATGATTTTATTTTTTATAAGGTTCTTTTTGTATTTGTCCACTTCTTTTCTAAATGTTAGTGTACATTTATCTTATTTTATGTACATTAGTGTTTTTTTATTGTATTTTTCAGAATTTTTCTATATTTAATGGAATGTGAAGACATTAATTCCACTCTAAAAATACATCAGGTCAGGTCAGGCTTCGGTCTGCTACTGGTACCCTGTAACCCAGTACCACCTGCCTCAGGGTCGAGTTGTTGGCGATTAATCCATCATGTGATATGTGTAGTTCATTTAGCTGTTGCAGGCCGTTTGACCAGTTGCAAGTTATTTGGTAGTTGGGGGTTATTTGGCAGTTTCTGGTCATGTGACAGTTGCGGGTAAAGTGTGAGTTTCAGGCTATTTGGCAGTTGCAGGTAATTTGAGAGTTGCGGGTCATTTGACAGTTGCCGTTAATGTGTCAGTTGCAGGTTATTTGGCAGGACAGTTGCGGGTCAATTGACAGTTGCAGGTCATTTGACAGATGCATATCATGTGACTGTTGCAGGTCATGTGAAAGATGCTGGTCATGTGACTGTTGCAGGTCATTTGAAAGATGCTGGTCATGTGACTGTTGCAGGTCATTTGAAAGATGCTGGTCGTGAGACATGTGCAGGTCATTTGACTGTTGCAGGTCATGTGATATGTGCAGGTCATTTGACTGTTGCAGGTCATGTGTCAGGTGCAGGTCATTTGACTGTTACAGGTGATGTGATATGTGTAGGTCATTTGACTGTTGCAGGTCATTTGACATTGCAAGTTATTTGGCAGTTTTGTGTTGTGACAGTTGCAGGTCATGTGAGAGTTTCAGGCTATTTGACAGTTGCAGGTTATTTGGCAGGACAGTTGCGGGTCATGTGACAGTTGCAGGTCATTTGACAGATGCATATCATGTGACTGTTGCAGGTCATGTGAAAGATGCTGGTCATGTGACTGTTGCAGGTCATTTGAAAGATGCTGGTCATGTGACTGTTGCAGGTCATTTGAAAGATGCTGGTCGTGAGACATGTGCAGGTCATTTGACTGTTGCAGGTCATGTGATATGTGCAGGTCATTTGACTGTTGCAGGTCATGTGTCATGTGCAGGTCATTTGACTGTTGCAGGTGATGTGATATGTGTAGGTCATTTGACTGTTGCAGGTCATTTGACATTGCAAGTTATTTGGCAGTTTTGTGTTGTGACAGTTGCAGGTCATGTGAGAGTTTCAGGCTATTTGGCAGTTGCAGGTAATTTGAGAGTTGCGGGTCATTTGACAGTTGCCGTTAATGTGACAGTTGCAGGTTATTTGGCAGGACAGTTGCGGGTCAATTGACAGTTGCAGGTCATTTGACAGATGCATATCATGTGACTGTTGCAGGTCATGTGAAAGATGCTGGTCATGTGACTGTTGCAGGTCATTTGAAAGATGCTGGTCATGTGACTGTTGCAGGTCATTTGAAAGATGCTGGTCGTGAGACATGTGCAGGTCATTTGACTGTTGCAGGTCATGTGATATGTGCAGGTCATTTGACTGTTGCAGGTCATGTGTCATGTGCAGGTCATTTGACTGTTGCAGGTGATGTGATATGTGTAGGTCATTTGACTGTTGCAGGTCATTTGACATTGCAAGTTATTTGGCAGTTTTGTGTTGTGACAGTTGCAGGTCATGTGAGAGTTTCAGGCTATTTGGCAGTTGCAGGTAATTTGAGAGTTGCGGGTCATTTGACAGTTGCCGTTAATGTGACAGTTGCAGGTTATTTGGCAGGACAGTTGCGGGTCAATTGACAGTTGCAGGTCATTTGACAGATGCATATCATGTGACTGTTGCAGGTCATGTGAAAGATGCTGGTCATGTGACTGTTGCAGGTCATTTGAAAGATGCTGGTCATGTGACTGTTGCAGGTCATTTGAAAGATGCTGGTCGTGAGACATGTGCAGGTCATTTGACTGTTGCAGGTCATGTGATATGTGCAGGTCATTTGACTGTTGCAGGTCATGTGTCATGTGCAGGTCATTTGACTGTTGCAGGTGATGTGATATGTGTAGGTCATTTGACTGTTGCAGGTCATTTGACATTGCAAGTTATTTGGCAGTTTTGTGTTGTGACAGTTGCAGGTCATGTGAGAGTTTCAGGCTATTTGGCAGTTGCAGGTAATTTGAGAGTTGCGGGTCATTTGACAATTGCCGTTAATGTGACAGTTGCAGGTTATTTGGCAGGACAGTTGCGGGTCATGTGACAGTTGCAGGTCATTTGACAATATACTGTAGTATATTTTTGGTATGATTTTATTTTTTATAAGGTTCTTTTTGTATTTGTCCACTTCTTTTCTAAATGTTAGTGTACTTTTATCTTATTTTATGTACATTAGTGTTTTTTTATTGTATTTTTCAGAATTTTTCTATATTTAATGGAATGTGAAGACATTAATTCCACTCTAAAAATCCATCAGGTCAGGTCAGGCTTCGGTCTTCTACTGGTACCCTGTAACCCAGTACCACCTGCCTCAGGGTCGAGTCGTTGGCGATTAATCCATCATGTGATATGTGTAGTTCATTTAGCTGTTGCAGGCCGTTTGACCAGTTGCAAGTTATTTGGCAGTTTCTGGTCATGTGACAGTTGCGGGTAAAGTGTGAGTTTCAGGCTATTTGGCAGTTGCAGGTAATTTGAGAGTTGCGGGTCATTTGACAGTTGCCGTTAATGTGTCAGTTGCAGGTTATTTGGCAGGACAGTTGCGGGTCAATTGACAGTTGCAGGTCATTTGACAGATGCATATCATGTGACTGTTGCAGGTCATGTGAAAGATGCTGGTCATGTGACTGTTGCAGGTCATTTGAAAGATGCTGGTCATGTGACTGTTGCAGGTCATTTGAAAGATGCTGGTCGTGAGACATGTGCAGGTCATTTGACTGTTGCAGGTCATGTGATATGTGCAGGTCATTTGACTGTTGCAGGTCATGTGTCATGTGCAGGTCATTTGACTGTTGCAGGTGATGTGATATGTGTAGGTCATTTGACTGTTGCAGGTCATTTGACATTGCAAGTTATTTGGCATTTTTGTGTTGTGACAGTTGCAGGTCATGTGAGAGTTTCAGGCTATTTGGCAGTTGCAGGTAATTTGAGAATTGCGGGTCATTTGACAGTTGCCGTTAATTTGTCAGTTGCAGGTTATTTGGCAGGACAGTTGCGGGTCAAATGACAGTTGCAGGTCATTTGACAGATGCATATCATGTGACTGTTGCAGGTCATGTGAAAGATGCTGGTCATGTGACTGTTGCAGGTCATTTGAAAGATGCTGGTCATGTGACTGTTGCAGGTCATTTGAAAGATGCTGGTCGTGAGACATGTGCAGGTCATTTGACTGTTGCAGGTCATGTGATATGTGCAGGTCATTTGACTGTTGCAGGTCATGTGTCATGTGCAGGTCATTTGACTGTTGCAGGTGATGTGATATGTGTAGGTCATTTGACTGTTGCAGGTCATTTGACATTGCAAGTTATTTGGCAGTTTTGTGTTGTGACAGTTGCAGGTCATGTGAGATTTTCAGGCTATTTGGCAGTTGCATGTAATTTGAGAGTTGCGGGTCATTTGACAGTTGCCGTTAATGTGACAGTTGCAGGTTATTTGGCAGGACAGTTGCGGGTCAATTGACAGTTGCAGGTCATTTGACAGATGCATATCATGTGACTGTTGCAGGTCATGTGAAAGATGCTGGTCATGTGACTGTTGCAGGTCATTTGAAAGATGCTGGTCATGTGACTGTTGCAGGTCATTTGAAAGATGCTGGTCGTGAGACATGTGCAGGTCATTTGACTGTTGCAGGTCATGTGATATGTGCAGGTCATTTGACTGTTGCAGGTCATGTGTCATGTGCAGGTCATTTGACTGTTGCAGGTGATGTGATATGTGTAGGTCATTTGACTGTTGCAGGTCATTTGACATTGCAAGTTATTTGGCAGTTTTGTGTTGTGACAGTTGCAGGTCATGTGAGAGTTTCAGGCTATTTGGCAGTTGCAGGTAATTTGAGAGTTGCGGGTCATTTGACAGTTGCCGTTAATGTGACAGTTGCAGGTTATTTGGCAGGACAGTTGCGGGTCATGTGACAGTTGCAGATCATTTGACAGATGCATATCATGTGACTGTTGCAGGTCATGTGAAAGATGCTGGTCATGTGACTGTTGCAGGTCATTTGAAAGATGCTGGTCATGTGACTGTTGCAGGTCATTTGAAAGATGCTGGTCGTGAGACATGTGCAGGTCATTTGACTGTTGCAGGTCATGTGATATGTGCAGGTCATTTGACTGTTGCAGGTCATGTGTCATGTGCAGGTCATTTGACTGTTGCAGGTGATGTGATATGTGTAGGTCATTTGACTGTTGCAGGTCATTTGACATTGCAAGTTATTTGGCAGTTTTGTGTTGTGACAGTTGCAGGTCATGTGAGAGTTTCAGGCTATTTGGCAGTTGCAGGTAATTTGAGAGTTGCGGGTCATTTGACAGTTGCCGTTAATGTGACAGTTGCAGGTTATTTGGCAGGACAGTTGCGGGTCAATTGACAGTTGCAGGTCATTTGACAGATGTATATCATGTGACTGTTGCAGGTCATGTGAAAGATGCTGGTCATGTGACTGTTGCAGGTCATTTGAAAGATGCTGGTCATGTGACTGTTGCAGGTCATTTGAAAGATGCTGGTCGTGAGACATGTGCAGGTCATTTGACTGTTGCAGGTCATGTGATATGTGCAGGTCATTTGACTGTTGCAGGTCATGTGTCATGTGCAGGTCATTTGACTGTTGCAGGTGATGTGATATGTGTAGGTCATTTGACTGTTGCAGGTCATTTGACATTGCAAGTTATTTGGCAGTTTTGTGTTGTGACAGTTGCAGGTCATGTGAGAGTTTCAGGCTATTTGGCAGTTGCAGGTAATTTGAGAGTTGCGGGTCATTTGACAATTGCCGTTAATGTGACAGTTGCAGGTTATTTGGCAGGACAGTTGCGGGTCATGTGACAGTTGCAGGTCATTTGACAATATACTGTAGTATATTTTTGGTATGATTTTATTTTTTATAAGGTTCTTTTTGTATTTGTCCACTTCTTTTCTAAATGTTAGTGTACATTTATCTTATTTTATGTACATTAGTGTTTTTTTATTGTATTTTTCAGAATTTTTCTATATTTAATGGAATGTGAAGACATTAATTCCACTCTAAAAATCCATCAGGTCAGGTCAGGCTTCGGTCTGCTACTGGTACCCTGTAACCCAGTACCACCTGCCTCAGGGTCGAGTTGTTGGCGATTAATCCATCATGTGATATGTGTAGTTCATTTAGCTGTTGCAGGCCGTTTGACCAGTTGCAAGTTATTTGGTAGTTGGGGGTTATTTGGCAGTTTCTGGTCATGTGACAGTTGAGGGTAAAGTGTGAGTTTCAGGCTATTTGGCAGTTGCAGGTAATTTGAGAGTTGCGGGTCATTTGACAGTTGCCGTTAATGTGTCAGTTGCAGGTTATTTGGCAGGACAGTTGCGGGTCAATTGACAGTTGCAGGTCATTTGACAGATGCATATCATGTGACTGTTGCAGGTCATGTGAAAGATGCTGGTCATGTGACTGTTGCAGGTCATTTGAAAGATGCTGGTCATGTGACTGTTGCAGGTCATTTGAAAGATGCTGGTCGTGAGACATGTGCAGGTCATTTGACTGTTGCAGGTCATGTGATATGTGCAGGTCATTTGACTGTTGCAGGTCATGTGTCATGTGCAGGTCATTTGACTGTTGCAGGTGATGTGATATGTGTAGGTCATTTGACTGTTGCAGGTCATTTGACATTGCAAGTTATTTGGCAGTTTTGTGTTGTGACAGTTGCAGGTCATGTGAGAGTTTCAGGCTATTTGGCAGTTGCAGGTAATTTGAGAGTTGCGGGTCATTTGACAGTTGCCGTTAATGTGACAGTTGCAGGTTATTTGGCAGGACAGTTGCGGGTCAATTGACAGTTGCAGGTCATTTGACAGATGCATATCATGTGACTGTTGCAGGTCATGTGAAAGATGCTGGTCATGTGACTGTTGCAGGTCATTTGAAAGATGCTGGTCATGTGACTGTTGCAGGTCATTTGAAAGATGCTGGTCGTGAGACATGTGCAGGTCATTTGACTGTTGCAGGTCATGTGATATGTGCAGGTCATTTGACTGTTGCAGGTCATGTGTCATGTGCAGGTCATTTGACTGTTGCAGGTGATGTGATATGTGTAGGTCATTTGACTGTTGCAGGTCATTTGACATTGCAAGTTATTTGGCAGTTTTGTGTTGTGACAGTTGCAGGTCATGTGAGAGTTTCAGGCTATTTGGCAGTTGCAGGTCATTTGAGAGTTGCGGGTCATTTGACAGTTGCCGTTAATGTGACAGTTGCAGGTTATTTGGCAGGACAGTTGCGGGTCAATTGACAGTTGCAGGTCATTTGACAGATGCATATCATGTGACTGTTGCAGGTCATGTGAAAGATGCTGGTCATGTGACTGTTGCAGGTCATTTGAAAGATGCTGGTCATGTGACTGTTGCAGGTCATTTGAAAGATGCTGGTCGTGAGACATGTGCAGGTCATTTGACTGTTGCAGGTCATGTGATATGTGCAGGTCATTTGACTGTTGCAGGTCATGTGTCATGTGCAGGTCATTTGACTGTTGCAGGTGATGTGATATGTGTAGGTCATTTGACTGTTGCAGGTCATTTGACATTGCAAGTTATTTGGCAGTTTTGTGTTGTGACAGTTGCAGGTCATGTGAGAGTTTCAGGCTATTTGGCAGTTGCAGGTAATTTGAGAGTTGCGGGTCATTTGACAATTGCCGTTAATGTGAAAGTTGCAGGTTATTTGGCAGGACAGTTGCGGGTCATGTGACAGTTGCAGGTCATTTGACAATATACTGTAGTATATTTTTGGTATGATTTTATTTTTTATAAGGTTCTTTTTGTATTTGTCCACTTCTTTTCTAAATGTTAGTGTACATTTATCTTATTTTATGTACATTAGTGTTTTTTTATTGTATTTTTCAGAATTTTTCTATATTTAATGGAATGTGAAGACATTAATTCCACTCTAAAAATCCATCAGGTCAGGTCAGGCTTCGGTCTGCTACTGGTACCCTGTAACCCAGTACCACCTGCCTCAGGGTCGAGTTGTTGGCGATTAATCCATCATGTGATATGTGTAGTTCATTTAGCTGTTGCAGGCCGTTTGACCAGTTGCAAGTTATTTGGTAGTTGGGGGTTATTTGGCAGTTTCTGGTCATGTGACAGTTGCGGGTAAAGTGTGAGTTTCAGGCTATTTGGCAGTTGCAGGTAATTTGAGAGTTGCGGGTCATTTGACAGTTGCCGTTAATGTGTCAGTTGCAGGTTATTTGGCAGGACAGTTGCGGGTCAATTGACAGTTGCAGGTCATTTGACAGATGCATATCATGTGACTGTTGCAGGTCATGTGAAAGATGCTGGTCATGTGACTGTTGCAGGTCATTTGAAAGATGCTGGTCATGTGACTGTTGCAGGTCATTTGAAAGATGCTGGTCGTGAGACATGTGCAGGTCATTTGACTGTTGCAGGTCATGTGATATGTGCAGGTCATTTGACTGTTGCAGGTCATGTGTCATGTGCAGGTCATTTGACTGTTGCAGGTGATGTGATATGTGTAGGTCATTTGACTGTTGCAGGTCATTTGACATTGCAAGTTATTTGGCAGTTTTGTGTTGTGACAGTTGCAGGTCATGTGAGAGTTTCAGGCTATTTGGCAGTTGCAGGTAATTTGAGAGTTGCGGGTCATTTGACAGTTGCCGTTAATGTGACAGTTGCAGGTTATTTGGCAGGACAGTTGCGGGTCAATTGACAGTTGCAGGTCATTTGACAGATGCATATCATGTGACTGTTGCAGGTCATGTGAAAGATGCTGGTCATGTGACTGTTGCAGGTCATTTGAAAGATGCTGGTCATGTGACTGTTGCAGGTCATTTGAAAGATGCTGGTCGTGAGACATGTGCAGGTCATTTGACTGTTGCAGGTCATGTGATATGTGCAGGTCATTTGACTGTTGCAGGTCATGTGTCATGTGCAGGTCATTTGACTGTTGCAGGTGATGTGATATGTGTAGGTCATTTGACTGTTGCAGGTCATTTGACATTGCAAGTTATTTGGCAGTTTTGTGTTGTGACAGTTGCAGGTCATGTGAGAGTTTCAGGCTATTTGGCAGTTGCAGGTAATTTGAGAGTTGCGGGTCATTTGACAGTTTCCGTTAATGTGACAGTTGCAGGTTATTTGGCAGGACAGTTGCGGGTCAATTGACAGTTGCAGGTCATTTGACAGATGCATATCATGTGACTGTTGCAGGTCATGTGAAAGATGCTGGTCATGTGACTGTTGCAGGTCATTTGAAAGATGCTGGTCATGTGACTGTTGCAGGTCATTTGAAAGATGCTGGTCTTGAGACATGTGCAGGTCATTTGACTGTTGCAGGTCATGTGATATGTGCAGGTCATTTGACTGTTGCAGGTCATGTGTCATGTGCAGGTCATTTGACTGTTGCAGGTGATGTGATATGTGTAGGTCATTTGACTGTTGCAGGTCATTTGACATTGCAAGTTATTTGGCAGTTTTGTGTTGTGACAGTTGCAGGTCATGTGAGAGTTTCAGGCTATTTGGCAGTTGCAGGTAATTTGAGAGTTGCGGGTCATTTGACAATTGCCGTTAATGTGAAAGTTGCAGGTTATTTGGCAGGACAGTTGCGGGTCATGTGACAGTTGCAGGTCATTTGACAATATACTGTAGTATATTTTTGGTATGATTTTATTTTTTATAAGGTTCTTTTTGTATTTGTCCACTTCTTTTCTAAATGTTAGTGTACATTTATCTTATTTTATGTACATTAGTGTTTTTTTATTGTATTTTTCAGAATTTTTCTATATTTAATGGAATGTGAAGACATTAATTCCACTCTAAAAATCCATCAGGTCAGGTCAGGCTTCGGTCTGCTACTGGTACCCTGTAACCCAGTACCACCTGCCTCAGGGTCGAGTTGTTGGCGATTAATCCATCATGTGATATGTGTAGTTCATTTAGCTGTTGCAGGCCGTTTGACCAGTTGCAAGTTATTTGGTAGTTGGGGGTTATTTGGCAGTTTCTGGTCATGTGACAGTTGCGGGTAAAGTGTGAGTTTCAGGCTATTTGGCAGTTGCAGGTAATTTGAGAGTTGCGGGTCATTTGACAGTTGCCGTTAATGTGTCAGTTGCAGGTTATTTGGCAGGACAGTTGCGGGTCAATTGACAGTTGCAGGTCATTTGACAGATGCATATCATGTGACTGTTGCAGGTCATGTGAAAGATGCTGGTCATGTGACTGTTGCAGGTCATTTGAAAGATGCTGGTCATGTGACTGTTGCAGGTCATTTGAAAGATGCTGGTCGTGAGACATGTGCAGGTCATTTGACTGTTGCAGGTCATGTGATATGTGCAGGTCATTTGACTGTTGCAGGTCATGTGTCATGTGCAGGTCATTTGACTGTTGCAGGTGATGTGATATGTGTAGGTCATTTGACTGTTGCAGGTCATTTGACATTGCAAGTTATTTGGCAGTTTTGTGTTGTGACAGTTGCAGGTCATGTGAGAGTTTCAGGCTATTTGGCAGTTGCAGGTCATTTGAGAGTTGCGGGTCATTTGACAGTTGCCGTTAATGTGACAGTTGCAGGTTATTTGGCAGGACAGTTGCGGGTCAATTGACAGTTGCAGGTCATTTGACAGATGCATATCATGTGACTGTTGCAGGTCATGTGAAAGATGCTGGTCATGTGACTGTTGCAGGTCATTTGAAAGATGCTGGTCATGTGACTGTTGCAGGTCATTTGAAAGATGCTGGTCGTGAGACATGTGCAGGTCATTTGACTGTTGCAGGTCATGTGATATGTGCAGGTCATTTGACTGTTGCAGGTCATGTGTCATGTGCAGGTCATTTGACTGTTGCAGGTGATGTGATATGTGTAGGTCATTTGACTGTTGCAGGTCATTTGACATTGCAAGTTATTTGGCAGTTTTGTGTTGTGACAGTTGCAGGTCATGTGAGAGTTTCAGGCTATTTGGCAGTTGCAGGTAATTTGAGAGTTGCGGGTCATTTGACAATTGCCGTTAATGTGACAGTTGCAGGTTATTTGGCAGGACAGTTGCGGGTCATGTGACAGTTGCAGGTCATTTGACAATATACTGTAGTATATTTTTGGTATGATTTTATTTTTTATAAGGTTCTTTTTGTATTTGTCCACTTCTTTTCTAAATGTTAGTGTACATTTATCTTATTTTATGTACATTAGTGTTTTTTTATTGTATTTTTCAGAATTTTTCTATATTTAATGGAATGTGAAGACATTAATTCCACTCTAAAAATCCATCAGGTCAGGTCAGGCTTCGGTCTGCTACTGGTACCCTGTAACCCAGTACCACCTGCCTCAGGGTCGAGTTGTTGGCGATTAATCCATCATGTGATATGTGTAGTTCATTTAGCTGTTGCAGGCCGTTTGACCAGTTGCAAGTTATTTGGTAGTTGGGGGTTATTTGGCAGTTTCTGGTCATGTGACAGTTGCGGGTAAAGTGTGAGTTTCAGGCTATTTGGCAGTTGCAGGTAATTTGAGAGTTGCGGGTCATTTGACAGTTGCCGTTAATGTGTCAGTTGCAGGTTATTTGGCAGGACAGTTGCGGGTCAATTGACAGTTGCAGGTCATTTGACAGATGCATATCATGTGACTGTTGCAGGTCATGTGAAAGATGCTGGTCATGTGACTGTTGCAGGTCATTTGAAAGATGCTGGTCATGTGACTGTTGCAGGTCATTTGAAAGATGCTGGTCGTGAGACATGTGCAGGTCATTTGACTGTTGCAGGTCATGTGATATGTGCAGGTCATTTGACTGTTGCAGGTCATGTGTCATGTGCAGGTCATTTGACTGTTGCAGGTGATGTGATATGTGTAGGTCATTTGACTGTTGCAGGTCATTTGACATTGCAAGTTATTTGGCAGTTTTGTGTTGTGACAGTTGCAGGTCATGTGAGAGTTTCAGGCTATTTGGCAGTTGCAGGTAATTTGAGAGTTGCGGGTCATTTGACAGTTGCCGTTAATGTGACAGTTGCAGGTTATTTGGCAGGACAGTTGCGGGTCAATTGACAGTTGCAGGTCATTTGACAGATGCATATCATGTGACTGTTGCAGGTCATGTGAAAGATGCTGGTCATGTGACTGTTGCAGGTCATTTGAAAGATGCTGGTCATGTGACTGTTGCAGGTCATTTGAAAGATGCTGGTCGTGAGACATGTGCAGGTCATTTGACTGTTGCAGGTCATGTGATATGTGCAGGTCATTTGACTGTTGCAGGTCATGTGTCATGTGCAGGTCATTTGACTGTTGCAGGTGATGTGATATGTGTAGGTCATTTGACTGTTGCAGGTCATTTGACATTGCAAGTTATTTGGCAGTTTTGTGTTGTGACAGTTGCAGGTCATGTGAGAGTTTCAGGCTATTTGGCAGTTGCAGGTCATTTGAGAGTTGCGGGTCATTTGACAATTGCCGTTAATGTGACAGTTGCAGGTTATTTGGCAGGACAGTTGCGGGTCATGTGACAGTTGCAGGTCATTTGACAATATACTGTAGTATATTTTTGGTATGATTTTATTTTTTATAAGGTTCTTTTTGTATTTGTCCACTTCTTTTCTAAATGTTAGTGTACATTTATCTTATTTTATGTACATTAGTGTTTTTTTATTGTATTTTTCAGAATTTTTCTATATTTAATGGAATGTGAAGACATTAATTCCACTCTAAAAATCCATCAGGTCAGGTCAGGCTTCGGTCTGCTACTGGTACCCTGTAACCCAGTACCACCTGCCTCAGGGTCGAGTTGTTGGCGATTAATCCATCATGTGATATGTGTAGTTCATTTAGCTGTTGCAGGCCGTTTGACCAGTTGCAAGTTATTTGGTAGTTGGGGGTTATTTGGCAGTTTCTGGTCATGTGACAGTTGCGGGTAAAGTGTGAGTTTCAGGCTATTTGGCAGTTGCAGGTAATTTGAGAGTTGCGGGTCATTTGACAGTTGCCGTTAATGTGTCAGTTGCAGGTTATTTGGCAGGACAGTTGCGGGTCAATTGACAGTTGCAGGTCATTTGACAGATGCATATCATGTGACTGTTGCAGGTCATGTGAAAGATGCTGGTCATGTGACTGTTGCAGGTCATTTGAAAGATGCTGGTCATGTGACTGTTGCAGGTCATTTGAAAGATGCTGGTCGTGAGACATGTGCAGGTCATTTGACTGTTGCAGGTCATGTGATATGTGCAGGTCATTTGACTGTTGCAGGTCATGTGTCATGTGCAGGTCATTTGACTGTTGCAGGTGATGTGATATGTGTAGGTCATTTGACTGTTGCAGGTCATTTGACATTGCAAGTTATTTGGCAGTTTTGTGTTGTGACAGTTGCAGGTCATGTGAGAGTTTCAGGCTATTTGGCAGTTGCAGGTAATTTGAGAGTTGCGGGTCATTTGACAGTTGCCGTTAATGTGACAGTTGCAGGTTATTTGGCAGGACAGTTGCGGGTCAATTGACAGTTGCAGGTCATTTGACAGATGCATATCATGTGACTGTTGCAGGTCATGTGAAAGATGCTGGTCATGTGACTGTTGCAGGTCATTTGAAAGATGCTGGTCATGTGACTGTTGCAGGTCATTTGAAAGATGCTGGTCGTGAGACATGTGCAGGTCATTTGACTGTTGCAGGTCATGTGATATGTGCAGGTCATTTGACTGTTGCAGGTCATGTGTCATGTGCAGGTCATTTGACTGTTGCAGGTGATGTGATATGTGTAGGTCATTTGACTGTTGCAGGTCATTTGACATTGCAAGTTATTTGGCAGTTTTGTGTTGTGACAGTTGCAGGTCATGTGAGAGTTTCAGGCTATTTGGCAGTTGCAGGTCATTTGAGAGTTGCGGGTCATTTGACAATTGCCGTTAATGTGACAGTTGCAGGTTATTTGGCAGGACAGTTGCGGGTCATGTGACAGTTGCAGGTCATTTGACAATATACTGTAGTATATTTTTGGTATGATTTTATTTTTTATAAGGTTCTTTTTGTATTTGTCCACTTCTTTTCTAAATGTTAGTGTACATTTATCTTATTTTATGTACATTAGTGTTTTTTTATTGTATTTTTCAGAATTTTTCTATATTTAATGGAATGTGAAGACATTAATTCCACTCTAAAAATCCATCAGGTCAGGTCAGGCTTCGGTCTGCTACTGGTACCCTGTAACCCAGTACCACCTGCCTCAGGGTCGAGTCGTTGGCGATTAATCCATCATGTGATATGTGTAGTTCATTTAGCTGTTGCAGGCCGTTTGACCACTTGCAAGTTATTTGGTAGTTGGGGGTTATTTGGCAGTTTCTGGTCATGTGACAGTTGCGGGTAAAGTGTGAGTTTCAGGCTATTTGGCAGTTGCAGGTAATTTGAGAGTTGCGGGTCATTTGACAGTTGCCGTTAATGTGTCAGTTGCAGGTTATTTGGCAGGACAGTTGCGGGTCAATTGACAGTTGCAGGTCATTTGACAGATGCATATCATGTGACTGTTGCAGGTCATGTGAAAGATGCTGGTCATGTGACTGTTGCAGGTCATTTGAAAGATGCTGGTCATGTGACTGTTGCAGGTCATTTGAAAGATGCTGGTCGTGAGACATGTGCAGGTCATTTGACTGTTGCAGGTCATGTGATATGTGCAGGTCATTTGACTGTTGCAGGTCATGTGTCATGTGCAGGTCATTTGACTGTTGCAGGTCATGTGATATGTGTAGGTCATTTGACTGTTGCAGGTCATTTGACATTGCAAGTTATTTGGCAGTTTTGTGTTGTGACAGTTGCAGGTCATGTGAGAGTTTCAGGCTATTTGGCAGTTGCAGGTAATTTGAGAATTGCGGGTCATTTGACAGTTGCCGTTAATTTGTCAGTTGCAGGTTATTTGGCAGGACAGTTGCGGGTCAATTGACAGTTGCAGGTCATTTGACAGATGCATATCATGTGACTGTTGCAGGTCATGTGAAAGATGCTGGTCATGTGACTGTTGCAGGTCATTTGAAAGATGCTGGTCATGTGATTGTTGCAGGTCATTTGAAAGATGCTGGTCGTGAGACATGTGCAGGTCATTTGACTGTTGCAGGTCATGTGATATGTGCAGGTCATTTGACTGTTGCAGGTCATGTGTCATGTGCAGGTCATTTGACTGTTGCAGGTGATGTGATATGTGTAGGTCATTTGACTGTTGCAGGTCATTTGACATTGCAAGTTATTTGGCAGTTTTGTGTTGTGACAGTTGCAGGTCATGTGAGAGTTTCAGGCTATTTGGCAGTTGCAGGTAATTTGAGAGTTGCGGGTCATTTGACAGTTGCCGTTAATGTGACAGTTGCAGGTTATTTGGCAGGACAGTTGCGGGTCAATTGACAGTTGCAGGTCATTTGACAGATGCATATCATGTGACTGTTGCAGGTCATGTGAAAGATGCTGGTCATGTGACTGTTGCAGGTCATTTGAAAGATGCTGGTCATGTGACTGTTGCAGGTCATTTGAAAGATGCTGGTCGTGAGACATGTGCAGGTCATTTGACTGTTGCAGGTCATGTGATATGTGCAGGTCATTTGACTGTTGCAGGTCATGTGTCATGTGCAGGTCATTTGACTGTTGCAGGTGATGTGATATGTGTAGGTCATTTGACTGTTGCAGGTCATTTGACATTGCAAGTTATTTGGCATTTTTGTGTTGTGACAGTTGCAGGTCATGTGAGAGTTTCAGGCTATTTGGCAGTTGCAGGTAATTTGAGAATTGCGGGTCATTTGACAGTTGCCGTTAATGTGTCAGTTGCAGGTTATTTGGCAGGACAGTTGCGGGTCAATTGACAGTTGCAGGTCATTTGACAGATGCATATCATGTGACTGTTGCAGGTCATGTGAAAGATGCTGGTCATGTGACTGTTGCAGGTCATTTGAAAGATGCTGGTCATGTGACTGTTGCAGGTCATTTGAAAGATGCTGGTCGTGAGACATGTGCAGGTCATTTGACTGTTGCAGGTCATGTGATATGTGCAGGTCATTTGACTGTTGCAGGTCATGTGTCATGTGCAGGTCATTTGACTGTTGCAGGTGATGTGATATGTGTAGGTCATTTGACTGTTGCAGGTCATTTGACATTGCAAGTTATTTGGCATTTTTGTGTTGTGACAGTTGCAGGTCATGTGAGAGTTTCAGGCTATTTGGCAGTTGCAGGTAATTTGAGAATTGCGGGTCATTTGACAG